>JAFIDM010000179.1:38148868-38162707 GCA_023159025.1 Thereuonema tuberculata | reverse complement strand
TATAATTTTTTTTTTATGTAACTGTTAATCCAATTCCTTTTCATTTTGTATTCTTTATGGTATTGTTTATTAGTTTTGTTATTTTTATACTTTTGAAATAATTTATCTTTTTCTTCAATATGTCTAAATAAATTATCAGTCATCCATATTTTTTTATATGCATTTTTATTTACATTTGAAGGAAGTGAATTCATTGCTATGAATTTATCTTTTTCTTGTACCTCACTCAAATATTTTTTTTTTTGATTCATGAATACATTTCATTAATAAATTCATAATTTTATTTGGATCATTAATTTTATATAACATTAACTTATTAGTTCATGACTGTATTTTGCTTAAGAAAAATGATTCATTTTTTATATAATTTGATTTATTGTATTCAAGAATTTCATTTATATTTTGAGAATTCAAGTGAAAATACTTAAATTGCAATAAAACCAAATAGTGATCTGATATATCATTTTTAATAATGTTTCCAATAATTTTAAACTTATTTGCTTTTGCAAAGCTGTGATCAATACAAGTTTTGGAGTGAGAGATATTTGTTTTAACATCTCTGGTAACAGCATAGATATAGTTCCTAAGACCAAGATTATGATATATTTCTATATAATTTTCTATTAATGGATTATTTTTATTATCTAATAAATTAATATTTATATCACCAATTGATAAAAGTGGATGTTTGTCATTAACTTTCTTCTTAAGTTCTTGTATAACTTCATTTAATTCTATAATAAAGTCATTTTTATTACTATTCGGTGGTCTGTAAACTGCTATTATAGTTGCTTCTATTTCTTTACGTTGATATAAATTTATTACTTTTTTCTTTACAGTGCAGATTACATTTTCAAAAGATTTAGAATCAATATTCCAACTATCTATATTTATAAATTTTTTTATAAAATATTAACAAACCACCACCTTTTTTAGTTTCACGTAATTTAAATATAGTATTAAATAAATCTAGCTTAAAGATTTTGATTTCTTCGAAGTTAACATTAACCTCTGCTAAAATAATTACATCAATATAATCAATAAATTGCACTATATTAGCCTTTAAATAATCAAAATTTTTCTGAAGTCTTCTTATATTTAAAGACACACAATTCAAATTAGTTTGACAATTAACCAAATTATTGTATTCTTTCCACTTATATAAACTATCAAAATTATATGTTGTAGGGTGAATATTAATTTCTTCTATCACTAAGTTAATCTTATAAGACAATGAAAGATCTTAACATAAAGATAATCAAAGAAAAGAAATATGACCAAAAAAAAGGGGACTTACTATTAGAAAAAAGAAAATACGAGAAAATAATAATTATTATAAAAATAAAATCCTTTCCACGGATTTGATTCGTGATTTCGAAGGTAAGTTATAAGCTGTCAAATTCTCATTTTTAAGCTATTAAAGAATTAAAAATAATACCAAAATAAATAACGAGAACATTTTTTAATAATGGACCAAATATATAAAATATTTTATTAAGTAATCCATCCGTACTTTTAAAACAATAAAAATGCATTAAAATTCACAAGCAGTGTGGGTTTTTTTTTATGATTTTACGACGCCTAATCGATAAATAAATAAATATCATTGACGTCTTTATATTATATATAAAATGTAGAACTCATGTAGAAGGTTTCCCTTTAATCTGCTTCTATTCCAGTTAGAATAAGTTGAATAATCTTTCCGAATAAACATTCAAATTTCATCAAAGAATAAGGTTATATCAGAACTTGATACCAGATGGCGTCATGTACATCTGGTTACTCGACTCAATATGCGTGACTTTAAGACCACTGTCGCCCTCTGGCGAGAGACGGTAAAACGACCCAACTTTTCGACAAAAATTAGCCCCCTTAGCGATTGATTGGGCACCTAAGATTCATGTTATTTACTTAACACAATCTAATGATTCATTCTGCAAAGTTTCATTACAAACTTCGTTTATCAAGTTCGAGTGGTTCCCTTGTCAGCAACCATGCACTTTCGGTCATATGTTTTCTGACCTTTTTTACTTCATTTGGTGTGGGGAACCCGCCCCCGCAGTATATCCCCCTATTTTTGATTCATCCTGTAGATAGAGATATTAAAGATCTTCTGATATTTGTTTTATCCGTCTGTGTAACGGACAAATCGTACCACTGGAATTTTTTGGTACGATCTCTTTTGCAGCATTTTGCAGTGCTGACGTAAACCATTAAGGTGTAAAATCTTAGTTTACAAATAAACCTATTCAATTCCAAATTTTGTAAAATTTAAACGTAATAAAGGAATTTAAAGTATATTGATGAAACATGAAAAACTAATTCAATTAATGCAGATTTTAAACCTAATACTCCGCTTGGCACACAAAGCATACAAATAAATTATAAAGATAACAAGACAGCCGTTTAACCAGAAATAAAGCTGTTGAGCGCATATATCTGAAATATTAAAAAATAAGGATTAAAAAATCAAATGTAAACCTATCTTACAAACATTTTTTGATAGCTAGTAGTTAGCAATGAAATTAATTGTATGTAATAAAATATCATAATTTATATACTATATATTTTAATGATTTAAATTTAGAATGATTTTATTTGTTAGCACCTGTAATCGAAGGTGAAAATGGCTGATGTACATCATTTTGTAATTTTAAAAAATTGTTGTGGATTTTCAAGAGTTTTCACACGGGAATAAATCTAGAAGTTCAGTAAAATTAATTAAACTGAAAGATGTTTCTGTCATGATGATTTAAATTGCTGTCTTGATGAGCTGAATTTACGGATGTATTTAGTTCATCCACTTGTCCTGAAATTAAATATTGCTGTTGGATCTATTCAAAATATGACATGGAGGCTATTTATTAGAATTCAATAAAGCTTTCAGGTAGTTGCAAAGCACGGATGATTTCAAATTACATCTCTGATATAGAAAGGACATACAGAAATTCAACGCTTTCATAAATAAAAGATCTATAACTATAAATTACGATCATAAAATACTATTGAAAGGCCAGCAGTTGACAAATTGGGCTAACAACAGACCTAATTATTGATAATGTCAACATAATTCACTAATCTAAGAATAATATATCATCAAGGATTAGCATTATTCAAGCATATCAAGAAAAAACATTGGCTAAGTTTATAGGTCTAAAGTTTCTACTATTCGATTAATAACCTACAAATCAAAGTTTTGGGAATCACATCTTTCAGAATCTACACCTACGCAATATTTCAGAAAGCCCAATCGGCCTTTCCTTTCTCAAGCGTTTCACAAAACAACTAAAAATAACAATCAAAAAAATAAAACGTGCTCCGTGCCTCGTATCACACTCAATGCAAGAAGCGTAATTACAAGAACAAAAAAACCTATTTTCCAATCGTCCAAAATAAATTGAAGAAAATTGTCCAAACTGAAGTAAACAAATATATATCTTCGAATAAATTTTATCTTTGAAGTTTCCTTTTAATTTTGAAGAAATCAACTTATCTTTCTGAAATATTTCTGATTAGGCTTTCTAAAATATTTTGAAAATATTCTGTAGGTATAGATTTTGAAAGATGTGAAATTAAAGGAGTTTTGTAAATTTAATTTGATGCATTCGTGATGATTTAGTTTTGAATTAGTTCATTGTTTCTGATGATATCTCATTCTTTTTCTTTTATTTACTAGAGAATCTCTGTTTAAAAAAAAAGTAGCTACATTAAATTTTGGTACTTCTGCGTGGAATAGAGTAAGGACTTACAAAAAGTTATTGTAATATTAAGATAATTATCGATTAGATGATTGTTATTAAAAAAATGTACAGCTGAATAGGAAATAATTTTAAAAAATAAATTATAGTTAGCACATCCGCTTTCCGAAATCTGTTGATCAGATTTCAGTAATGATGAACGAGCGAAGTGAAATCATTTTTCCATTTCCCACCGAAATCAACATTTGCCTTAATTTGGGATCCCTTTTACTCAAAAAACTACAATAGGTAGGAAGATGAAATTTTGCACACCTACGTAAAATTGCAGAATTACAATTTCAATACTTGAAACGAACTCTAAGAGGGCGAAATGGTCATTTGTAAACTACGCATGCTCACTACACCTCGTACAGATATTATGTATACAACAACTTTTAAGCAAAATGAGACTTGAAACTTTCTTGGCGACGAAGATTAAAAGAACCCTTCTCGAGTTTCCAGCCAAGTCAGAATTGTGGAGTGGTCCAAGCTTTCGAACGCCGTCATGGAGTCCATATTCAGGGAATGAGAAGAGAGATCACCGTGGGCTATTTAAACCGTTTGAGCGCCGATCTGTGTTCGATCCGTGCTTTCAGAAACCAAAACTGTTAACAGAGACAACACGTTAACAGAGAACTCAGCAGTTCATGGCTTGCAGTCTTCGCAACCAGTCACGCAGAGGCGCCGTTTTTGGCGCCAAAAAACCTTCCCCTGAAAGCACGGATCGAACAGAGATCATGGACTCCATGATGGCGTCCGAAATCTTGGACTACTCCAAAATTCTTACTTGGCTGAAAACCTGAGAAGAATTCGTAAACTTTTAAACACCTGAACGTTCTTGTATCTGTGATTTAAATGTCCTGTATTTTAAATTTGTTGCAAAGTTATCAATATTGAAAGTCTAAAAACTTAAGTGCTCTTTTGTATTAGTATTCGCAAATTCTGAAGTAAATTACTGCACGTTAAGTTTAAATTTGAAATCTTTCAAACTCTGACACTTAAAACGCCCGAGTCCAATCAAAGCTTGGCTTTTTGCTAGTAACCTATTGCACAATTAAAGAAGGAATAGTTTGTTTCTATCACTAAGCTTTAACAAGTTTAGTTAGTTAACGTTGATATTTCGAAATAAGTACTATTGTATGCTTTATATAAGGATCATTTTTATTTATCTTAAGTCCTTCACTAATAAGTCGATTTAGAGCAACATCAGTAGTCATCTTGGATTTGGAAAGAGATAACCTCTGTAAGATCAATTGTTTTCAGTTCTTCTTTAATAGTGAGTTATTCATTTATTTTTATCTCATATGAGTGTCTTCCACGAATTTTAAATCCTTCTTAAATTCCTTGAGAACAATCTTTGGTGGCTAATAATTATATTAATGTAACCTTTCTTTTAGGTCACCGTAATAAAGAATAATTTATTAATATTATTATTCCCGAATATCACAACACAGTCTCATTGGGAAATGTTTCCCATCAACAGGTGCTTAATGAATTAAAAAAAAATATCTATTTAATGCAATTTAATCCCTCGTTTAAAAAAGCAAATTTAACGAAATTCACAGAATGAATGTATGAAGGATTAATGTTAATAAAACACAAAAATATTTTATTCCTTTATGTTTTTCAAATTACTTCAAAAATATATTTTTTTTTATTAACATTAATCTTCCATACCTTCAGTATTATCCGACTTATCCATGTAATAGAAAAATGTGTAACTTTAGGAAGTAATTTATGATATTTATATAGGCATATTTTTACTGTATAGGCATATTTTACTATTATTGTACATGAAATATTATTTTCTCATCTTATAAGTTTAAATTTTATTAGTGAACGTCGAATAAATTATTACTCTTTATTTATAATAATTATTTCGTTATTTTACGTTATTTATAAATTTTTATGAGTTTTAAAGTGATACAAATAGAAAGAAAGTATCTATTAGTATTAAATAGTCATCAAATTTAAAAAGGATTACAAGTATATTCAGTAAATTTATTTATAACTCGAATGTGTTTTCCTGAAATTTTAAATTAAATGTCAAAATATTTTTATATAGAGATACTTTTAAAATTCCATATTAAAATTACATTTTTACGTGCGCTGATCCTAAGTTGAGATGTCAAAAATGTAGCCGACGCACCTATCTAAGAATCTTCAAAGATGGTTTAATAATAAAATTAAAATGACTACAGTTTCGAATACAATAATGGAGTATTCTTTCTCGTTTTTTAAAAAAAATACTCCGTTATTGTATTCGAAATTGTAGTCATTTTAATTTTATTATTAAACTATCTTTGTCTTGGATAGATGCGTCGGCTATATTTTTGACATCTTGACATCTCAATAGTGATACTTTATTTAGTAGTAATTTAGCAACTAAACAAGATACCTTAATTAGTACAACTAATAAACCTTCAATAAACTTTTTTCAATAATATAGGTTTTAATTCAGTTCAACAAAATATTGTTTTGAACTCAAATAAATGAAATGATCAGCATAACAAAAAAGCTAATAGACCAGTGTGATATTAAAATATTGTTATCGAGTCAGACATTGCTTTAATTGTTTTTATTTAAAATAATTCTAAATAAAGTTTTAATCTACTTTAAACAGTCACTCTATTAATTTATAAGGATTCCTTTAAATTAGTTTCTAAATTTTCATCTGTGATCTGAAGCCTAACAAATCAGTTCTGTTAAATGATAAAATTTCTATGTTTACGGAGTGAGTTATCGAAGAGGAAACCAAACAACTTCGTCATAATTCTCTGATGAAAGCTAAAGCAGACGTTTCGTTACCAAAGGATGAGCTTCGATACAAAGATGAAGTTCTTGCTACATGATGATGTATTGCAAATCGGAATTCTAAATCCATACCAAAATACTGAGTTGACTGATTTCAGTAGAATAAACCAGCAAGAAGTGCTTCAGACAGCGATGTATTGTCCTCCAAATGAGAGATGGCCGGCGGAAGTTTGAACTGCGCAGTCCTTCCGGTAGCTGATCAATTATGTTTTCCTGTCACAATGGACGACGGGATCTGTTTTCACTGAGAAAGACATGTTGATAACGCCAAATTAAAACTTCTCTCGACTATTTAGCGTTATTTCAATACCAGTTGCTAACAATAAGTATTTATATAAATAAATAAATATATTTTATAAATACAATGCTCTTTTGCAAAGTAACAAGCGTTTACCTGTCATGGCGGCGTCCTGTCATTAAATCAGACGGAAGTGCCTCACCAGACTAATCGATGATACATGCGCAGATCTCACAAAAACAGGGCGGCCATATCTCATTTGGAGGACAATAAAAATGGTCCCTTTAAAAGCTTCCTCATACAATACTTCTTTTTTACAAAAGAACAAAACAAAAAGCAAAAATCGGAGATGATGTCATAGAAACAACTATAACACTAGTTATAAGTTTCAAATTTAGTTTCAATTAAAAAAATATTTTATTTGATTCTGTTTTAAATGATTATAGAAGAATAGCAACTTATGATTTCGAACAAATAATATCGAAAACGGGTAAGAAAGTTCTAGAAGTCATTTCTATAATAAGAGCGGATGTTACTCAAGTTTTATTAGCATGTCATTTAAAAAGGAAAATTATACAGTCTATTATTCTTTTGTCTCAAGGAAGTAAAATTTAAAATGATATAATTTTAACTTCAAAAGTGTAAAATAAAAGTCAGTGACAGCGTGGTGCAAACCTTCCATCTGTTGTATGTTGTCGTAAGAGACAGACATTAAAATCATCACTTTACCAAACAAATCGTTGGTCATGTGACGGATCTTCGGTTGTTTATCTGAACGGTGTTTTAATATTTTATAGTTTGTACATTAACAATACGAAATAACAAATGTATTTTCAAAAGTTATTAATATTTTATTAGATTTGATGAAGATTGAGCTAATCTTCATTTTATACGAACATTGTTGGTTCTCATTAGCAATTTCACTACGATATGATAATATATCCAGTTGAGAATGTGGACTGCAATAAATGCATGAAAATATCTTATTATCTTGTGGATCCAGTAGTTTACGCGCTGGACTGAGACTGGAGGAGTCCAGAGTTCGATTCCTGGTGGGAAGTTTTTCACGGTTATTTCTCCTTCAGACGTATCGTAGGATTTACCCAGCCTTCTATCAAAATGGGTATCAGATTTCGTACTCGGTGGTTAAAGGCGGGCAGGCATTGGGATGACCATTCTACCTCAACGAGAATAGTTAGTGGAGAATCGCTGGGCGACTAAACCTCCCGCGCACCCAAGGACCTTCATGGCCTGTAGGAATACAGTTTAACCTTATTACTTTAATGAAAATTGAAAAAGACTATCCTGAAAGAACTTGATGCTTACATTCTTTAAAACGTTGTGTTAATATTTCATTGTTTTTAAAGTTTCAAAACACAAATACGTTTATTTTTAGATAGGTAGACGTTTTTTATAGGTAGACGTCTATTCTTAGATACTGAATGGATGAATACAAGCAATACAACTTTTCATTTTCAGAAAAATTAATAACTAAACCGAATTTCTGACTAAAGTTCTCTATATTCAATAAATTTTAAATTAAGTCAATGCACGCGCAAATAAGTGGATTACCAAAGGTTCAAAAGACATCCATTTGTTTCAGTTCGATAGAAATTTCATTTGTATGCAAGAATTGATCCGTATGGGAAATTTTTCTAATAAAAAAAAATTAGATCTCTCTTCCATAAATATTCATGCCAAGTATCGAAAAGATCCATCAAACGTATCAAAAGTTGTTACTTATTAGCAAACATACAATATATTGTCTGTCAGATGGATGTTGAGATCGCGTTTGCGCGAGAATTACGGAAAAGCGAGATCTGGTCATTAGTCTCTTCAGCAGGTCTCAAGGAATTTAGTATTTTGAATGTCTGTCACTAGGAAAATGCTACCTAATGAATTTATTGTTTGTTTATTGACTGTTTTCAATTTATGAAAACCATATTAAAATGTAGTAAAAGTCTCATGCATTTTCCCGTATTGTAATTCATTTAAATATTTCAATTTACTTCGCCATTTTGTGAGAAGACATGGATAGAGGCTATTCTCGCGTAAATTACGTGAAATCACGAAACTACGGGATCGTCAACATCCATCTGTCAGACTATACATACATTAATTTAGTGAAATAGGAACCTTATTTTCCTTTGAAAGTAGGCTACAACTCAAATCTGTATTATGGATCGTTTAAGTGTTTCGTCTCAAGTCTACGTCGCAGTTCAAAGAGCCATTTTGCTATTGGTTGAATAGTTGAGTGTGCACCAATCAATAGCTCTCGACATCGGTTGTAACATGGGTAGGTCACTAAGAACCTGAAGCATATGCACAAATTCAAATTTTTTTCATCTTACTGTTTCTAAAATTTTCAAAAATAACGGAAAAAAAAACCTAAGGTGGGCTTTCTTGAATTCTTAAAAAAGAGCGTTCTGATAATTTTTATTATGTAATTTTTATTGGTCTTTTATCTCAAAGAAAGCCTATGATAAACGCCGGCTTGCCCGTAACTGTTCGCATTGCTAAAACCCTAGCAACGGACCATAGCAACGGACTCTTTGAGCAGTGACCTAATTTGTCACAACACCACTTTAAAAGTTCCATTAAGAAAACTGCGGTATGTGTTAGTGTGTTTGCAAATGTCCGCAATAATGGAAGCGTTGCCAAGCAACTTGCGTACTGTTGAGGACGTACGCAAGCACATTGTCACGGTTTATATTAGGCCTTTTTTGTAATTTTTCCAGTGACACGTTTATTTTTATATGATTTTTTTTTTGATATCTTAAATCTTTACTATAAGAGCAATATTTATTTTATCGTAAATATTTGGCTCGTATTCTGGCGAGTCTTCAAACGGCACAGCTACTTTGCCTCGTATTTTGACAAATCTTCAATCGGCACAGCTATTTCGCCTCGTATCCTGGCGAATCTTCAATCGGCACTCATTCCTCGCATCCTATCGTGACGAGGAATTCAATATTTATATATTATATATAATATAATAACAATATATATTATATATTATAATTCAATATTTATTTTATCGTAAATCCATTTATTTTTATAATTTAATTTTCGTGTATTCTTTAATTCTCTGAAGCTTTAATTTTATTGGGTTTTTTTTTATTACCCTTATATACACATGTGAACTTTGTTTATTTCTTTCTCTCTATAAAATGTTTGTAATTCCCACGGTAGTTAAATCAATTCTTAATTTACATAAAATTCTAAGCTTTGTGAGTGGCTGTTTACTAATTTGTTGACATTTGTTGCGATTAAGCCTACTCTCGCCGAAAACATTTTTCCATGATTGATGCCAGGATACTCGGAAGCATGTGTATGTGTGTTACTTTGACATCGTTCTACGAGAGTGAAATACATAAAATTAGTACTCCGTATATTTGATTCGAATATTCTTTTGGAATATCAAAAATAAATAAAAAACATGGGGTCCAAAAACAATCTTGGTGCTACGAGTATAACTATTAAGTACTATCCATTTATTTCATAAATACCAGTCAGGGAAGCTATGGACTCTCATATATAGACACTTGCTTAACATAGCATTTTGTATCTATTGAAAAGACGATTCATTCTAGAACTGCTCATTTTTTTAAATTTTATTTCGGTTTATATTACATGTGTGTGTGTGTGTGTAGTATATTAATTAATAAGGAGTGATGTAAATATTTTATTCTATTTAATCCTTTTGTATTTTTTTTTATTCTCTTATTAATTAAGAGGAGTAATTTTTTTATTATTCAATTCAGATTTTTATACTTTAACATCATACTCGGGCCAAGCACATTAATAACAGATATTATACATGTATATATAATATTTTTTAATACAAATTGTTGACTTTCAAACTATAGTTAATATTATTTTAAGTTTATAACTTAACTTTGAACCTGTGACAAATTGTTAGCAGAGCGCAATTTCATTGCCAGTCTTAAGCTACGCGAACACCATGCAACTTTTCAGCAACTTAGTCGTTCGATTTTGACGTCACGAGTTGATATAAACTTTTGTCAAATCCCGAACACCATGCAATTCGACATAAAGTCGGCCGTGATAAAAGGAATCCCATAATGCAATGCGTTTCCCAAACCCGATGTGGAAAATCCGAAAAAATCGAGGTTTTGAAACCTCTCTGATAAATTCTGCTGCATGCAATTTCTGCATTTCAGTTATAAACTTTATTTATGCATGAAAGAAACTCGCAATACTCTTGATATTCATTGAGTACGAGCATGTCTTCTAATCGAATCGGCGAATATCATTTTCGACGCCATTTCTTCCATGGGCGTGACATCACGACTGACGTGTTCCAACGCTGCCCTGTGATTGGGTAATTCCCAGCGACTTCGATGCAATTTTTCGAGTTGCAGGTGTAGAAACAACTTGAGTCGGATGACAAAAGTTGCAGTCGAGTTGCATATAAACGGGCTCAAAACTGTCTATATCAACTCGTGACGTCAAAATCGGACGACTAAGTTGCTGAAAAGTTGCATGGTGTTCGCGTAGCTTTAAGCAGGGCGAACACGATGCAGCTTTGTGCAAAATTGTATGTGCAACTTTGCTGTTTGAGCGCTTTTCATGCTGCTTGAGCACAGTTGTAACCGGAGTTATATGCAGCAAAAGCTGTCAAGACCAGAGGATGCAACTCCAAAAGCTGCATGTACAGCACCCAATCAAAGCGCAGCGTTGAACACGTCACGCATGACGTCACGCCCATGAGAAAACATGGCGCCCAAACAGATTGCCATCACTTCAAATTGACGGACAGCGATTACAGAAAGAATACCAGATATTTCCGAACTTTCTTCACGCAGAAATACATTCATACGTAAATACATTAATTTCATGCGATAGAAATTTAAAGAGCGTTTCAGAAACCTCGATATTTGCAATTTTTCACTGCAACAAACAAAGCAACAATTACTGCCACTTTGCCAATTTCTGAAAAAAGCCATGTGACGTCATTGCTGGCAATTCCCACTGTAATAATAGTGGCTGTTGATCATTGTTCGTCGTGTATGGCATTATTGCCTTCCCCTGCGAATACAGATCGGCTAATAATAGTATCGCAATATTTCTGTTTTGTTGGCGTTAATTGCAGTTCCTGTGTTGCAGGCCAGCACCGCAATTTCCGTGACGTTTTGCAAACTGACGTCATTGCAATTCGTCCTGTGCTTCGTGTGTTTGTCGCTCGGCGGCACCTATCAAGCTGCATCGTTTTCGCCAAAACCTGTCCTCTGCAACTTTCCTGCGTCCAACATTTTTCACCGAGTTGTACAGCAAAAGCTGCATCGTGTTCACCCTGCTGTAGGTTTTGATTGTACACGAGGAATAATTAATTTTTTTCGTGGCAACACACACAATACTAATGTAATTTAAATCACACATGACTGACAAACGAATGTGTTTTACAGACTCCAACCAAGATAATATTAGTTTGTTCGATCTGTTTTATTCTAATATCCAATCGTTTGTTTCTAATACTGAACTTCTGCATGAAACGTCCATTTTAATTTTTTTTTTGGAAAAAGATACAAAAATAAGGAAAATTATAGAAAGTATGTTCATAAGAAATACTAAGGTAAAAAGCATGAACAGAAATGAAGGAATTGATGTAAATATAAATTTAAGTAATTTGCCAAATGAATTGGTAAAATCCAACATAAACTGCAGAAATATTGTTAAATTTCAAGAATTAGATTTGTAATGGATTATTTAAAAGCTTTATAGACAGTATTAAACTGTATTGTCAGATTTGAAGAATTAAATTTAGGATGATTGGGTTATTTAAAAGCTTTATTAGTAAACATGATAATGTTATTGTTTATTATATTATGAGTCTATTCAGGAAAATATAATGGTTTGATAATACGCTAAATGACATCTGTAAATTGTGTAAAATCATTACTATTTGTATTTTAGGCTTGAAAAAGGGAAGCATGTAATTTTCCGAAATTTGTCATTTTTATTTGTATTTTTATTTTAATTTTAATTTTTTGATAAAGGAAGATATATGGACTCAAAATAAAACGTCATGTAATGAAATTTTATTTTACTTTAGTTTGTGAAATTTTTCACCCATGTAAGTTTTTATTTACAATATGTATCTTGGCGTTATTAATGATTAACTTGTAAATTCGTAAATATTGAATGAAATTATTAAATTTATAACTTTCGGCGCACAATTGCCTTCGCAAACAAACTATTTGTCACCCTGGTGGCTCTGAACTGCGGTCTTGGAAAATCCATCAATACAGCTGTCATTCTATATTATGGTTTTGGAGCGAAGTGTTGTTCGTTGTCCGTAACACTTCCAATCTGGTTTTCTCATGAAACTATTCGATGAAACAAGAACCCCGAGAAAGTGGTTCTTTCAGAACGAAACTAACCATCTGTCTTGGTTAAAGAACCAAGAACGACAAACAACAGATTTCTCTGTCTCTCTCTCTGTTGCTTCGGAATATTTTGCTAGTATTTTTGCTCGTATTTCGAATAATATACAATATTATTCAAATTACAAAAAGATAATAACAATGGATGAGACCAAATCATTTACAAGTGATATCCTGAAACAGCTGTTTCACGCTCGTTGGCGATCATCAGCCAGGAGAAGTCACAGCAAATAACAAGGTCTCCGTACTGAGGCTAGTATGAATGATACATCGGAAGCGCAGTGGTGCCTCAAAGAAAAAAATTACACAATAATATATAAAAAATACACAATTTTTTTGCTTTAAAAAAATTCATTGAGGCTTGCGCACTGCTAACACATGAATTTTCTCACTAAATTTTCATTGGTGAGTTTTTTATTGTGTATTTATTCTTTGAGGCACCACTTCGCTTCCGATGTATTATAAAAAGATAAGTTGATACTGGAATGAAAGAAATGGTGAACTTTTACATTTTTAAAAAAAAAATTAACGTGACTCAATTAAACTCTCACCGATGAAAACTCAGATATTTTTCATTTCTATATCATTTCATTATACTTTTATTTTATATTTTTAGTTCACTATTAATTTCAATGAAAAATAA
>JAFIDM010000179.1:38070980-38125753 GCA_023159025.1 Thereuonema tuberculata | reverse complement strand
TGTTTGTTTGTGTTTTTCTTGCGAATGTTAACGGTCACATTGAGAAAGATTTGTATAATGTAGCAAATCGAAACGTCTGTAATTTTGTTCATCATTAATTTAAATGCATTAGTATTTTTGTGTGTCTGGCCTTTTCTGTCTTGGTTAATCCATTTCAACACACGTAAATTATTCAATTGAAAATAAAAAGTAGATTAAAACAGTGAAATCTAAGACTTTTTTTATGAATATATAGAATAAAATGTTATTATCAATCATCTCTATATTCCTTAGGAAAAGAACGTTTTATTCTATAAGAATATAAGAATCATCTCTATATTCCTAGAAAATCGTTAAAGAAGTGCAATTTAACCCTCTATAAAACTCAGAAAACCGCATCAAAGTTGACCGTTTCAAAAGTTGTAAGGAACTTTGTCTTAAATCGTGAAATCCCTGTGAAGAAAAGCTTTTTCTCCACTGCTACTCAACTGATGTTTTGTGACCAGAAACCATCCCTTGTACATCTTCAACATCATGGTGATAACCGTTTCATATTGGTTTAAAAGGTTTTTAGTTTTAAACTAAGAAAACATACAAACATCGTTCTTACGCTTTGTAGATGTTAGCCCATTATTTTGACTATACTACGAGTTTCTGTTACTATAAATAGTTCTAAAAACAGTTCTTATGTTATTTTCTCACATTACTAATTCAATATTCGTTCCAGATTTACGGATAAATAAACGAGGATTTATGTTTATCTATTGATTTACTTCCCCTTTCCTTGACACTCTTTAAAAAAAAAATTTGCTCTAATCCCTATTGTTTAAATGTGTTTTTAGTCGTCTGATAAGATCAGCAGACTAATTATTCCCGTTTTGTCTGTCACGTAGGTTAGAATCATTAAAATCTCATTAAATTATCATGAAGCACAACAATCCTATCAATCGCAACAACTGCATCTTTTACATTCGCAACAATCACATTTACAATAAATACGGAATTTAAAGCAATATCAATGATATTTTCTTATCAGAAGACGTTGCGAAGCATTGTGATTGGTTTTCTAATTGCTTTCCCTCCCTTGCTTCTTGGTATTTTCTTTTTTTTTCCAGTTTGTACATTTTACTACTATTGCTACTACCAATGTTGTTTATAAGTTCTCTTTCTATTTTCTTTTCTGTTGAATCTTTCTATTTTCCAGCTCCATACCAAAATTATTATAAATAAAACATACATACAGATACGTATAGATATATATCCATCAGAAGTAATTATTTTATATATAGATAAAACATTTAACTTGTCTTCTATTACATTGCAATTTATTTATTTACTCGTACATCTGCTAATCCTTCAATAATATTTTCTTTTTGCCTATTTTTGTCCTTTTTTTTTTCTGTAATCTGAAAAAGCTATGTCTTCAGTGTCATCCTTTTTCATTTCTTGCTTATTAGACTTCCTTCAATCTACACAGAGTGGCTCAAACATTACGAACCTTGATTAATATCTGTTACCTTAAAGGCTCATAAATTTTCGGTCAGTCTGCGTAAGCTGACACTTATTAAATTTGCAGTTTTGTTCAAAAATTGTTTCCAATTTCTTTTCCGTATTCCTTATTTTACTTAATATTAAATTACTTAATATCTGTTTACTTAATATTTTTCTTATCTGCTGTGTCTTGTCTGTCGTGGAGCTGTTCTTTCTTCTGGGGTCCATTAACTTCTTCATATGTGACTTCTGTCTTGCAAAACGAATGTCTTGATCTTTTACCACCTGTAGTTTGTGGAAGCTTTAGCGTCTTTCCTCATTTGTTGATCCAATTCATTCAGAGTCAGACTGTTCTCTCAGAAATCTCGTGGACTTTTTCATCCTTTCATTAACACAACCACAGCTACACAGATGAAAACTTCGGACTTCAAATTAATCCGTAATTTCCACTTAGTGATAATAATTTCATTGTCACTTAACACTATCTCATATTTTTTAATTTTAGAAAACGTGACATTAAAAAAAAAAAAAAAAAAAAAAAAAAAAACACGATCGTTAAATTGAATTAAAACAACTTTTAAACAAACTTAGTAATTAAAATGATTTATCACAGGAGACTAATAAATTTAACGTGTGAAAGGTAAAAATCCATTCAGATAATAAAAAAAAAATCACAAATTTTGAGTAAGTAAGCAATATATTTAAAATATATTACAAGAGAAAAAAGCTGAAATGCACAAGACAATGTTTAAAATATAATACAACGTTTCGGCAATTATAGTTCGAATTGCCATTTTCAAGTTATCAAATATAACAGACAGAATGGAAGTAAATAAACAATCTGAGATTCAAAACGGTGGTCGAATACCGTACATTACTGATGGGGGGAAGGAAAAATAAGTAAAAAAATAATATAAAATGAATTACAATAATATTTGTAATAACAAGGACCTGGTATGATACAATGAATTAACACGATAAATTAACCATTAAAAATATAGATAATAAATTTAATTAAATAATTAAAATATATATAGATTTTGAGAAAGCATTTGATAGTATTAATCATAAGATATTGATAGAAAAATTATTTCATATTGGAATAAGAGGCAATATGATAGAAATATTAAAAAACTATTTAAAAAATAGAAAAATAAGAATTAATTTAAATTCAAAATTAGGTAAAACATATAAATTAAAAACAGGAATTCCTCAAGGTTCAAACTTAGGGCCACTTTTATTTATTTTATACTTAAATACATTATATAGTACAATATCAACATCAAAAATTTTTGCTTATGCTGATGACATCATATTGATAAATATAAATGAAAATTATGAAACTGCAGAATACAATATACAAAAAGACTTTAATAAATTAATTATTTGGACACACAATAATAAAATGAAAATAAATAGTGAAAAAACAAAACTAATGATATTGAAAACAAAAAATAAATTTTTACATACAAATCCAGTAATAAAATATCATGATTATAATTGTTTATTCGATGATGACATAAACTTCCAAAGTTGTAATTGTGAAAATATTGAAATTATTAAAACAATTAGATATCTAGGTTTATATATTAATGATCAATTCTCTTGGAAAACACATTATTTATATATATTAAATAAACTTAATTCATTAATATATATGTTTCAACATATAAAGGGTATCTTTTCTATAAGATACAAGATGTTAATATATAAATCATTTATAGATTCATTAATAAATTATGGATTATGTTGTTGGGTACATTTAGGTAATACAGACACTAATAACATAAATAGAATATTAAATAAAATAATGAATTACATAATACAAGATTATTGTATATTAACAAAGAATGAAAAAATACAGATAAGAATAAAATATAAAATTTTAATGCCAAAAGAAAAAATATTATATTCTTTAATAATAAATAACTTTTATAAAATTAGAAATCAAATTAGAAATTATAACTTAGAAAATATTACTAGAAATACATTAATAAAGATTTTATATTATGAAAATCCTAAGAACAACTTTGGATTAAGAAATAAAAATAGAATTCTATTAAAGATTTTTATGCAAATTACAAATGAATTAAAACAAAATAAATTTAATAAAATAAGTATATTAAAAAAGCAAATACTGAAAAAAATAATATTTGGCGAAATTATCTGGAATATTTAGGTATTTTTGATTACATATACTATATTTATATTTTGTGTGTTTTTGGTCTTGTGTATTGATATTTTGTTTATATATTTTTTAGTTGAATAATTTTGGCATGAGAGATTGTTATTTAAAGTTTTATTTTCACAATTAGATTTAGAAATTTTTAATGTTATACAGTATAAGCATTATGTTATATAGTAATGTTATACAGTATAAACATTGAAAGAAAGAAATTGTAATTAGAATAATAAGTAAAAAATAATTTGGGAACCTTAAATTTGATTGTAATGAATGATATTTATAATAATTTTCTTTTTGTATTTGATTTTCTTTTTATATTTCTGTGATATATTATATATATATAAACTCGGTTCATGGCGTCAGGTGCCGCCTTCCGAAAGAATCTGCAAGAACTCCATTCCAGGTCTTCCGGTCAAGGGTCCATTCCTCTTCCAGACTTCTAATCCTCATTGCTTTTTTAATATCGTCCATCCAAGCCTTTCGTGGTCTTCCTCGTTTCCTTTTTTGATTAGTTTTGTAATCAAAAGCGATTTTGGGCAGTCTTTCGTCATTCATTCTTTTAACATGACCAAACCAAATTAATTGTTTTCTTTGAAGATCGTCCAAAATGTTTCCTTTTATTTTCATCATTTCTTTGATTCTTTCATTTCTTGTTCTTTCTATTCTTGATACCCTGCATGATCTTCTTAGGGCATCCATTTCCACTGCCGCTAATTTCTTTTTTTCTGTCTCCGTAATTCTCCATCCCTCTGCCCCATATAACAAGATGCTCTTTACAATAGAATTGTATATATTATACTTTCTTTTCCTAGAGATCTCTTCACTCCACCAAATAGAATTTAATAGTTTTATAGCCTTCCTTCCTTGACAAATTCTGTTTTTAATTTCTTGTGAGTCTCTGCCTTCTCTATTAATGTCTACTCCGAGATACCTATAATGTTCACAGCTTTCTATTTTCATGTTATTATTTAGATTTAGGTCCGTCTCATTTCCTCCTATACATAGATATTTGGTCTTGCTATCGTTCATGTATAGTCCCCATATCTCATATTCTTCCTTAATTGTTATCGTCATTCTCTCTAAATCATTTTTACTCTTTGCAATTATGACTTGGTCATCTGCGAACTGCAGAGTAAACATTGACGTTCCTTTCACATTAAGTCCCAATCCTCTGCAGTTTTCTTTCCAAACTTTTAATGCTGCTTCAACATAAATTTTAAAAAGTGTTGGGGAGATACAACATCCCTGTCTGAGTCCTTTATCTGTTATAAAGCCTTTTGATAATCTTTGACCTACTTTAATCTTTGTTTTTGATTGTCTGTAAAGTTCTTGAATTGCTCTAATAATATTAAAATTTATGTTTATTTCCTTTAATACATTCCATAATTTTGCGATTGGGACATTATCATATGCCTTCGTTAGATCAATAAACAGAAGATGAATTTGATTTCCCACCGCCATTTCTTTTTCAATAATTTGTTTAAGACAAAATATATTATCCATACATGATCTTCCTGCTCTAAATCCACTTTGTTCTTCACTTTCTTTCATTCTTATTTCTTCTTCAAGAAAATCTTTTAAAATTCGTCCATACAGTCTACTAAACGTTGCTGTTACAGTAATGCCACGGTAATTTTCACATTTTTGTCTGTCTCCTTTCTTATAAATTGATGTTAAATATCCAATTCTCCACTCTTCTGGTGTTTCTTCTCCGTTTAAACATCTTTCGAATAATTGTGTAATTAATCTTAGCAATTTATCTGTTCCATTTTTGATTAGTTCTGCTGATATTCCACCGGGACCACTTGCTCTTTGATTCTTTAATTTTTTAATTGTTGTTTTAACTCTCTCAAGTTCCAATGAGATACGCTACCGCCGGCATAGCTCTCCGGGTCATTGGTGCACACAAGCCCCTCCACCACGACAAGGTAGACACACCATGGAGGAGTCTGTGATATATTGATTTTTATATAATTATATAATTGAATCTAATTTAAGTATAATTCGTATAATTGCGTAATTATATAATTTTTATATGATTTTATATGATTAATACTTTTTAAATTACAAATATAAATTATTTATACTTTCAGCACCTGCATCACAGGATTTCATTTTGAAAACCTAGCAGGACTGTAATTTTAAATTTAGAAATAAATAAATAAATAAAAAAAAAAAAAATATAAATGAAGGTTAGAATAAAGTAATTGATTGAAAAAAAAGCAGACGGAAAATCATTATGATTTAAATAACATCGAGTACATTGAAAAGGGTTCAAAATGGGATTAAAAAAAATTACAATAAAACCAAAACCAAATGAAAATGGGGTAAAAAAATTAAAATTATTGCAAAAAACTAAAACGAATAAAAATGGGGTTAAAAAAATTACAATGAAGCCAAAACAAATAAAAATGGGATTAAAAAATATTTTACAATAAAATCATAACAACTAAATTGGGATTAAAAATAAATGGGGGAGAATTTTTTGAGGGTTAATTATTGAGATAAGAGGATATCTTCTTGTTGGATAGGATATTCAGATATGCAGATGACATAGTAATTATATCAAGAGATCCCCAGCAGCTGGAGAAAATGTTAATAGATATAAACCAAGAAAGCAAAATCATAGGATTAAAAATTAATAAAGAAAAAACCAAATTAATGTTCAACAAATTTGTGAAACCAAAGAATATTCAGTTGGAAAATCAAGATATCGAAATTGTAGAAACATTTAATTACCTAGGACAAATATTACAGATTAATGGGGGGATGGAAAAGGAAATCAAAAGAAGAATTCAACTTTCATGGATGGCTTTCAAGAAAATGGGGTATATTTTTAAAGCAGACATACCTATAAGCCTAAAAAGACAAGTCTACAACCAGTGTGTCCTACCTGTATTAACATATGCCGGAGAAACATGGACAACGACTAAAAGCCAAGAAAATAAGATTAGGGTTTCTCAGAGACGTATGGAAAGAAACATGTTAAATATAACATTGAGAGATATGAAGAAAAACACATGGATCAGACAACAGACCAAGATACAGGACGCAGTTATATGTCTAAAGAAGTCAAAGTGGAGGTGGGCAGGACACCTGGCCAGAAAGACTAGGGAAAACTGGACGAGCCTGACCACGTTTTGGAAACCCTCCACAGGTCAAAGGAAGAGAGGAAGACCAAAGGGCAGATGGAAGGATGAGATGGAGAAGTTTGCGGGGAAGAGATGGAGAAGTAAAGCTGATGACCGTAAACGATGGAGATGTATGGGGGAGGCCTTCGTCCAGCAGTGGACTGATAAAGGCTGAATGACGATGAATGATGATGGATAGGGTATCCTTATAGCAATGTTTGTTGGTGGATTACTTATCATAGTTCGTTGTAAAGTTTGTCGTTGTATTATCCATTCAGTCGTGTCCGACTCTTGGTGATCCGGTGGACAAACTTCTTCCAATTTTCACGATCATTTCTGGCATTCTTTAAATCATGGAAACTCAAATTTGTATCCTTCTTGATACCATCCACCTTGTTCTCGGTCTTCCTCTTCTTCTTTTTCCCTCAACCATCCCAAACATGGTAGTTTTTTCCAGGGAGTCTTCTCTCCTCTTTATGTGGCCGAAGTATAAACTTTAAAAAAGTTTTCATATTGTATGTATTAACCTACAAAACATAACATGGAATTAAAGTAAGGAAAATAAATAAATGATAAATGTTGTTGTTTTTTTAATAGACTGCCCTTGTCACGCCTTTGCATCTTGGAACACTGGAGAAAATGAGAGCATAATGTGCTCGAAACACCTTTCCTGGACTTCAGAAAGGTGAAAGGCACTGTAATGATACTGTACGATATCAACTTTTACTATTAAAGAAATACATTTAAGAAAAATTAAGATGTGGAGAGCATTGAAACCATTGATTCACTTTTGCTTTGTTGCCTCCATTAGATGCGCAGCAGGTTCCTTTCTAACGCAGTCGTATAGACGAGGTCGGCCATGGTAGAAGTAGTTATAATACATTGAATGGGCGGATGAGCGGAGGTCGTAAACCTCATTTCCTTAATCTATTAAGTTTCGGTTAAAACATCAAACCCTCATCCCAAATGAAGGGCAATAGCACAGGAAGTAAATGCTCCTGCGATCAGCAGAAACAACGATATTCAGTGTATAAGATACTTTTTCTTCATGTTTTTGAGCTTAACAATATTAAGAAATTTTGTAACACCAGCATACAAAATAAGATCTATTACAAAAATAGCGTCTTGCAGCTTAATTTTTACATCAATATATTGAATAACATTTGCAAATAAATCGTTACGGACCATTTTCCTTTGTATCCGATATGTTATTATTGAGAAACGTTTTATTTTGACATCAGCCAATAATATTGATTCGTCTATTTAGTTCACGTGACAAGTTGAGAGGAATAATTAGCTTCATTACTTAGATTGTTTGGTTCAAAGAATTTTTCCAATATTTATTATATATATTTCAGTTCATAGTAACCGCATCCCTCAATAGAAAAGTTTATTATCATTCCAATAACTAATCGGCCACAGAATGTCTGTTTTGTTGGATATTTTGATGAATAGCTTTTCAATATTGCGGATCGCCAACCTTATTACGAAGCAAAATCAACAAAGTTTATTTCAGCCTTTTGATTTAATGGAAAATTTTAATTTCAGTCGGTTTACCAGATTATCCAACAAAATTCTTCTCCATTGGATTGAAAGTCAGTCTGCAAATTGACAGTTCCCAGGATTTGTTGTAACGCTGAATCGTTAGCATCGCAAATTGGTCCTTCACTATCATCTTAATTTACATGTTGGGGACTTTTTTGCACAAGCAAAAACCCGGGCTTTGACTCGCGCGCTCTTAAAATCCCTTCCGAAAATTTGCATTATAAATTTTCATATATGTTTAAAAATGACTAATGCTACAAAGCTGTAGGATTTTTAGAAATTACAAATTTTTGTTTCGGTTTCAGAACTAAGGGCGCTTTTATTATGACTTTTTCCAAGTTTTTAAAAACAAATAATTCTTATAAAATTTACAGTATTCAGTGTTGAAATGTGATTGTACACTTCTATCTGGATTTCTCCGTGGGCCTGCAAAATTTCACATTTCTATAGTAGTTTTCAAAAAGGAAGGCTTTGCCATATATGGTCATTATGTAGCGATCGATTTTGTCTGGAACAAACGTCACCAGTCGCGACGTCATCAACTTGACCTCCTAGCAGTCAGTTCAAGATGGCGTTGTGTTGTGATCGCGTAAGCGTGACCAAGAAAGGACAAACTTTGCATAGCCAAGCAAGGGGATAGTGTGGAACGTTTGTAATTATTTCAATATCAATTATTATTATATATTCGTAACTGTAGAAACTACAAAAACTAGAATGTTTTTGTAATGTTAATACGATTCAGTTACGGATTTTAGCAGTAGATGGCGCTGTGACGTCCTGAAAACATCAATCTATAAGGAAATTACGTCATCAAAAGCTGCTGTTTCATTAACTGTAGCTACTGTGGATTTTGAATAAAACGGTTCACAACATGTGATCAAAATATGGGGATTATAAAAACAAACAAGAAAGCAATTAAGAACATCGTTTAGCGAATAAGAAGTTAAAAGAACTTTCAGCCTACTTTTCTTAAAATGTATTTTAATCAATGACTTCTTTATTAATTTTCTTTTCATTTTTTAACATGGTCAAAAGTAAACATATCAAAGGCATATGCAAATTGTTGTTATTATTATAAAAAATTCGTGAGATCTTTACTCTAACAAAGTAAACATACCAAAAGGTATGTAAATTGTTTTTTAACATAATAAACATATGTAAATTATTGTTATATTTAGTGTAAGTTTCTTCGAATCTATGTGTTATTAATTTTTAGAAGCGGCTCGAGAAAGTCAGGAAATTAACCTGACGAAATATTGTATGCAAATGAATAAATCAAGGTGAGATGTGATGAATATAATATGAGTTTCTTTCAATATTTTATTAATACTATTAAGTTTTTTCTAAGTTTAATAAAAAAAGAAAGGGAGAAAGTACCAAAGCAGAGGCACTATCGGAAGTGAGAACATACATTAGCTTAGCTCCATTCCTTGTAAAACCTTCTCCTATCGTACAACAAGTGTTGTAGATCACCCGAGGTTAGATTAACGCTTCCAGAAAAGCAGAATTACAATCCTCTCGTGCCTCATTTCACCCCCATTCAATGAAAAGTTTTATTTCCAAAGGCAAGTGTGAGATGCAATAAATCTTAGGCACAGGAGTCACAAAGCACAATAAATTCATATTATGTTTTCCCCTTAATGAAAGCACACGGCGTATAAATCGAAACCACCATAATGGTGTTTGGAATATAATGGTACGCTTGGCAACTATGCAATAAATATACATCTAATTTGAAGTTGGAATTTTTTTATATATAATTTAGGAACCTTTAATTACTAGCAAAAAACCGAGCATTAACAGACTCTCGCACTGTTAAAATCACTTCAGAAAATTTGCATAATAAATATATACACATGTTAAGATTAAAGTTATTTAAAAGTGACCAATGTATAAATATAATACAAAACAAAAAAGTGTTTTTAAAAAAATTGGTTCTAAAGACAGTTTTCAGTTAGTCAGAAGTTACAAATTTTTGTATTTTTTTTTTTAATAAATCGTTTATTTTAAAAGATAAATCTTTATTTTATTTTCATCTGTTCTTATTAGGAAAACGATGAAACACTATTTTAAAGTGAATTTTTATTCAAATCATTTATTTGAAGATTATGACGCTGTAGGATTATTTAGAAATTACAAATTTTTGTTTCGGAAAGGTCTTCTGTTGTGGCCTTTCTTTTGGCTTTTTCCAAGTGTTTAAAAACAAATAATTCTTATAAATTTACAGTTGTAAGTGTTGAAAATATGATTGTGCACTAACCTCATTTTAAGATTGAAAACGCACTTTTATAATCGCTCTGTTAAAATCACTTCAGAAAATTTGCATAATAAATTACACATGTTAAGAGTTTATAGTGGATTTTATAAGTAAATTTGTTTATCAATTATTATGGAAAATACGTAAATTTTCTTGCAAGACTTGTAATGTTTTATATCTTCATCTTAGTAGCTCGTGATATGAGTTGATTCCTAAACATCTCTGTATTAGCATAATGTGCTCTGTTTCTAGCTTGTATTCTATCTTTGATACTGAAAGGTTAACAATGATAATAGAAAAAGTAAATGGGGTTAACCAAATCTGAGGTGGCAGAACATTGTATTCAGCAAACTCATTGTATGAATAATGAGATTAAAATCTTATGCGTGGAAAAAGACCATAAGACAAGGAAAATCATAGAAAGCATGTATATTAGGAACACAAAAAGTAGTAATTTAAATAGAAATGATGGGATTCAAGTGAATGAAAGGATAACAAGAATGGCTAAGGAGATAGTCAATAAAAATTGTGAAAGTTGTAAAAACAAAGTAAAATTAGATGTATTTAATGGTTAATGACTTGTACTACTCTCAAATTATTATTGTAATTGTTTTAATAGCAATTGTTTTTTAACAATCAATGTAATATTATATTCACGTAGTCTTCCTTAATTGTTATTTAAATTCTTTTTTATTTCGTTACAATTTCATTTTAAGCTGAAGAAGAAGAGACGTGTTATATCTCTTCGAAAATTTCTTTTAATAAATGTATGTTTTATCGCATTTATTTATGTGAGTATGTTGTGGATTTATAATAAATTGGGTTAAAACAAAGTACATAATACGACTGACAACCGTTTGTAGCACATTTTTTTATGAAAATTGCCTGCATGTTATTGTTAATGGGTCAGGGAATGATAGATATTCTGTTTAGTTGGAAAGGCAATGCTAATAGTTGTTTGATGAAATTATTAAGACACAAATACTAAAGGGTTGCAGTTTTATTGACTCACAAGCAATTTAACTTTCTGTTATCCAAATGTGAAAAGATGCTCAAAATCAAGTTAAGACTTGAATTTTCCTTTTGTCATCACTGAAAATGCTTTAGAACTTATGTCGGCTATCGGATCAGGGTTATGGTTGAACCACAGACAATGGTCCGCCCATTCTGATATATCTTTATTTAAAGCTAACGAAGAAATTAATAGACGTATATCCTTTCTATCTTTAGAACTTGTTATAAAAGCCTTTACACTGATGAAAATGATGACAACAGCAAATCACACGATCAACGATTGTGTCAATGATCAAAACAAAGACAAAACTATGATCGTGTAATTTGGACATAAGCAAAAATTAAATGGATTAAATAAATAATTCGAACAAACCGTTTTCATTACTAAAAAGTTACGTTGTGGAAAGGAAATAAGAATAACAATTGGCCAGGCAAAGAGGGCATTCATGGAGAAATACAAAATCTTGAATGTAAGAAATATGAATGAGATAAGGAAAAGACTCATTAAAACATGTGTATGGTCGGTTGCTTTATATGCATCAGATACATGAACTACGTTATCATAGATGCAGATTACAAACATTTTATTTTCAAATTTTCTTGTATTAAAAATTGATAAAGTAATAAAAATTTCAGTTAAGATGCAATAGTTAAACACCCCTTTTCTTTGAAATGGGAGTCGTCTACAACTTATTAGCTTACATAATATAATTTAAGATGATTTAATTATCTTGAATAACAATTTAGTGAAAAATCAGAAACTTTACATAATAAATGAGAAAGCATTGTAATTTCAAATTTTTAAAATGGATTTTAATTTATAATTTTAATGATAATAATGTAAAATTTATCATAAGAAAAATTGGTTATTAGATATTATGGAACAACCTAACGATAATTTTTTATGTTAACAGTTAAAATATAATAAATGAATTGAATATAAGAATAATAATATATTAATATTAAGAATAATAAATATAATATAAGGATATAAGAATAAATAAATGAATTTTTAGATAAAAAATTTATTTGTTTTTTCAGTAGTTACTTAAAAAAAAAAAAAATTGATACCGGAGGTAATCATTTTCAACTTTCAACATTTCTTTCGAGCCTCCTTTTAAATTACAAAGAAAGTGCGAAAAATTAGGAGAAGTAATGATTTCTTTCTGGGACCCAACCTCTTAATTATTAATTGCCAAAATTCTGTGTTATTTTTCTAAAATATGAAAAAAAAACTAACTAACTTTGGAGTTCGTAATGTTTTTAAAACAACAATTATAAATCAAACCGCATTTTAAAAATAATACTACAATGATTTAATGTTGTTTTTCAAAGTTTCAGATTTTTAATAATAACTTAAAATGTGATAAAAGTTTTAACCAAATAACAGAAGAAACAATTGCCAAGGACTTTAGCGCCTTCTTAAATCCAATTGATTTTAATAAAATGAAAGAAGACACAAATTTAAAATAGAAAGTAGATTACGATTTGACGTCAGTAGATTTATTTCCATGAATCAGAGTTTATGTTAGGTTTGTTAGAACAATGTTAGGTCAGAACCATTTCTCCAGGGAATTAACCTAAATAAAAATTTTAACATGCTGTGATTGTAAAATAAAAATGAAAAAGCAAGAATAAGAAACAGCACCTGAATAAATAAATTGCCTTTCTGAATCAATTATCGGAAGGAATTGGGAACGGCCGTTTCGTACTTCTAGGGTCTCATCAACCCAATCCGCCTTCCCCGATATAAGACTCAGAAAGGCACAAGCTTATCTGAAATCCACCGTCACACCCGACAGTGGCCCCCGAAAGCAAAAAAAGCAAGAAAATAAAATGTTGTGCTATTTTACACAACCTAAAAAGCCTTAGCCTACAACTAGTAGGCATAAAGGCATTCAATCAAAGAACAGGAGGTTCAAAAGGAGGCGAATAACCTATTCAGGCGCTGGTTCTTATTCTTTTGCTTTTTCATTTTCATCTCCAGGGAATTTTAGTTACTTCGTTCTTTAGTATGATGCAAACGAGAAAGTTCAAATACTAACATCAGTTCTTGTACAATATCAAGAAAACGCGTTTATTGGTCGAACAATTAGCCAACGGAATTAGTTGATTGGGCAGAGTTCCTTGCTAAATTACAGTAAAACAGTACGATGCAATTTTGTTTCAAAACAATTAACTTGAAATCCAAAATTAGGCTTTTTTTTTTTTAAGTCCTTATTTGTTTAATTCAAATCATGACTGTTTATTATCATCTGAAAACATTTTACTTTTATTTCTGTTAAATTAAAATCACTGTTTAGAACTTTTACCTCAAAGATTTGTGAGAATGCCATGTTAAGCAATGGTATTTTATATTTTTCAGTGGAAATTTAACATTTGTCTGCTTAACTTTACCTTAAATGCTTAATCCTACACCTTAGAAACTGCAACTTTTCAGCAGAAGCAAAGAAAAAAATGGTAAATTTACTTTAGATGGTGAAATAGTAAAACTTGGTATCAGCCATTACTCTATTTCACAAATTTGAAAAACAAATTTGATGATGCGAACACAGATTTAATAAAATCAAATCTATAATTATGAAACTGCTATATTTTATAGTATAAATAGTGGAACTATATTTGCAGATTTAAGTTAACCAGGGTAATTTGGAGACAACGTTGTCCAAAATACAAAAAAGCTTCGGGTGAAAAACCTGGATTGTTACATTTGGGCTTTTTAACACCGAAAAGTCCATGTGAATGTAATTTCTTCCTCTTTTTTTTTTCTGGGGAACTGAAGTTTAAGTGATGCCGTTAGGCTTTTCAATATTTACATCAATATTGACTTTAAATAGATGAAAGGAAATACACCTGGAGTAAAATACACTTCTGTATTTGCTTGATAACAAAAAACATAAAAATAGGCTTACAGAATTGAAACATTAAGATCTGAAATTGCAAAATTAAAGTGAGAAAGAAATGGCGAAGATTTAAATAATAAATGGATTAACTGAAAATAAAAGGAAATAGCACTTTCCGTAAGTATTACTTTCTATAGGAAATGTATTATATAAAAGAAATTGATGATTAACTTGAAAACATGTTATTAAAATGCTTTATTCTGCTATCTCCTATTGAAGGATAGATTAGCGGAATCTACGGTGGGGAGTGGCATTGGTGGATTTCAATGTTTATCTCCCATCTTATTTAAGAAAAAAAGTGAAACCAAGTTCATAAAATATTATTCAGAAATTGGTGGTTTGTGGGTAATAGATATTTTCATTTTTTAGTTATTATGAAACAAATTACCACTGATAATAAAACTCATTTTACATTATCATAATTATAAGTATTAAATTCTTAAAAATGTAGACTATTTTATTAATCACTTTAAATCCATGTTTGATTCTTACTTAAAGAATATTGTAACAAGAATGGCCACACTGGACACAGCTCTATACTATTATAGTACAGTGTTTACTGCAGGGCAAGAGATGTTACAGGTATCTGCTAAACACTGGCACTAACCCCAAGCTATGCTTGGGTTCTATTTATATTATAGTAAGAACATTCTAGTAGGAACGTTACTATGGTTATAAATAACTCATTTCCAGGGTGTTCCGGAACCTAAATATAACTGTAAAAAAAGTAAGGTTACCCGACCAGGATTTGAATGTGGATCTTTCATGTTAGTACTGATGCGCGCCTTAAACAATTACACCACAGTTGCCGGCAATTTACAGACATATTAACTCAAGTGTATCATAAGCAGCTTTCTTTATCGATGAAATAAATATAGAGCATATTTCCCATAGTTTCAACTATTGCTTTATGGTTATGGTTGCTCCCTATGTACTTTATGGTTATTTATCGTGTTAATGGCGATTTAGGAGACTCCTTATCTAATGGTCCATCAACTTTCGTTGGCAGTCTTCAAAATTTCTGCTGCCTATATATATAGTTTTCATTTATATGGATCACAGCCTACATTTCGAATTAAAATTGAACTGTTAGGCTTTCTTATTCTATTTTATTTATTCTCTTCAATTCATTACTAAGAGGCATTACAAATAAAATAATTATGCAGTTATAAAAATGAATATTTTAACGAAAATTTACTAATTATCTCAGAAAATTTCTTTTTTCATTTTTTGTTGTTGTTGCTGAAATCAACTTTTTAATAACTACAGTCGGACCTCTATTTAACGAAGTCGCTAAATCCCGAAAAAAAGTTCGTTATATGGAAAATTCGTTAAATAGAGATTCACCTTTTAAAATTACTTTAAACTACATAAAACAGATTTAAAATACATAAACAATAAATATTATTTAAAAAGTAATAATTTTAATGACATAAAGCATACATTTTCACATGCGTACTTAAATTTTACTTAAAAAGTTAATTTTCTGAGTTTTTTTGTTTTTGAAAAAGTGTTTTTGCTCATAGTATGTTTCGCATCTATGCAATGCACCAAAAATCCCTTCAGTATTTTCTTCAAATTGTAATCCGCGTCGGATTGTTTGAAATGATTTTAGCATTTCATCATACGATGTTTTTTTTTTGATTTCTTCATCATATCATTTCCATTTTCGTCATCTTCATCTAATCGCAATTCATCGCAATTCATTGCTGCATTGTTTTTATTTTTCACACTGTTCAAAATATCCGATTCAGTTAGTGTTTCCGCGGTCTCAACTTCAAAATCAAATGAAAGATAATCATCAATCAGCCCATCATTGTTAATTTCTTCTTTTTCTCTCAGCTGTATTCTCGAAAAAGTTCTTTAAATAGAAAATGTGAATTCGCTATTTGGAGGTTGTTTTACGAAGAAATTAGCAAAATGTTCTTGGTTTCAAAGAAAAGTTCGCAAAATAGAGAAATTCGCAAAATAGAGGTTCGTTAAATAGACGTCCGACTGTATTAATTTTTAAATCAATAATATTTCTATTAATTCTATTATTTTCAGACCTGTCCAGTCAGCCAAAATCTTTAATCTTTGGAAATCATTGTTTAATCTATTTAGTTGAAGTAATTTTAAAGTAAGAGCTTTGTTGAACTTGGAGCCATAAAATCCCTCTTAAGTACTTTGAGGCACTTTGGTAAACCCAAGTCGTCTTTGATCTTGATTCGTTAGTGCTGCAGGGGATGATTTATAAGGGATTTTGAACGACAACGCAAACCATTGCCATAATAAATAACCCACTGAAAACCCCTTGGAATCCAACCAAGCGAATAATAGAGGGGCTGTAAATGTCTGATTCCAAAAATACTGAATTAGGATTAAGCAGTAGCTGGTGCACTAGACACGGCCAGATGGTTGGTATTAGGGGATTTTCTGCTAAGTCGAAATTTTCGAATTTATTTATTGTTTACTGTAGTTGTCGACCAATGAGTAGAGGACGGGATAATTCAAGCTCTTGGCTTTGTTCATTTGGATTCCGAGTGATGTCCGTCCGCTAAATGGCCGTAGATGCACTTCGACCGTTTCATAAATCGACAGATATGGAGGAAGAAACCGTTACACTAAACACAGTGCAAATATCCTTGGGTGAATGAACACAAACGCCGCCTGCTGTTTAAAGAGCGAAATTCCTCCTCAATTTATATAGTTATTAATCAAACAGAGAAACACATTAAAGAGGTTTTCGCTATTAACATGTCGGGAAAGGCTGAAGGCAGGGTTTTTTCTTTTTCTTGTATAATTGAATGGACTATAGGATATTTATTTTTTTATTACGCTTCAATAGAAATCGATATAATTTCAAAAGATTTGGATGGTGTTATGCATCATTTGACCAAGTGCCAAAAAGTCGATTTTGAGGTATTCGAATAAAAGCAAAAGCTTATCTATTACTTGAACGTAATGAAGAGTGTTATATATCAAAATGAAGATACTTTCACAGGACAGTTCTGATCATTATCAAAATTAAGGATATCCTTCAAAGATCGTTAGTCACATGATGCATATTTTATTGGTTACGATTAATTAATCGGCGTTTCAAATTATCGGCAGAATTATATTGAGATAGCAGGCAGTAACAATTTTTTATAGAGTTTACATCTTTCGCTAGTAGATGGAGCAACAATCTAAAAAAATCTATTTTGATGATTGATCAAATGATGCATAACACCATCCATTTATTGTTATTAGTATTAGATCTGAGATAGATGTCGCTTAGTGATTAGCAAGCTGTCAGTAACATTATGGGTGAGGTTGCTCAGTAGTAATACCGCTGGACTGCGGACTGGAGGAACCCGGTTCATCTCGTGGTGGTGACCGGGGATTTTTCTACGGTTGCTTTTACTTTTACTCTAAGGTTCACCCAGCCCTCTGTCAAATTGAAGTCGAGGTTTCTTACTCGGGCGTTGAAGGCGGGCGGACGTCGGACCAACCATCCGATCTCAGAGACCATTGGTGGAGACTCGCCGGTAGCCTAATCCCACCGCGCGCCCAAGAAATTGTGCATTGCTTGTTGTAGTACATCTTTACATGTCAACAGCATTCGAAAATCATCAGTATTTATTTTGTTTTTGAAGTAAAATATTTTCAAGGAGAAATAAGAAAAATTTTGTAGTCACTAAATCATTCTAAAACATAAATAGGACCTCCTCCCTCCAATTTTTTAAATACTACTGTTTCAAGACAAAAAAGTTCCAAAGTGATATTGATATGATTGACAGCAATGAAGTTATAGAAGCGGTCAAACAGAATTACAGAATTTCTGAAAGTCTTCTTCTACACTAACAACTTAGTAGACGAAAACATTCGTTCTCAGTGACTGCTCGCTTTTCATCAAATTTTGGATTTCTTCAAAATAATTTTGTAAACAGCTAATTTACAAATTATATCGGTATGTCTGCAACAGGAATCCAGTCGCTTCAAATGGACAGACGGGCAGGAAAACTAAATGTAACATGTGCTTTCATTTCGCTAGCAAAACGAAAGGAAAAATAAATAAAGTAGAAGTAATAAAACGATTTACCAAAAAAGTTTCGAAAGTGTAAATTAAGAATGGAAATTTAAAATTTTTTTGTAATATTATACTATTTCGTGGTGCGATAAAGTTTTGTTTCCGATTTCCTATATTAATGTAATAATCGGTGCTAGAGGCTTTTGTAACATACATTAGAGGCCTCTTAGTTGGTCTCTGTTACCAATGTTGTCTCTGGCATTGTGCTTCTAATGTATGAGCTCAATTTCACTTTGAAAGAAAGCAATTAGGGGGAGGCAAACTATGGCCCTGCAAGGCTTCGAGAGAAATTTGAAATTGCTAATGTTATCTGGGGAGAAAGAGATTTATAGAAAAAAAAAGAGAAGACCCACCGCTGCAAGGAATTGAAGAAGCGCATCTACGAAGGTTGCTTATATTAAGAATCTCTTTTGTGAGAAGCCAAGGAAAGATTATTTGTAATAGCTATGCCCAATTTTCTATTGAGTTTTCTTGTTATTTCAACCTATGTAGAAACAGGTAGAGGTAATTTACTTTTCAAATGTATGGATTTGATTTTACTATAAAATACGAGATAAGACTAAATTCAGTCAAATTACAGCAAAAGTTGACTTCGGGATTGTATTATTCCTTACATTCTTTTTTTTAATCCAATATTCTTAATTTACAATAGTATAACGAAAGCACACATTGGAGCCAGAATTTACTCCTACGAAAATGAGGTTTAATGTAATTTGATGGAACACGAATAAAGTGAAAAGAGAAATTCAGTTTTTACAACCATGCCTTGAGGGTCGTTCCTTCTGGTAATCTAGGACACCTGTTTCATCTTTATTAGGACTCCTTTCAGTCAGATTAAGGCATTTGATAATCAACACAAAAAGCAGAAAAGGTTACGGCTGCCATTCACACTCCAATCAGTGGGGCTCTAAAAACTCAAACAACTAATTCAAAAACTTGGTTAGTTATTCTTTTAAAATATAAAAGGCAATTAAATACAATATAAAACACAAAAAACAACTTTAGCAAAGGACGAATCCAAAAATAGCGAGTGAATAGCTGTCACATATTTTTGTTGATATCATACCAAGGGACGATCGAGAGAATATTTTCTTACAAAATTGTTGGTTAGTTGAGTTATAAATTTTCAGCTTCCGAAGATAAATATTTTTTTGATAATCGAGGTGACATCATGATAAATGATCTCTGTCTTATTTTGCAATCTAGACGTCAGAAACACTTATTTTGAAGTAAAATGTACTTCGGAAACTTTATTTTATTGTTACATATTCTGCTCATTATTATTATTGAGAGGGCAGTATGAAAAATAGCTAGGAAGACCTTATCAAAGCTACAGAGATTAGGTAATTATTATTATTATTAGTTAATTGTTATTATAGTAATGTAATGTAAAAGATGGATGGTAAATGTACCTAGCACCGCGACCTAAGGTCTATTGTACTTTCCCCAACCTTAATCCCCAAAAAGACCAGTAGCTACGGCAAATGCCAGTAGTTTGTTTATAGGGACCTTAATCAAATCCTTTGGTTCTAAAAGAAAGATCCTAGGATTTTGTGTCTAAGCGCTGTGTAATATTCACAGTTACATAAGATGTGTGAGGAAGTCTCATCTTCTGAATCACATCTCCTACAGACTGGGTGGTCTTTTATTTTCAAAAGCCATAAATGCTTATTGAGACGATAATGCCCAGTAAGTAGACCAACAACAATACCAAGTTCCTTTTTCCGTAACATTAAAAGTTAGGAGGAACGTTTATTGTTTGGTCCTTGAATTAGCAAGTAAAGACGATGTAGAAGGCATTTTATTTGGAATATTTGTTTCACATATGTTTGAATGCGACTCAGCCTCAATCCATTAATCCAAGATAAAATTTCTGCCTCTGTTTTACTTATAGGAATTCATATTTCAATTGCGAATAGATGCTAAGATCTGAGAGCTAAACTGTCACAAGCTTTTCAGTTGTTAGATTACATCAAGTAATTCGAACTGCTTTCTTAAATTTTGCTTAGTTTCCTGGTTAATATCATAATTTTATTTTCTAAGATTCTTTTAAGCTTAAATTACTTTTTCTCATTTTAGTAATTATTTTGATTTATTGGTTAGTTAGTGTCCACTACAGCTCAATGTGATCCTCGTATCACGAGGTAAGGCTTCCAGTGTTTGCTGACCAATGAGACTACGTTGTGGTACAAGACGTTCGCCTACCTTTAACCCCCAGAAAAGTACCCATTTTAAAGAGTCCTTAATGAATCCAAGGACCCGTCTTGAAGAGACTCCAGTGAATGATTCTCTTTTTGAATCATTGATCGATACAAAAAACTAAGGAAATATAGTCATATTTTCGATAAAAAATGGTGTTATTTTAAGGATTATATGAAGGTTGTGTCAGAGTATCAAGAGGAGAAATATACTATGCAGAGTGATTCAAAATTCCTTGTACAAACTGTAAAGGTAGGTTCTACTCAGTAAAACAAAGAAGAAAGTTGAAATAAGCGTTGGTCCGGAAATGAATAGTTTTTGTCTTTTGAACTTTTTATGTTTGTCTTACTGAATAGAAACTATCTTTAAAGTTTGTATAGGGAATTTTGAATCACCCTGTATTAAGTAACAAATCTGAAACACACGTACGTTTCGGTAGCATTGAAAGATCGATTTAGTCTTCGGATTTAAGATCCCTGCATTTCTATTAAACCGTGAATTTACTGTTCTACGCAACAAAGATCTAGAAAGAAAGCACAGCGGAGTAACAATAGTAGTCAGAAATATCATATCGTGTCTATGTAAAAATGCGAGTGTACAATGAAGAATGCACATATTATTATCCGTGCGCTCAAAGATGAACCTCCCAGAATGCAACGCAGCTTATAGATTGACTTTTCCTGGCTTTTCGTTAACATTCAAATTGAAGAAAAAATGGCGGTCGCAGGTTCACAGTCAACGTTTCGACGAGGAAGAGTTATCAACAGTCAAGCTAGGGAAATTATTCTTAACGTCGCTCGTCGATTTCTAGAAGATGTATCGCCCAACAACGATTTGAAAAGTAAAAAGGATGCGTTGAAGGTCACTGCAGAATATACTGGAGTGAGTTAGTCAACGGTGAAGAGAATTTAAAGACGCCATTGCTACGAACGCCAGGTAGAAAAAGGCCTCGTTTGGCACGAAAGAGTTCACCTGACGATTTTGATTGTTACGTCATTCGCAATATTAACATTCTAATTTTAGTAGTATTTTCTGCAGTGTTCTTCAACGCATCCTTTTTACTTTTCACATCGTTGTTGGGCGACCGCCATTTTCTTTTCCATTTGAATGTTAACTAAAAGCCAGGAAGGGTCAATCTGTAATCTGCGTTGCATTCTGGGAGGTTCATCTTTGAGCGTGCGGACTTTAAATCTGTGTTTCCACATTTTTGACTCACTGTAAGGTATATTACCTGTTATTGTAACTACAGAGTACATTTTGTTGCTGAGGATTGATGAAATAATACTCTAACAGTAACAATGGGCGTAGGTAAGATTTAATTTCAGGGGAAGGAGTCAACTACCCCTCCCCCTTAAACAAAAAAAAGTCTTCTTCAAAATTAGGCGAGGGGGGATTGGAAACATGAGAAAGACCGAAGTGCCCTCAACTGACCGTCTAACCAAAAAAAAACAAAAAAACTTCTACATGTTTATTTCAAAATTTAGGTAAGGAGGAGAGAGGGTCCTGCATCTGCCGTTATAATAATTTGAATCTCAGTAGGTTTCAGATTCAAATTCTCAGATAGGATTTCTTACTTTTTAAATTTTGCATGGTATAATTTTACTTGGTTTTTGTACAGTATTTACCATATAGATGAGTTTGCAGAACCTCCAAAAGAGAGAGCTGAATGTCAAGTGAAAGGCCTGGATTACTTTCCTGAAGGTATTTTGTCCTCTTCGCTTATTGGATTGAGTAGAATTGACATTGCTTTAAGCCACGGGGACCTTCTTCAGTGGTTATCTTAAAACGTGTGGCTTTGTGCCTTTTCGCAAAGAAAATTGCTTTTGCTTTCAATCTTGGCTTAGTTGTCATGGTTAAAGTCTTTTCGTCAAAGTAAAGGATCCATTGAGAAAATGAAAATCCTGTGGAAAATAAGCCTACGTATTTCTTAGAAGAATAGCTTCAGAACTTAAAAAAAAACATAAAGTAATTAAAAGCAAACTTACTTTTACCTTTCTGAATGAAAAACTTTGATTTACATTTAAATTAAATTCTTCTGATGCACAGAAAGAAAAGTATAAAAAGTTTAGCAACTTTTGATTATCTGCGAGAAAGCGTTGGCGAAAATATGATCATGGATTTGTCTTTTTCTGTTTAGCCTACTTTCCATGGATAGTGAGACTCGTAAATCAGCCTGTGTGTGTCTGTATATATATGATATGTGTATATGTATCTTTATAACTTTTTAATCGGTTTTGTAAATCTTCTTGAAAGTTTTCGTAGCCATTTATGGTCAAGAGAGATCACCTACCTTTTGTTAATACCTAACTTTTGTATTTGAAAATTTATTCGTTAATTGGGTCCTTTAGAGAAATTCGCTCAAGAAGATGGTACAAATCCACATAAAATCTTAAAAAAAAACCGAAAATTTCACTTTTAAAATTTTTGTCATGTCGTGTCTGAAAATTGCCGGCTTAGGTCTCAAAGGACTTGTTCCTGACTCTGAAGATGTAGTGGATCCTTCTATCTTTAAAAAAGAGAATTTCTATGATTGCTTAATAATATATATTAAACAACTTAGTTTTTCACTTAAATTCTTTTCAGTTTGTTAAAAAAATTTTACTTTACTTTCTTTGAGGAACTTCCTGTTTTTAACTTTTGTTTCTATTTGTGCCAATTCAATGTCTGACAGGAGTGATTCTGAAAGTCGAAATCAGTAAGATGTCAGTTTATTTACCTAAAAGAGATTTTTATACAGTTATCCATCATTTAGTTGTCCATCCATCCTAATACAGGATAAGTTAGAGTTCGAAATTAAAGCTTATGTTAATGGATCTGCATGTTTATGATGCCATTAATTAGAGGAACCATTTTTTTAATTATATTTGTAGAAACGTATTTACCAAATATAATTAAATTCTATTATTTACTCAAACCGCCTCCAGTCAGCAGGATTCACAATGGAAAAGTTGAGCAAGAACTCAGATGCACTTAATTAAATTCTGTTTGTAAAAATTCTACTTCTCTGAGATAATTATTTTGTTAGATTTTGAAAGTAAGCTACACATGTGCATATCTCCCACTACAGCCAATTTAAAACCAAATCATTTTCACGATTTCTTACGACAATTAAAGTAGCGAGAGGAAGAAAATAACAGTCACTAACCTACATGAATTCAGAATTTAACTTTCATATGCTACGTACATTTCTCAGTAACTACAAATACTTATTTTTTAATGCAAAGTCCTCAACTATAAATTAATACCTGTTAAAATCTGGAGTTGAGCTTAATAACTTACTTAATTCACGAAAAGAATCGAACTGAGAAAAGTCATTGTTCACTGTTAAATATTTCGTTTCAAACTTTATTCCAAATGTTTTTGTTTTCCTTTAAAAGACGGAAATCATAAAAAGAAACATCTTGAAGCTTTAAAGGCTCCAGAACAAATTTAAAAATATGGATATTAAAAGATTTGGTTTAAAAGCTCGTATGCATCTAGAACGAAAAGGATTAGTATAGAGGAAAGGGTTGGAAATTTAGTCGAATTCGAATCAACGTAACGCACAAACCTAGGAAAATGGATTTTTAGAAGTTGTAAATATTTAAAAGGAAGATCCCGCAAATATGAATGATGTACACAGGAATTGATCTAAAAAAGAACAATACATGAGTTTCTGAATAGCATAGATGTAAATTAATGTAAATTATAGAATTGCTTTAATTTTGCTATCTATGTCTTTAATATAAACTCTTCAGATTTTTTTATACTCATATTTACTCCAAAGTTGTTATGCAAACTATTTCGTGACATTTTTATTAATTGTTATTTTAATATATCAATTAAAAAATAACCATGTGGAATTCTACAAAATAGGAATTAAAAAGAAAAATGATTTTTTTCATTCCCACACCCCATCCTTCAAAAATAAAAAAACCTATCTGTTGCCGTTTGTCGTCGATTTTTTTTCCGCTACGAGTTTTAAAATTGAAAATTCTTGAATTTAACGGTTCTCTCAGATGAACATTGGGAATAAGATTGAAGACTAGTCCCTGCGCTTCTGAAAAAGTGAGATAAGCTTTATTCCATATTGAACTCAGCAATATCCTAACCCAGGGGTTCTGAAAAGCGTAAAAACTTCGCGATTAATTTCTTTCATGGTATTTTAGCATTTGTACATGAAACTTCCAAATCAAAAAAATACTCAGGAAACAAATAAATGATAGTTCAGATTTCATACTTACATAATATTTCTTTTATATTGTAATTCCGATCCTGAGACCAGATACGCATTTAACAGAGAGCTGAGTGTATCCTAGGGACATGTCTAAGCATAATAATGGCGCTCAGCCCTCTTACACTGATAACTAAACACTGAAACACTGTTAACAGACATGGTAACTAAACGCATCCAAAAAGCCCTGCAATAACAAAAAACCTAATTTAAATTAAATCTAACATTAAAACTGTCTTAATTTCTTTAGCCAACTTTTTTTTATTCAAATAGTTCAGAAAAAAACAAATTTATCATCTACAGACGACAAACAAAGCAAGTCGTAAAACTCAAATTCCAACTTGAAATCGTTTAAAAAAAGTTGCAATTATCGATCGTCAAAAACCATAAACTTAGGTTTTATGAATCTCTTTTGAATACTTTAGCCGCTTTTAAGACTAATAAATCCGCTAGTTTCTTTAGGGAATAATAATTTATCGGAGCATTTCAAAGCAAAATAAAAGTCAAAACACGGAATCTTAAGACAAACTGAAATTCCCATTCTCGAAAAATAAAAATAAATTTTCTAACATTTATATTCTTGATTAAACTATAATTATATTTGATGGTTGTTATTTATTGAACATGATTGAAAAATATTCATTAATTGCCGGTTCTGAGTAAGAATTTAGAATTTTTTTGTTTACTTTTCTACAATAATCACGAAATCGGCGTGTTCGTGACTTGGTATCTAACAATTTTTTACTTAACGAATGAATCTTCTTGTAACTTGATATGCATATTTAAGACAGTAGATTGTTATACAGTAAAAATCACGATTATCCGCGGGCGGATTATCCGTTTTGCGGATTATCCGCGAACCTCTTCTGTTTCCATTTTATTTTATTATTGTACAATAAATTACGGAATTAAGAAAAAAAATTTAAATTTACAATAAGGTAAACAATAAAAGAGGCCCATTTAGCGACGTCCAAGTAGGGGGTTTTCGTGTTTCGACGCTTATCCGCGGTTGCCGCGCCACCCAATTTCACGGATAATCTGGAGTTACAGTTTGTCCACCAAGACTTGAGACTTAGCCACGCCTATGTCACGTGGTAGGCAACGAGTCGAAGAACTCATTTGAGGGGTCAGTGTGATAGTTTTCCATTTTCAGGGGAAATGCACAGATTCTGTTTCTTGGTTATAACAGAGGAATTGATGCTATAAAATACGACATTCTATATCTTTAATAGTAAATATTTTAAAAAATTTTCCTAATCTTGTTTTGTTTTTTTTCCCCTAATTTTTCTTTTACAACCCTCACCCCTATTGTTAAATGTTTTCTTCGTTTGAAAACACGTAACTGCCTTATTAATCGACCTAGCGAACGTAGGAGAGACTGAAAATGGAGTGAAACTGAGTTTAACCTCATATTTGACGCTAAATAAACTGTAACTGTACTTAATAATTCCTCCTTGATCAATGTCCTGAAATTAAAGTTTTTTTCGCCAAACTAACAGCTGACGTTAAAGAATAAATTTTTTATCAATTATCTTCAGAAGTTTTCGCAATTCCTTGAAAATATAAATAAATATAAATGATTAAAATTATTTGGATTAAAGGCTTATATTAAAATCGATAAAATATTTAAAATCAATTTGTAACCAAAGGAAATTTTGCTTTTTAGTATTCGGTAGTTCATAATTAACACTTTAAAAAGAAAAAGGAAATGCTAATCATAGATTTTTAACAGGAACTTCTTTTTTTAATGAAACTGAATCGTAATTATTGTACGTAGTTTAAGGTATTCACATTTTCTGGCTCGTTCTCAACTTACTTTTCCCCGTTAATTTCCAATAATGAAACAAAAGTATTGATTTTGTTGTTTATGATTCTAGATAACCACATTTATGGTTTGTTAATTAACAGATGTTATTAGTTTCGTTTAAAAGCTTTTGTTGATAAGGATTTCGTTCATCAGAAACAAAAATCAATTTATTTAAGTAGCAAGACTTGGTTTCGATGATACAGACAGACAGACAAGACAAAAACTGCATAGAACTGTATGCAGTCAAAATACAGAACCTTGGAACAAACTCACTATTTATTGGCCAAAATGTTCGTTCGGTTTTTAAGTAAAAATAAAAGACATTTTTTATTCCCACCAAAACTTTTATTGAACAAGTCTTCAACGGTTTGTTCCACTACCTTCTGGCATCTTTCAGGCAACTTTATAATTCCAAATTCATAAAAAAAAAATATTTTTTTTGAGCAAAAAAATGTTCCTGATACCTTTGGTGTCTTCCAGGGAATTGAATTTTTTCCAATAAGAGAATTTTGTAAAGACCGAAATCAATGGAAATCCGACGGTGCAATGTCTGGTGAATAGGGCGGATGAATCAGAACTTCACAGCCAAGATATAACAGTTTTTGCCTGGTCATCAAAGAAACATGCGATCTTGTGTGCTTATTGTCTTCCATCTTCATTATTAAACTGACTACACAAAAGTCACCAATTTTGATTAGTTTTAGTTTTAAATGAATGCTGATGTGACAGCTGTCGCAATACAATCTAACAAAATGGTGTCGAATGACGTTAATGACACTTAAGCGCTACTACAGCCATCTTCGTAAAAAAAACGAACGAACCAAACCCAACCCAATAGTATTATCAAACTCATGGAAGTTGACGATCCCGTATTTTCGTGATTTCACGTAATTTACGCGAGAATAGTCTCTATCCATGTCTTCTCACAAAATATTTAAATATTTAAATGAATTATAATACGGGGAAATGCACGAGACTTTTACTACATTTTAATACAGTTTTAATAAATTGAAATCAGTCAATAAACAAACAATAAATTCATTATGTAGCAATTTCCTAGTGACAGACATTAAAAATACTAAATTTCTTGAGACCTGCTGAAGAGGCTAATGGCGAGATCTCGAGAATTTCGTAATTCTCGCGCAAACGTGATCATCAAAATAAATGTGTTAGACAATAAACGTCTTCTCTTCCCCAACTATTACTAGTAATTAGAACTACTTCTAATTTCTACTAATTTCCTATACAATTTTCAATCTTTTTTTCCTATATTCCGAAAATGTCTGTGGGTGTTAGAAGTCTGTGTTTTGAACCTTCTCCCTTAATTAGTTTTGAAGTTTCTTTAATTGTGGAATTCATATTTACCTACAATAGACGATACAACTTTTATATTTGAAAATTTTTTCGTGTTTGTCTTTACCGAGAAAAATTATCCTAGTCACGTGAAGGCGACAGAAGTTCCCGTAGAAAAACATCAGAAGTGATATAAGGATGTCTAGCAGTGACTAATAATCCTTTTAGTAATCCACTAATTTGCGGATGCTTTGATTTGATTAAAATTAACTGAAATAAGACAATTTTAGAAAACAATACGGGATTAAAATTTTTCAGAAAATATAAAATGTGTTTTGTTTGTATTCACCAGATATTAAACTTTAAAAGAAAGACAAGGACATTCGTATTACTTTCGTGATATTATTTTCGAAAATAAAAAAGAAAAGAAAACGTAATATTTTAAAGAAAAATAGGCTTCAAGTTCTATCAGGAAGTTCTTGTAATATAATCCAACATTACTTACAGAACTTTACACAAGACATTGTGTAGTTCCCAGAACATATTATAAATATTTTGTTATTGCGTCTTAGCCAGAAGAAGTCAATTCCAAAAATCTTTTATTCTCTGGTTATGTTTTATTAAAAATAAGTTTGATAATCGCCCAAAAGCTTTCCTCTAAGTTCGTGAATTTAAACATATTTTTCAATTCAAACTTGCTGTTTGTTTGCTCAAAAGTAATCTAAACAAAATTACTAAGCTAAATAATGTTTGGTTTAATGTGTTCATCCGAGTTTAATTAACTATATACTTACGGTTCTATCTTGGTCTGAATAGAATTCCCAAATAAGGGTCTTTCCATTACAGCTTATTAGTTAGTATCTTCATCAATGGCCTGCCTCCTGTATCACCTTCATTTTCTAACTATACAGGGTGTCTCAGACCATCCGTCCACCCGCATCACCCCTTTTTCTCGGAAATGACAAGATACTGGTTGTTCACGTGAAACTTTTCATTACCAAATAGTATCCAAAGAATCGAATGGTGGCATTGTGGATGTCCGGTAGAAACGTAAATAGGGTAAACTTTGAAATAGGTCTTGTGTGGTCTCGTTGGATAGATCTTTTGAAAATACACAACTTTTACTATAACTTCCTTGTTTAATCAGAATTCAGGAAGAAAAATGATAGAAAATGATGGACAAATTGATTTGTCGTAACATACTCATCGGAACAATTGCAGCTAATGATAACAATGACATTGCTAATGGCTGTGTCTCCTTTCAACAATTACTCTGCATTGTACGTTTTGAACACTGATTTCACACCATTGTTAATTTCATTGTTATCAATAGCTGCAATTGTGATTAAACAAGGAACATTAGAGAAAAAACGTTTTAGTAAAAGTTGTTTAAAAGCTGTTTCAGAGTGGTGTATTTTCAAAAGATCTATTCAACGATATCACGCATGACCTATGTTCAATTTGAAATTTTAAAGCTGACCTCGATTACGCCCACTTCCGGTTTCTACCGGACATGAACACTGCCACTATTTGATTCTTTTGGTACTAATTGGTAATGAAAATTTCCTGCGGACAACCAGATCCCTGAAGTTTCGAGAATACGGGTGATAAGGGTGGACGGATGTTTCAGACACCCTGTACAGCGAAAACCTTTTCAGACTCTATTGATGTCGTAGCATGATAATTACGTGCATGTGCTAATATTTAAATCTAAACATGGCGTTGTTCCTATGAGATCACTAATAAAATTCACTAAATCCGATTTAGTTATTAGCGTTGTAAACTTTAAACTTTACCACGTTGTAAAGTTGTTTACGAGGAATTAAAATAAATAAAAATAAAACACAAATACTTTTATTTTTGTACTTTTGTTTTGGATTTTGTATTGACAGTTATCTGGAGAAGATACGAAAATACACGAAAAACAAATTCGAAAAACTAAAAATTCTTCTGTTGATGTAATTGAACTAATATCGTAACAATAATGATTATTAACTTAGTACAAACTCTTCTTGTTAATTTAGAAAATATTAGAAACTAGGCCATCCCCCATGTAAACGCGCTTGTTTTTCTATATCACATAGAATTTAGCTAAGTAAGAATATTATATTTAAAATATTGCAGCGTTTCGGCAATTACAGTTCTAATTGTCATTTTCGAATTACAAATAAATAGACGGACCGGAAATAAATAAACAATCTTGAGATTCAAAAAAAAAAGGTTGAATACATTCATTATTGATGGGGGGAAAGGAGACATAAGTCAAAAAATAATATAAAGTGAGTTGTAGTCCCGTGGCCTAATGGATAAGACGTCTGACTTCAGATCAGAAGTTTGCAGGTTCGATTCCCGTCGTGGACGTTTCATTGTAAAAATTATTTCTATTTTCCCTTCTCAAAGGAAATTGCGCCGGACAGACACACAGAGAAATAAAAGATTTTAGTAATATAGATTTCATGAATCTTTGGAGATAAACCATTCTTGATTTTTGGTTCAATTATAATTAAGTTATATAATATATATTCACTACAATCTTTAAAAAAAATCAATAATTTTCATATAACATAATTGATAATTTGTATTCCTTAATTTCTAAAGATATTTGGAAATGCCACTTCTTAATTTGAGGCTTTCTCTCGTCTAGTCCTACTGAGATCCCCACGGTCCCGCTTGTAACCCAAAACACAACAAATATATGTTTGGAAACTTAATACAAAAAAACTATTAACTCTCTTATAATGTAAACATTGATCGATAGTGCAGTGGGAAATTCATGCTGTTCATCTCCTTGCTGTTATTTCGAATGCAGCTGTGATTATCCGAAATCGAAAGAAGAAGGGAAAAAAAAAATGGAAAAGGATAATCGATTATCTGATTTTGAAGTTACTTTTTTTTGTTCCTTGTGCTTTTTTATCAAAAAATTTTTATTTTTGGAAGCAGCAACTGAAACTAAAATTGAAGAAAAAGATAAACAAAAACAAAAAACCAACCAGATTTAAATCGATTTCTTGTTGAAGATTTACGGTTAAGTGGGTCCTTGAATAGTACGTGAGGGTGTGGGAGGGAAAGGCTTTTGCAATCCTTGACCGATGACCAAAACACGGTGTCCTTTACTAACCAAGAAATTACGAACTCATATCCATTAAATTTCATCTTTCAGTATTGCATTACATTTGTGAATATTTCAGTAGATTTGGTGCATTTACTTGAGTATTAAACAGAGCTGATCTACAGTGTTGCAAGTAGAGATGGGCAAAGTCGTTCTTTTTACTGAGCTAGTTCTTTTGAGATAATTCTTTTTATTGCACTAGTTCAAATGAACTAAGTCGTTCTTTTTACCTTAACAACCAAAAAAAAAAATGTTTTCAAATACTTTTACAACCAAAAAAAAAAAAAAAGATTCTCAAATACTTAATATAAAACGAAATAAACCAATTCCAATAGCCAATAGTGGAGTGGTAAAAGAACGAACTAGTTCTTTTCATGAACTAGTTCATTTGAACTAGGTCGTTCGCGAACTATAGTTCTTTTCATGAACTAGTTCATTTGAACTAGGTCGTTCGCGAACTATAGTTCTTTTCATGAACTAGTTCGTTTGAACTAGGTCGTTCGTGAACTATAGTTCTTTTCATGAACTAGTTCGTTTGAACTAGGTCGTTCGTGAACTATAGTTCTTTTCATGAACTAGTTCATTTGAACTAGATCGTTCATTGAACTAGTTCTTTTATACGAACTAGTTCAATGAACTAGTTCGTTCACGAACTATCCATCTCTAGTTGCAAGCGTTACAAATGAAGAATAAGCTATTTGTTCCTAACTTTGTACTAAAGTTTGTGAATCCTAATTTTAATTTTGAAAATAAGATAATTTAACGTGCACAATTTTCATTAAGTAATTTTTAGTAAAGTTAAACACTACTGCGGAGAAAGAACCCCTGCAGAATAACCCATGACAGCGGCGATCGGATCCCGTTGCTACTGAAGAGCAGACGACGGAAGGACGCAGGAAGGGGGTCAAAACAACGGAAAAGACAATTCCCTCACCGGGTGTGAAGGCAAACTAAGATGATGACCAATCAAAGAGCTCACAGGATGGAACAATCAACAAATTCTTATTTAATTTGATTTATTTTCAAACTGTAACCTCTGTTGATCAGTTGAAAATGATTTCGATTTAAGGAAATCGAAAGACTCTTGAATTCGTATGTGTTTATATTTTTATTTAATCAATGATTGTGCATAGGCCACATTTACAAATTTTAATTTTACTTCGTAAAATGAACTCGAAGTTTTTCTGGAATTTAATTTAGATATGTTCATTTTTAGCGACCCGTTTGGAAGCGACCAAAATTGCTGGCTATTGTGTTTGTCCTGTCCGTCCCTAACAACTCCCAAACGGAAGGTCCGATCGACAAATGGACTTCACCATCGTGGTCAGAGGTCCAAACACCGTAGGGATAGGATATTTTCAGGGGCTAACGCCCCCTCCTCCCGCGTGTTCGGGATATTTGGAATTGTTGTTCTTGTACCTCCCCCTCCCCTTTAACAACTCCCGAACGGAAGGTCGGATCGACAAAACGACTTTACCATCATGTTCAGAGGCCCAAACAATATAGGAATAAGGTTTTTTCATGGGCCAACGTCTTCCTTCCCCCACGTTCGAGATATTTAGCATTGTTTTCATTGGATTTCCGCTATTATTTTAAATGTTAGAAATGCAACCATTTCATTTCAGTTCTCAGCTATAGCTTGACGGGTCAGTTCTTGGACTCACATGCTGGTGGTTGTCGGTTCGAATGCGTATCTACTGTTTTTGGGTTTTTTAATCTTATCTTAACTTTTTTTCTCAATGTCGCGTGGGTTTTTCTTATTTTCTTAACTTGTTTTTACGTTCTTACGATAATGTGCTTCCTTTTTTTATATTATTATTATTTATAATTATTTTCATTACGATGGGTCGCCCTTAAATTTATGCTTTAGCACAAAATGTATATTCATTTTTTTTATTTCTTTGTTATATATATATATATATATATTCTACAAACTAACAAAGGAACTTTTAGTTTTGTGAATACTGTAAAATAGGAAATCGACTTTTGAAGTTCGTCTTTGCTCTCATCGCTAGATCGAATTTCCTTCTTCAGTAATCAGCAACGATCACAACTTGGTTGATCTCTTTCTTCAGCAGCTGCTTTCCCCAGTCAGAAACAAAGATTGCAATGCAGAAATCTCTTTCCAGAAAATTCTACATCCAGAGAGTGCCACAGATTCTCTGATTTATGATTTACAGAATCACTATCATTGCGGATTAAATCTTTTTTAATTGGCTTCAAAAGCAAGTTATAGTCTTAAGTCTTTCCCGTATTTGCCGTCTAAATATTTCAGTAATATCTGTAGGTCTCAAATTTTGTGATGTGCGTGATTTATGGTAACACTGAACGCGTTCTGTTGCCACATATTCATTTGCAGTTTTCCTTTTGGCGAGTTTTTTATTGTTCATTTTAGCTTTGCAGACTCCATATTTATTCCTACGATATTTCCTATAGGTCTGTCTATAGAGACATCGTTCTTTATTGGTGACTGCTTCTGGCTGATGATCGCCATATTGGTGTGAAACATCTGTTCTATAGTAGTTTTCAAAAAAAGATGAGTTTGCAATATATGGTCATTCCGTAGCGATCGATTGTGTCTGGAACAAACGTAACCAGTCATGACGTCATCAACTTGAACTCCGAGCAGTCAGTCCAAGATGGCGTCGTTGCGGAATCGCATAAGCGTGACCACGAAAGGACAAACTTTGCTTAGCCAAGCAAGAGGAATAGTGTGGAACGTTTTTAATTATTTCAAGACCTGTAACTGTAACTGTAGAAAATGCAACAACGAGAATGTTTTTGTAATGTTTAAAAGACTTAGTCACGAATTGTAGCAATAGATGGCGCTGTAAGGACCTGGACACATCAATCCATAAGCAAATTACGTCTTTAAAATCTCTTCTTTCATGAACTCTTTCATGTAGGAAGTCGCTTACTATAAAACTTGGTCTCACCCATTGATGTTTATTAAATTCTCAATTCATTGGTAGTTTTAGAGATTTCGCTGTATACTAAATTTCATGAACATCGTAGCATGATTGTTGTTTCTTAAATACATAAAGAAAACGTATGCTATCTGCGATGTTGATATTTAGAAATTGTCATAACCTTTATACTATCAAAATTATTCTATAATTCTTCTCCTTCCACTCATTACTTTTCATTTCCGATAAAATTAAGTCACGATTTTGAAGGCTGAACATCTGTATTTGCTCTTCGTATTAACGAAGAACCAACCACTTTTGCTCGAGGAGGATGTGCTTGAGAAAAGGTTCATGGCCTTTTCTGGTTAGAAAGATAAGCCAATAGTAGAAGGCTAGATTCAAGTGTCTGCAACTGATTAGTTGACGCTGCGTTTCGAGTCAAACAGCAAAAGTTGCCGAAATGGAACATTTGATTCGACGTCTGTTTGGAGAAGAACATTAAACAATGAAATTCTTCAAAAAAAAGAATAACAGTTTCTTAAATTTATGCATTATATATTTTCTTGTTTAACAATTAATCTCTTATATGCTAAGCGATCGCTAGCGGGGATTAATTGATTGGCCTTTTTAATCTTTATTTAAGTTTTGATGTTCTTTTACTTGGAGGGCCGTTGTGATGTTTATTTTTGTTTCTTTTATATGTTTCCCCAGTTCATTGAGATGTAAGATACTGGGCGGATCCAATTGAGGATGGTCAGGAAACCAGAAATGGTCCATCTTGGGTTCCCAGTATCACAATTTCAAAAAACAGATCAGTGAACTCTCAGTCTTATGCGTTTTTAAAATTTCTTTCTCGCAACAATTTCATATTTCGCAGAAACATTCACAACGATAACAATAACTATAATCAACCTTCTTCTTTTTCATCTTTTAAGCGCAATCTCCGATCACGAGAAGTATGAGTTCTGTGGATCTCTCGTTAGGGCGAACCACTAGCAGGATCCACAGAATATCTTGGAGAATAGAAAGTGAGGTGGTTTCCCGTTGCCTTCCTCAGGAAGTCATTATGAAGCAAACCTCAGACCTGAAGGAAAAGATGAAGAAATAGACAAACACAGGAAAGGAAATTAACATCCATGCCGACGCAGGGATTTGAAACCACTTTTCGACACATCTGCCCCCTGGAAGGCCGTCTCCTTGACCACATAATCAGCCAACAACATTATTTAGTTTGTTTTGTCAGCGAAATAAACAAACCAAAATTAACTGTGGTGTAGAACCAGAATATTAGTAAATAAAAACTTATGGTTGTAGCTTTAGTAAATTAAAATCATTAATGAACTTAATTGATTTTAGGCTGAAGCACTCAAGTTAATTAGCGGAGGAAGAAATAAAAAGATCAATCACGACAAAATTAATAATTTCTGTTAACGATGCTGAAGAAATTGACTTAATGGATATGGGTTATAATTAATCAACAAACATTTGTTGATTCTAACCCATAAAAAAAAAGAAAAAAAATCTACAAAACCTTTTTACGCTAAACTGACCGTAATTTATCTTGTGATAAATTTTACAGTAAGCAGGAGAATTTACTGTAAATTGCAACTTGCCTCAAATATCTTGAAGCAGCATTCAAGGGGCCGTGGGGAAGATTAGATTTAAACGATTTTTCTACTGATTTTGTTTCCTTTTAGTGTTAATCTGCTTTATTGTACATTTTCCTGTACTATCGTTTCTCTACAGATTTCGTCTCATTGAAATGTGACGTCTGGAACTTTCCACTCTGTTAACTTTAGCATCAAACTCTATGAATTTAGGAGTAATGGTTACTTTTCAAAAAAAAACTATTTGTTTTTATTCATTTAATTTTTTTTCAGCACTGATGATGTCATCTCTTTCAATATTTTTATTTTTCTTTTAGTAGCCCTGCTTCAATTTTTACATAACTATTAATAGTTAGGTCTACATCTACTGTTTAGCCTATCTAATCATTGTGAATGCTTTAAACATTGTAGGTATTTCAAAGTAAAACAAGTGTTTAGTGATTGGACCGAGTTTTATAGTCTTAAGAGATTTCGGCAGAATCAGGTTTGGGAGCCACTTGATTAGATATCTGCATTAACTAACCATTTCTGTAAGTAATTAGTTAATTTTTAATTCTTGAACGTCGAAAATGCTTTTTCTACAGTTAGGTACCAAAGTTAACTTTCCCGTACAAATGAAACGCGAATAACAGAAAAAAATACATGTACATTAATAATAAGAATCCTATTAATAATAATTCTGCAGGTTTAGCCAATTGACAAGCAAGTTAAAACAGACAATCATTTCTGATTTGTTAATACCTTATCGACATTCTCTTAACATCAATTAAAGAATAAAGACAGCTCGAAATAACTAGAAATCTTCATTATAGCTGACGAACAATATTAATCACGAAACAGTTATGCTGGGATATCTAAACTCTTGTCAAAAGATTTTATTTACAATAAATTTCCATGACAAATTGTTGTTGTTTGGGAGATACCTTTTTTTTTAGGAAATTATTATCTTTTATAATGGCTTATGAGATAATTAAAAAGAAAACATGTCAATTTATTGCACCAACTTCAATGAATACTTTTGATGAAGTTTTATGGCTATTTCGAATGTTTTACATTCCAGCTTGTGATTAATTAGGGGCATATTATTTCATCAATTTCTTTTATATTTTTTTCAATTTCTTCATTGTATAGTTTCTGTTTTCTATTATTAGTTCTGCATTATTTTTATTGTTATGTATTTAATTTAATGTATAATAAAAATCATAAAAATAAATAATGAAATTTATATTTCATAAACTGAATAATGAATCTTTCACATATTCACTTATTTTATCATTTACCTTATTACAGAAATTAATAAGGATTTTCCTTATAGTAAGTTACTATTAAAGAGTTAAAGTATCCCCCAAGAGGCCAATGTAGGTCCCTTGGATCGCGAGAGGTAAGGTTCTCTGTGATTCTTGACGAACGGGACTAAGTTGAGGTAGGGTGGACAACCCGACGTCCGCCCGCCTTTAATCCCCGTGAAAGAAACCAGGTACCCATTCTAAGAGGGCTGGTAGATCCTAGGACCCGTTTGGAGGAGAATGGAGGGTGGAACAATCCCCTTCCTCCGCCGACGCCTGGGAGGGAACCCTCCACTTCCAACCCGCAGCCAAGTTAGTTATTAATAATTAGTTATTACTAGTTATTGTAATCAGAGACGGATAAGCGTTTTTCTCTTCCATTCTGTTCTATGGCATGCAAATTAAAGATCATTATAAATAATAGATCAAAGCTGTACTATTAATGGTAACGAATGTAAATAGATAACGAATGTAAATAATATCATTGATATTAAATAGCTTAACCTGCGTAAACTTTTCGTAGCAAAAATTCAAGACCACCACACACATACACTTATAATACGCTTATATATCAAAATTACAAACGTTTTCAAAACGACCTGCTTTTCATTTTCAAGTGTGAACAAAATTTGTTTAGAATTCTCTCTTGAAAAAGAAACGCAGATCGTTTTGAAAACGTTTGTGATTTATAATACATAAACAATACAAATGTATTTGCACGGTGGCCTTGAATTTATGCTATATAATAACATTGAATTACATTTTATCACTAGTTAGCGTCTTTGTATTTTTACTACTTTCCTTTTAACCAAATAATTGTTTTTTGTTGTACATTAATATCTGTCTTTTTAATTCTGTTAATGCTTCAGTAATATTTTATTGACATTTGTCGTAACTAAATAAATGAGATTTCTTCAAACAAAGATGGCTAAAGCTACCAGACTGTTCTGGTTGTTACCGGAGAGTAAGTCTCCCAACGATAAAAGATAAGATAAAAATGTGCTTTTACGTCGAGGTTTATTTGTAAGTAAATCCTTTGATTGCCAGTACAGTGGAATAAACAAGATGCTTTTGTTAGATGGCTTTTTTTTTTTAGGAAGAACGTGGTACGCGTTGCTGAGTCGTAGAACCATTACTCTGACGAGGACGACATTCTTAAGGTTTCCACAGTAATAATAACGGTTGCCACAAACAGAAGGAATGGTGATTAACAAGAGGAAGAAGAAGACTTAACTGAAGTCTTTCACAATGAACTCCTGAATATTATAACTTGACAGTGGTCGCGATAACATTGTAAATCGGCATTTGCAAGAAGATTAAAAATGGTTTCATCCAACGATATTAAGAGAGACAATGTCGGGTAAGAATAAACAGCAGAGTGCATCTTTAAATGACGGGGTTAACAACTCAAGGTTTTCTCATTAACGCTGCAAAATGGCTCTGATTATATCTACATACGAGACACGCACCAAGATATCTTTTGAGAAATTGAAGATGAAAATGAGCTCGCGGTAAAAACGGAACTAAAGTAGCTCATTATCTGAAATAAAAAACGTCGTACGCCGACGAAATTAGAAGATCAAGTTCTTGCGTCATCTCTCATTACAGTGAATGGGTCGTTTCAGGCGGAAATTAGTTTATTTTGAAAGTAGATTTTGTTAAAGTTTAAAAATATTTTAGGATTTTTTTTTTGCCAATTTTGATGGGATAATTGTGTGATTATTTCATTAAATAATTATAGTACTATTTCGCTTGATCTTTTTTTTTTCTGTGTTTGTCTCTTCATGCTTTTGTCTGTTTGTATGCACACCACGCTAAAAACACTGGGCGGATTTCTTTAAAATTTGGTTTGTTTTATGTAAAAATAATCAAAAATATTAAGAAAAATCATACACAGCAGAGTCGCGGTAATCCGAGCCCCGGTAATCCGAGATTCCGTATAATCCGAGGTGCATACCCAAGCGATAGCCTACTATTATACTTAGACGATGGCATGACACGTTACTAAAAAGCGTTGCTCTACTGTGAAGCAGAAGACCTTGATCAGTTTTTTAAAGTTGTAAATGCTTTTAAAGAGTCTTTTCATGTAACCGGGTAACATTGTTAATGTATCTGTAACTTTAATATCTATTATAAATTAAATTTGATTCGTTTCAGTTGAAAATTCCAGTTTTTTTTCTTTTTTCCGTGTAATCCGAGTTTTTAGTAATCCGAGGTACCATCAGCCCCAATTACCTCGGATTATCGAGACTCTACTGTAATTTATTTATACAGTTTGGACTGATAGAATACTGCCCTAGGTTTAAATAGATAGACGATACAACATAGAACTATGTTTTATTGTACGTGAAATTATATTTTGTCTCCAAAGTGATTAACCAAACTAATTTCTAGTATCTAATTATTCGTAACCAAAACAGAATAATCAGTTATTCACAACCATTATTAGTCCTGTATATTTACCATTCTTGTAGTTCAGTTTTGCGGTAGATGGTACCATATACATTTTATAAAATTGCTCTTTGAAAATTAGGCACTGGTATATTAAATGGCAAATGATAATTGAATTGGAAATAAGTGGAAACATCTTTTGAAATGAAAGCTTTTAAAAATCCCAAGGAACTCCTTAATTCTCATTGGAGATATATTTATGTGTTGATTTTGTTTGCTCCTTTCGTCATTTGTCCTTCAGCGATTTCTCCCTTGAGACACGCACTGAAACACGAAGTCGGCACTAAGCGAACCACTTTGCTCAACCTGAACGCTGCTGGATCAAAGGAAGAATCAACTGCGGCCACCGAATTAGCGACAGTCAAATTACAGTTGCAATTAAAAGAATGGAAGGCTATTAGGCTATTTTCGCCTCCAGCACATTTCTTTTGATGTCTCTGCTTCAGATTTAGAAAATGTCGTTTTAAGTTCCCATTATGAAAATGAAAAGAAGAAAAAATATTGTAAACTTTTATTGAATCATCCAGTTCTACACAAATTAAGTATTAATATACTGGACGCATTCAAGTAAACCCTGCATAGTAGCTACTGTTCGTTTTTGTTTACGAGAACCTTCAGCGCTTTTGCGCATGCGTCAGGTCTCCTTCGATTTCATCAAAATAGGGGTGAGGGGAAATAAGGAGGGGATGTTTACATTTCATCAGTGTTAGTTTCCTGGTAGCTGCATTCTATTTGCGCTTTTAGAGAAAGAATTATGGAAAATTATTGTTTTTTTGTGGAGGCGAGGGGGCGGGGGGGCTGACTGAAACTTCCAGATCCAGTCAACAGGTCTTAGGAAAGTGCCCATCTCAGCGTATCATCCCTCTGCAGAGTAGAATCGTCCGCGAGTGGCGGTTCTGGCTTTCAAAAACGAACAGTATACCATTACCATCAACTTTAAACTGTCATTTTATTTACAGAACTGAATCACTTCAATCTTGGAACCATTTGAAAACAAAAGAGCTTCAATTTCACTTCATTGTTTTTAGTTTTTATTTTACTTATAACAACAAATTTAACGTGTATGAATCATAATAACATCCACAATAAAAACACACCTAAATAAGAATTCCGTGTGCTGGTTTTAGTATTTCCGGGAATTCAGAACAGCTGTTTCCGGTTTCCAAACATCATCAGCTGGATTCGCCCAGTATCTACAGCTCAGTGATTTCCAAAGACATAGAAAGGAAATAAAATTCAATAAAGCAACGGCTCTCTCTTTTATTACAGCTTTATTTTATATCAGTGGTGATTGAATGATTTGACGTTTTTATTCTTTACTAGCCTGGTACCGTCGCTTCGCTCCGGAACCCTTGCATACATAGCATAAAAAAAAAATCTTTTTATTTAGCAAATTAATATCGAGATCGGAAAATATACGAGTTCCCAGCCCGTTGTGGCCTTCTCCGGATAACTCAGATGGGCTGCGGGTTGGCGCCACACACTTCGTGGTCATTTTAAAGCGAAAATATAAATCCTCTTTATTCCCTATCCCGTGGGAATTTCGAAAAATCCGGCCTTATTCCTTGTCTACATCATAAAGGGAACCTCTGTGCAACATTTCAGCTTTCTAGGTCCAAGGGTTTGGGCTGGGTGTTGATGAGTCAGTGAGTGAGTGAGTCAGGACTTTACTTTTTAAATAGGTAGATTTATATATTGTTGTTTTTAATATAGAGGAAAGTTGTTTTGCTGAATTTTGTTTCCTTTATATGTCTTTTGAGATTGCTAAGCTATAGATAGCGGGCGAATCCTGCTGATAATCATTAGAAAACTAGCCGTCTTGGATTCCCGGTATCAGAAATACTTAAAAAAAATATCAGCCCTTATTTATTCTTACAATCCTTATTTACGTATGTTTATATTTTTTTATTGTGATTTTTTTACTTTATTCTTAATTTTGGTTTCTTATCATCTTTCACTTATTATTTTAAACTTACAATGTGAGTTTGTGAAATTTAATTTGACAAGCAGATTTTTTTATAGATTGTTATAACTTAAATTACAATCGTCTTCCTTTGGGTAATCCTTTCTGCTGCTGGCTTCTTCTTCGTATCCTTAGTGTAAATACTTTCCGTTAACTTCATGCTAATTAGATAGGAAAATAAATAGGTATATTATTGCCAATTAATCCTCATCTTTCATCTAATGGTTATCACCTAATTAATTCAACTAATTAATAATCTAATTAATTCAATGCATTAAAGATTTGAAACGCTTTTCAGATGAGAAGCTCAGGGAAAAAAAATAATAATTTATTGAAACATGACTAAATAAAGTATTAAAAGTGGAGGTAAATTAGTTAGGATTAATATCTGAAAGTTGAAAGCTACTTCCTAATAATAAAGAAATATTACATTGATAGTACTTGTACATTGAGCCAGATGCAACTCATGTAACAAAACATCATCGAAAAACATTTTTCTGACGAATATAACATTGAAGTCCTGACTAAATGATCAAGTCCTTCTTAGAGATGAATTAAAACGTGGAAATTAATTCAATCTATGTTCTGAAATATCTTTAAATTAATATCGTTTCACTTTCATCAATAAAGATATTTTGACGTGAGAACAACTATTGTATTCTAGGAATCTTGTTCAAAATGTATTTTCTACTGTAGAATTCTTATAAGTAAAGAAAATAACACATAACAAATTTCACTATTTTTATTGCATAATATTAGTGTTTCTTAAACTTGCTTGATTACTAACAGTTGGCTTCCAACAAAATCATTTACTCCACAACCATTGTATAACATACCTAAATGTCGATATGTGGTATTGTATTCAAATTTTTAAACACTTTCTTTAGGTTATGTACATAAAAGTATTGTAGAAAAATAAATTGCAAGACAAGTTATAGGGTTTACTTTTTGGTAACGAGGATTTTATCTTGCTATTGCAAAATCCCTTTGTAAAGGACTTAAGCTTATAGTAAATACACAAAGATTTGTATAGGAATCCTAGAAACTTTGAGATTAGGTTCATTGAAAAATGCGAACGGTAATCTGTTTCAAATTCATTTCATACAATATACGAAAGCAATTGGATATGAACCTATTTGAAAAGTTTAAAGTCTAAAGAAAAGTTAGGTTACAAATTGATTTACTGAAGGAGTGGGCACTTCTGGATGACATTACTTACCCTTGTCCTGCACCTAGGAGTGTTTCTTATGGTATTAAATGAAATGAGGCAGAATCAATGGGAGAACACGGATAAAGGCAGACCAGTCTTTCGTTTTATTAAAAATGTTAATCGTCAAATCCTCTTTTCAGATTTCATTACTAATCATTACTAAAACTGGTCACGGAGGCTTTAACCAGCATCTTTTGAGATTTTAGAAGGGGGTAACCTCAGAATGTCAGCTTTGCTGTTTGGGTGAAGACGATGACACCACCTTTTATGGAGGTATCAGATCATCATCGAATAATGGTCAGGGAAAATTTTCGGAAATTTTTAATTCATAAAGGCATTTCTTTCCCTTGTCCTGATGACAAGGTTATGGTTATTTTTTAAATATTATTTTCTTATATTTGTACATTAGTTATTCTCGCATTCTGATTTTTTTCCTACTTTTTATTTTAACATACATAACTTTTTTTTTAACGTTATTATGGTTTATCAATAGGGTTTTCTTGGTGGTTGGCTTATCTTTTTATTTTTATATATTATTATCTGTTTGTTATTTTTGGGTTTAAGTCCACTTTTTAGGCATATGTTTACACTCAGTTGGTGGCCGCTGAGAGCTTTTGATTCTTCACTTTTTAGATTATTTTTTTTCTTCTTCTCCATTTACATAATAGGAATGTGGGAACAATGCCAAGGGGAATTGCGAACTGTACTGGAACCCACTGGTGGGGCCTGTGGTGGCCAGTGGGGGAAAGAGTGCAATTCTACCTTGGGCGTCCCCACTTCAATTTGCTTCGTGGAGGTATTTCTTGGAATTTTATCGATTTTGGTGTTTAACTTTCTATTGATTCTTCTTATAGGTCTTGTATTTAGCTGATGGCCATTCGTTTTTTGTCTTCATTTCTTGTTCTTTTATGTTTGTCTTTATTTTTGTTGTTGTCCTTTTTTTCTGGGGACCGGAAATCTGGTCTGTAGGAAGGGGTCTGGTTCCCTTTGTCTTTTAAGTTGAGGCTAAAGTCAGTAGACTGAAGTAATTTAATAAAAGTTTGTTTTCATATAAATGTATAAATATGGAGAATGTTTGCCACGGTGTGTAGGCCAAATAGAGAATCAACGTTTTGCTTGCATCTTTTTTGAATAAGCATACGTTTACAAAATGATATAATTTTATATATAAATAAGTAAAAAAAAATCAAGAATTAAATTTACCAGATTCAAAAGATTATTTATTTATTTATTTATTTTTAATGTTAACCAGTTCTATTAGGTGCATTTAGATTAATTACTCCTGTGTGCTGGAATTTTGTTAAATGTTATATGTTATATAAGTGAAATCAAAATTAACGTGCATACAATGTTAAAACATCAAAGAAAAACTTTAGAAAACACACGATAACTAAACAACAAAAATTTCACTTAGCTGATTTTAGATTAATTGCTGGGTACTGGAGACGGTAAAAATCTAAAATTTTTCCTTAAAGTAAGACAACACTGTCTGGTTTTAAAGAAATCGAAAATTCTAAGTACTTTTAAATGAATTGCTTCCTTAATTAATAATGGAGACCGTTAAGACTTTTTTTTATCTGTATGTGGACCTAAAACACATATTAGAAGTTTTGGTTTAATGTTTCTACTTACCCTTAAGAATAAAAAAGTTAGAACTGGAAAGTTTTAGAATTCAATTTTAAGTCAAAATGTGCATCCATCTGTGCAGATGTCGTTCGTCCTCGAACACGATAATTCAAAACCTATTTCTACTAGTAAGCTGAAATTTTTAAGAAAGGATTAGGTTCTTATAAGGGAGATTCTATTTATTTGTTTTTTACAAATTTTCAGTTCACATTTAGAAATTTATTTCATTAAGATATCGGTAAATTTGATATACAACTCTTTCAAATCTTTTCAATGTGACTAAAGGCACTTATTAGTACAGGGTTAGGCAGAATAAGATATTTAATATATTTATTTTATTTAAAAAGATTTAACGTGCATGCATATGGATTTAAAATTAAAATAAAAGGCCAACACACTTGACTAGCTCTTTAAAAAACATTTAAACACATTAAAATACATAATGGAGACGACCGGTTTCGCCTCAATGACGAGACATTGACGAGTGACAATGCTTCGTCACTGAGGCGAAACCGGTCGTGTCTTTCATGTATTTTAATGTGCTTAAATGGTTTTTAAAGAACTAGTCAAGTGCGTTGGCCTTTTATTTTAATTTTAAATATTTATTTCATATTTAATACTCTTCACTAAGAGTTCCTTCTTCGGCTAGATAGTACAAAATATCTTACGTTAAAATCTTACCACCTACGAGATGATTTGAAAATCTGAAAATTAAAAAACATCTTAATATGGCATAATAATAATTCAAGGACCATATACACCACAATTCAAACATAAATTTTATAAAATCATTCATGACGTGTTTCGAGGTATATGCCATAACATGTCATGAATGATTTTATAAAATTTATGTTTGAATTGTGGTGTGTATGGTCCTTGAATTATTTTATAATACACACAATGGACGATAATCTTAATATGGCATTGCTGTAACCTTACATTTTCAAACGACATTTAATAATTAATTAGATCACTTCAGATTGAATGCTCTTAACCAACTACAGATTACATTAAAATTTTATTAATTAATTAAGGAAATCTTTTCTTGATTTCTAAATGAATTTTTATTGCATTTGTTCCCTGATTCCCTTCTTTGCAACTTGGGAATAGTTTCAGTGGTGCACGAACCTCAGGGGATATTTACCTTTCAAGCTCTTTCACGTTTCTACAATTAAATTTTACCACAAAGTCAAAAATATCTCCAGGTTAATGAGTCGGTGGAGCTTCGCCAATGTCGGTTCGTTTGAGAAAAGCAACACCAAGTCTTAAACGGAAGTGGTCCACAAAAAAAGAGGACTGAATTACCGAGTAGATAAACGGAATGGTCCAAGTTAACACAACAAGACGGATTTAGATGTTGAAGTTTCATACTGTAAACAGAATAATCGATTTTCTACTGCTTTTATATGTTATCTGAATATTTTTAGTAGTATATGTAAAACTGAAAGAAGTTAAACTCACTTTTTAAACAAAATTCCAAATAGGAGTACTGTAACAGTCACGATTTATTTGCAACAAGATATCCACGAGAATGGGCTCAAGAATTGTTAAAAGAAAGATTGTATAGTACAAGAAGGCATTACTACACTAGAATCAACAGAAATGAGAATGAAACAGCATTATTAGAAACTTTAGATGTAATGATAAGTTTCAGCAGTGTAATTGGAGTACTATAAATCGAAGAAATCTGAAGAAGCCTTTGTAAATTAAAAAATGTAGGACTAGGTATAAAGTTCTTGAATGGAGCCAACACACAAGTCTAAATAAAAATTAAGTTAAAAGTTAAAAAACATATATATTTACAATTAAAACAAACTAGTTTCGGCTCCGTTAACGAGTCATCATCAGTGAATGGGATAAAATCGACAACCTCAGTCTCTTATATAGGAAAATTTTCAGTAAAACGCCCAATGAGAAGCTTGGTCCAGATGAACCAATTGTCAACAGGATACAAATGATGAATTGGTTCATCTGGACCAAGCTTCTCATTGGGCGTTTTACTGAACATTTTCCTATATAAGAGACTGAGGTTGTCGATTTTATCCCATTCACTGATGATGACCCGTTAACGGGATCGAAACTAGTTTGTTTTAATTGTAAATATTTATGTTTTTTAACTTTTAACTTAATTTTTATTTAGACTTGTGTGTTGGCTCCATTCAAGAACTTTAAAAATTTTTAGCACACGTAAAAAACTTTTTTAAAGGACTAGGTATTTAATATACAATGTCACATTTGATTATCGATTTACTAATTTGAATTTTGCAGTGGTATTTCGGTAATAAAACGAGTTATAAACTTAATTTTTATGTGAAAGTTCTGTAAAAAAGATTCTTTCAATTATAACATATTTAATAAAGGCGTGTGAAGAAAACCGTGATCATTTGGTGAAACTCGATTTCACTAAATCAAATTGCCAATAAGTGGGCGTTCCCATGTATTACACAGAAGTAACAGATCAATGAAAAATCGAAATAAGATAAGGTTTCATTAATGCAGTACTCTTTATTCATCAGCCAACTGCTAATAATAGTTAGGAGTGATTATTACTAGCTCTTTTCTGCAAGTTAACTGAAAACGAAGAGGGACTTATCTACTGCGGTCACAAGTGTTGGGATTTGTAAACAGGTGAATATTTCAGTTCTCCTTGCCACATTTTGAATTCCGGTTCAAAAAATAATTTTTAACTATTAAATTAAATAAACATTGACTTCTACTGAGCTTCAATCAAATAGGAACAAAAGGAGAATTGTCGTTGCCTGTAGGACCCTGTCGATTTCAGAGCATTAACCATTTGGATAAGGATGTCTAAAGATGGGTTAATAATATAGAAAATGGCCGTCCGAATGTTCCAATGACAAAAATGATCTAGAATCGAAAATTAATCATTTATATTAACAGTCAAAAAGTGATATTCAAGATTCGAAAAAAAATACTATGAATGGCAATAAAGGATAAAAGTTCTTAATTAATGTGAAAAAAAATACTCAGGAAAAACTTATCATCATTGATAATTGTTTCGAAGGACTGATTGAGCTAAATTTACCAAGTTGAGAAAACCCTGAGAAGATTGCGAGCATCGTGGATGATTCGCCCTCCCATCAGAGGTATTCCTTCATTTGTAACCAGTGTATTTTCAAATCCTTGAGTGACTATCCATTTGTATAAAAGTCTTTTAAGTAAAGAGTCCAATTAATTAACAATAAAGGTAACTATCGTGCACAGGTAAAACAGGAATCAAAGAAAAAATAAAAGTTCGTTTAGAGCAGGTGCCAACAATGAATTATTTGTAGCAGAATTCTGTGATAATTTTAATTTCTCTAGAGTTTGTGGCATTGCATTTAAAGAAATCATCCAGCATCCGCAACCCCATTTCCTATCCTATCTTTTTCCTTTTGTGGCTTAAAGACAGTTCGCTATTGATTTCTGATTCTGTCGTCTTCATTGAGCCTGAGATTACCTCTCGACTGCCATTTTTCTGTGGTTACAAGGTATAATTGGAGTGGGTGGTCGTTATACGGTTGGCAAAGGAAGTCCCTAAAGACCGCAACCTGCGCAGGGAGGACATCCCAAAGGACGGTCAATGAACGGACCGGAACTAGATTGGAGAACTGGGAACCGAGAACATTCTTTAATGAGAACAAAAGTTTCCTTCGTGCAATTCACTTCCAGAGAAAGAAATGTTTTGAACCAATTAAAAGCCAAAGTTCGGAAAAGTAATGAAACTCAATTGTAAAGTTTCGTTATCTCAATTGTACCATTCAACGCTTTTTTTGTAATAAAAAAGTTCTTCTATTCATATTTTTTTTTTATAAAAAGGCCATCTTAAATTAAACCACGTTTTTCTTTAATTTAGAAAATGGTTTTTAATTTTTTGTTAAATGATAAGTAGCCTAAATAACAATATTAGAACTTTTTTTCCAATAATGAAAAGATGTGGTATTCTATACTAGTGCGTATAAAAATGTAGGTTTATGTAAAAGGGTATATGGTAGATTCAGAAAACATATATTTGCAGGGGTTCACCCCAGAAACTTTTTAACTCTGAAATCTATCTTAATCTTGAAATATTCACATTAACACCAACGCACATGATAAAAAGTTTGTATAGTAGAAAACAGCCCGTCCTGTTTCGCCAGCGAAATTATTAACCATCTGGCATTAACTAGGAGGAATTTTACAATGTCTTTTCCAAATATAACTGTCCAAGTCCGCTGTAAACACATGACTTCGATTCATGACGTAGACAAGGTCCATTCCATTAACTCTATCTTAATCTATTTGAAGAGCTAAAGAAAGAGAAGAAAATCGGCAAGATATTATTTGCTATATTAGCTTACCCCGTTCTGCATCCTGACTTTTATCTCTATTACAGGGATTGTAGCACTAACAAGGGAAGTGCGTGACCTCGAACGCTGAGAACCGCACGAAAATATGCTTAGAATATAAATCCAATAGAGATGCCAAAAAACAGTGGTATGAGTCATTCTCCTGCAAAACTGCACGTCTTACCACGACAGACATTTGAATTATCACCTATTGAAGGTCCAAGAGAGGAACTTGGATAACGCGAAGAAACAAAATATGGATATAATGGGACCAAAAAAACACATATTTCAATGTCGTTTTGTTTTATTTTAAAGTTTATAATTGTGACAGTCCCTTGAAGTGAGCTCGATCTCGCCTTTTGCTATCGATATTTTGTTTCTTCGCGTTACCAAAGTTCCTCTCTTGGATCTTCAATAGGTGATCATTCACATATTGTCGTGGTAAGATGTGCAGTTTTGCATGGGAATGACTCCTACCACTGTTTTTGGCAGGAGCGATTTTAGGTTCTCAGCGTTCGAGGTCACGCACTTATAAGTTGAAACGTAGTAAGGTCAAGAAATGTTACCAACTTCTGCTCACTATATTTGAGCTTTATTAGAATGCTTTTTCAAGGAATGCATGCATTTATGATACTACTCATGTGGGTAGAGAAAAAAAAAGCTTTTAAACATGAAAAGAGACTCTTGAATATATTTTACAATAATTTAATTTCAATTTTAGTGCAATATATCAGAGAAATCTTTCGCTGTACTTCAAATATGAAAATGAAAATATAGCAATCAAAGAAATAAATGCATAGAGCAGAGTTATAAAGCTCAACTTTATAATCGTTATAACCATTCTTCGTAATAATTATTATATAAAATATTTTATAATTTCATGATACTTAGATTGGATGGATGTTACTGCCATTTTTAAAAGGATTTGGTAACATCCAATTTTATGTTATTGGGTATAACTTATGTAATTATTAATTAAGAATTTCCAATTCATTTTTTCTTTCATTTTTCTATATGTTCTCTTTGTTCATTTTCTATAATCTTATTATTCCTCAATATTTTTTTCGTCATTATTGTGCTGTATACTAAATTCTTAATTGCCTAATTAAATCCTTGCTTACGAGGATGTGTGGTTAGAGATAGCTTATCGAGGGAACTCTTAAGAACTACTTTATTCAAAGTCAAAACACTTCACTGCATAAAACATTATATTCTGTGAAACTATTTACAATTCCTTAGTCATGCAATGTTTCCTTTGCTATTATTTTTTTATGGATTGATTTCAAAATTCCAGTCTTTTAAATTTCACTATTCTTCTGCTTTACAACCAGAGGGTAAGCATTTATTTACCATTGAAATTAATTTACCTCAATTTATACGAAATTTCACATTATTACTTCAAATTTCGTATTTACATTAAATTCCCTACCTCTAAGCTTACGCCATAGATCTCATTAAATTTTGGTGATTATACATCTTAACGTTATTTTGAGACAAAACTTTCTGACCGAATAAATATTTTATTTTCTATAACTATTATACTTCCTTAATATGGAGAAAGTGGTTCCATTGTTATTTACATACTTCAAATAGATTGTTTTAATTATTTGGTTTTTCTTCCATACTTTTTCAAATTTGTATTCTTTATATGCAATTTCTCTTTTTAAGTTTCAAAATTTCGTTCGTGTTACTTTATTTAAAATGTATATATTATATGTAGAGAGGAGCAGTAGACACATGTACTCCCTTCCTTTAATGAGTATTAATAGTAGAATGAATAGGGAAAACTTGTCACTAAATAGGGAAAACTAGTATCACTTGTAAACTTGTCAGTAGTTACTTCATTTAACTGGAGCTTGTAAGTTGATGGGGGGGTCATTACATTAGTTTTCCTAACGATTTTGAAGTTGGATACAAAGAAAATTGATTTTAACGATAGTTAGAATTATAAAAATTGTGCCTAATTTTATACAATTTAAAAGGTAACTTACTTTATCAAGAAACTTTAAATGTTTCTGCTGCGGTATATTAAATTATTAAAATAAAATAATTTAATTATTTTAAGTTAAAGTTGTTTAAATAATATGCATGTGAAAATTGCTTGAAAGAAATTTTTTTTATTATTTTGAAATGGAAGTGATTCATAGAAGATTTAAATATTCAAATTTTGGCGTGTATAATGAGAAGTCAATGTGACGTCATGAGAGTATGACTTGGTGTCATGACAGTTGGTATTGGAGAGCGAAGTTTGAATGCCGGAGAAAGTGAATTCAATGAGGAACGGTTTGATTCCTAAGCTGTTAGCGGTTAGTTGAAAATGGATCGAACCATTGATTAAGGAGTTTGGTCAGTATGAATTGAGAACTCAAGCGAAATGAGTCCTATCGAAAGTAAGGCCGTTAGAAGCTAAAGTTTGATGGGAAGACGAATACGAAATTCCGATAGAAGCTATTGCGGTGTGAATTTGAATTGAACCTAAATTCCTGGACTGGAAGAAGTTTGGTCTAAAGAAGACACGAACAAAGGAAGTGTTTAGAACACAAGGAAATATATCGTCCGAAGGAACTTTTGAATAACGGTTCGTTCAGTAGAAATAATTAAAATAATTATTTCGAGAAGATTTCTTAATTGAAAAATAATTAGAAATAATAGAGTAAATTAACACCTCAAGAAACTAAGGAATATTAAAGCAAATGTGATAAGTGGAAAAGAAAATTTTGCGAATAAGTATTTGAACTGTTGTCGAACATTGAAGTTATTTCGAGTAGCCTGAACCCTTTCATCGAAGTGGAACGCTCCATGCCAAGATGTGCCTAAGTGGAATTATTCTCCAAGCTAGTGAATAATTGAACATTGTAGCTGATTATATAAAGGTAATAAATACCAAATAATATTCTAATCGAAAATTAATACTTGCTAAAGAAAATTAGCAATTTGAACTATACGAAGAAATATTTATTTCAACGGATTATTATTTAAAGTTCGAGAGGATAGTAACGTCGAGAAGAATCAACGTTTATTGTGCGAACTTTAGTTATGTGTTTGCGTTCACTGTAAGAAGAAACGAACTCACGTGAATTAAAGTTTGAATTATTAGAAGGCCAAGTTTGTTCTCGCGAAGTATTGTGGGAACGACACATCATATGACGAGTAAGTGACCCGCCATATTCAACTCATTGATTCGTGGATTAAAAGTGCTTCGGTATCTACAAGGTCAAGCGGTTACAACGAAGCAACGCAGAGTACTTCAAAGGTGAAGACTTCGAGCGCCTTCAATTTGTAAGTAGCGAACTATTTATTTTCTTAATTTTGGATGGGCCAAAATACCTGATTAATTGAAGAAAGAAGTGAAGACTAATTAGTGACGTGCGAATTGTGACTTAACATATTGGAAATAATATTCAATTTCGCACAAGGTGTTTATAGCCAAATGGCATACTCATATTAGGATGAATTGCTTAGTGAGTAAAAGTGATATAAGTGAATTACAATATAGGATAAGTGTTGTATTCTTTACAAGTGCATACAAGTGAAAAGGTTATTCCTAGTAAATTTACAAGTGCATACAAGTGGAAAGGTTATTACTACTAAACTAGTTACCTGTGTGAATTAATAGTTAAAATCAAAATAAGCTATAGTGTAATAGTGAAGTGATAACAAATAATTAACAGTGAAATAAGATTAGTAAATAATCAGATAAAGTGCTTAATATTAGTGTGAAAGTGAATTATTGTGTTACCCGAGGATATCTTTCTATATGAAGATTAGAGAACTCAATAACTTTAAACCAATGCTATCAAAGTGCTAATCTTTTCAGCAAAGTGTGTGATAATAGATATCACCTTTTGTAAATAGTTTTTTGGAAAATTTTAAATACCCCAAATAAACGCATATGAATTTTACAGCCATTTTATTCATTTCATTCTTGCCACTCTGTATATAAGTAGCGTTCTGCGTATATCCCCAGCAGTTTCAGTAGATAAATTGGAGTAAGCTTTTTTACCCCCTTTGGAGTTCTGTCAAAGAGTAAAAGAAAAAAAAAAAACCAGACTGTTAAAGCAACTTTTTCCCGCCTAAAATACTGTTTCTCAGAAATTAGAAAATAATTCGAAAATTTAAACTTTTCTTCTCGTTATTCCAAAATGTAATTGAATTTTTTTAAAAAAAACTAAAGCATCTAAAAAAATTAGAATATTTCTCAATAATAGTCCTTAAACTGAAACTTGTCTTTCTTCAATCGAATGTTCTTTCTAAATTCTTACATTTCGCTTTAAAAAAAAAGCAGTCTCAAAAATAGTGTTAGACAAGAAATTTAACGTGCATTAGAAACATTTTACAGGAAAATAAAACAAAGAACACACATAACTAAACAAAACACTAATTCACCTAGCTATTTTTTTGTTATTGTGCTGGGAATCGGAGACAGTACTGTTTCAAGGCTAATTGGCCTCACATCAGTCCAATCCGACTAGCATACCTAGCTCAGTGAAATGGTACAATACACAAAACGGACAAACATACAAATCAATGACCCCTGAATTACAAAAACATCAAAAGAAAATCAAGAATAAAAAGGGGTAAATAATTAATCCCCGCTAGCGTTTAGCTTAGCAGCAAGGGATTAATTTATAATAAGGTTAGTAATTAGCTCAGTGAATTTGTGTTTTGTTTAATTATGATCGTTCTTTGTTTTATTTTACTCAAAAATAGTATCTTCACATTAATTCATGTATTCAATTAAGAGGCTTCAATGTCAGAAGTATTAAGAACGAACATAAAAATGTTAATCTTTAAAATATTGTTTTACTTTGCTCTATTTTCTTTAATCTACACTAACGAAAACCCTACATCTAATTTTTGATGTCGTGCAGAAAACAGAGTAGAAATTTTGTACATCCGAATTAGATTCATACGCTCTGTTTATGGAATTGTCTAAAGTCAATTAATCTTGCTCGCTTGAAATCCCGCAAGAGTCTGTTTAAGACCGATTCACTTCAGTTACACAACATGGTTAGTTTCTAAAGCTTGTCAAAGGGGATCTTTGTCAATTTCTAGCTCTAATTTCTCAACGACCTATTTTGTAAGGCAGGGTTATTCATACAGGGTGATTCATAAAGTACTGGAAGCTCCGCCTCCAGTTTAGCTTCACTGCTATGCAGTATGTCGCTTTCCTATTATCTGTGGCTTTTATCTGCAGGGCTTTTACTGGAAAAAATACGCTTATAAAGAACGAACATCGAAATATTTTTCTAAGTCAAATTCGGTGTAAAAAGAAGTAAAGTAGGGCATGGATTACTCAAAATCAACAGTATTAAAATCAACATTAGCATTAAAAAAATAAACGATGGCTTTTTTAAATGGATGAAACAATTGTGAATTTATTTTGTTTGAGTTATTTATTTACCTTTTGATTGGAACGGTTGTAAGAAACCTGTTAACATCAAAATAAGGAGGAATAATTCTAATATCTTTGAATATTTAAAAAATATTCATTTCTTCTTTGAATCTGTTATTCTCTGGGATTATCGAGAAATGTAATACAAACTTTCGCTGAATCTATACAAAAACCTTGCAGATAAAAGCTACAGATAATAGGAAATTGACATATTGCATAGCAGTGAAGCTAAACTGGAGGCGGAGCTTCCAGAAATTTTTGAATCTCTCTGTATAAAAGTAGGATGACACACTCGTAGTTTAGCAAAAGCTAGTAACTTGGCAGATTTCGTAAAGTAGATAGAATTTCATATTGAACTCTTTTCTCCTAATAATATTTTTCTAAGTAAAAAATGTCAGCTGAAAAGTTTATTTACTTTAATCAAAATGTATAAAACATTTTTCGATATTAATGTATCTCTTTGTAAATGAAGTCTTACAAAATATACATGGATAAACTGCTATCTCATACAGGAACTTGCTCCACCTATCGGTGAGACTTCAAAACTCAATGAAACAATCTTTTCTGCTGACCTTGTCGGATGACTTTTCAAATTCCACCGTAAATACCTAAATTGGCAAAATTTAATCCGACCAGAATGGAGCTTTCTAAATCAGCATACGGGATTTAATGAAGCAGAAAATCAAAAAAGTCTGCCAATGGTTATTACAAAATCTTCATAGTTTCACTACGATACTGTCACTTTCATAAGAAATAACCGAAAGCTTACGAAAAATCAAAAATAACATCTACTGGATACAGACAAATATCAGAAAACACATACT
>JAFIDM010000179.1:38025238-38060284 GCA_023159025.1 Thereuonema tuberculata | reverse complement strand
AGATTGATGTTTTCAGGACGTCACAGCGCCATCTACTGCTAAAATCCATAACTGAATCGTATTAACATTACAAAAACATTCTAGTTTTTGTAGTTCCTACAGTTACGAATATATAATAATAATTGAAATTGAAATAATTACAAACTTTCCACACTATCCCCTTGCTTGGCTATGCAAAGTTTGTCTTTCTTGGTCATGCTTATGCGATAACAACACAACACTATCTTGAACTGACTGCTCGGAGGTCAAGTTGATGACGTCGTGACTTGTGACGTTTGTTCCAGACAAAATCGATCGCTTCGTAATGACCATATATAGCAAAGCCTTCTTTTTTGAAAACTACTACAGAAATGTGAAATTTTGCAGGCCCACGGAGAAATCCAGATGGAAGTGTACAATCATATTTAAACACTGAATACTGTAAATTTTATAAGAATTATTTGTTTTTAAAAACTTGGAAAAAACCATTAAAAAAGCGCCATTAGTTCTGAAACCGAAACAAAAATTTGTAATTTCTAATAATCCTACAGTTTTGTAGCATTAGTCATTTTTAAGGAGGTATGCAAATTTATTATACAAATTTTCGGAAGTGATTTTAAGAGAGCGCGAGTCAAAGCCCGGGTTTTTGCTTGTGAAAAAAACGTCCCCAACATGTATATTAAGATGATAGTGAAGGACCAATTTGCGATGCTAACGATTCAGCGTTACAACAAATCCTGGGAACTGTCAATTTGCAGACTGACTTTCAATCCAATGGAGGAGAATTTTGTTGGATAATCTGGTAAACCGACTGAAATTAAAATTTTCCATTAAATCAAAAGGCTGAAATAAACTTTGTTGATTTTGCTTCTTAATAAGGTTGGCGATCCGCAATATTGAAAAGCTATTCATCAAAATATCCAACAAAACAGACATTCTGTGGCCGATTAGTTATTGGAATGATAATAAACTTTTCTATTGAGGGATGCGGTTACTATGAACTGAAATATATATAATAAATATTGGAAAAATTCTTTGAACCAAACAATCTAAGTAATGAAGCTAATTATTCCTCTCAACTTGTCACGTGAACTGAATAGACGAATCAATATTATTGGCTGATGTCAAAATAAAACGTTTCTCAATAATAACATATCGGATACAAAGGAAAATGGTCCGTAACGATTTATTTGCAAATGTTATTCAATATATTGATGTAAAAATTAAACTGCCAGATGCTATTTTTTGTGATAGATCTTATTTTGTATGCTGGTGTTACAAAATTTTTTAATATTGTTAAGCTCAAAAATATGAAGAAAACAGTATCTTACACACTGAATATCGTTGTTTCTGCTGATCGCAGGAGCATTTACTTCCTGTGCTATCTTCCTTCATTTGGGATGAGGGTTTGTGGTTTTAACCGAAACTTAATAGATTAAGGAAATGAGGTTTACGACCTCCGCTCATCCGCCCATTCAATGTATTATAACTACTTCTACTATAGCCGACCTCGTCTATAGGACTGTGTTAGAAAGGAACCTCATGCGCATCCAATGGAGGCAACTAAGCAACAGTGAATCAATAGTTTCAATGCTCTCCATATCTTAATTTTCTTAAATTTATTTCTTTAATGGTAAAAGTTGATATCGTACAGTGTCATTACAGTGCCTTTCACCTTTCTGAAGTCCAGGAAAGGTGTCTCGAGCACATTATGCCCTCCAGTATTTTCTCCAGTGTTCCAAGATGCAAAGGCGTGACAGAGGGCAGTCTAATCAAACAAAACATTGATCATGTATTTATTTTCCTTACTCTAATTTCATGTTATGTTTTGTAGGTTAATACATATAATATGAAAACTTTTTTAAAAACAACTAAACTTTACAACGAACTATGATAAATGATCCATCAACAAACATTGCTACAACGATACCCTATCCAACAAGAAGATATCCTCTTATCTTAATCCTCAAAAAAATCCTCCCCCATTTTTTTTTAATCCCAATTTAGTTATGATTTTATTGTAAAATATTTTTGTGATCCTTTTTTATTTCTTTTGGCCTTATTGTAATTTTTTTAACTCCAATTTTATTTGTTTTGGTTTTATTGCAATAATTTTAATTTTTTTTATCCCATTTTCATTTGGTTTGAATTCTAACCATTATTTATATATTTTAATTATGTAATTAAATTTATTATCTATTTTTTTAAAGGCTAATTTATTGTATTGTATTAATTCATTGTATCATACCACGTGCTTGTTATTACAAATATTATTATAACTCATTTTATATTTGACTAATTTTTCCTTCCCCTTTTTCCTTCCCCTTATCAGTAATGTATTCGACCTCCTTTTTGAATCTCAGATTGTTTATTTACTTCCGTTCTGTCTGTTATATTTGATAACTTGAAAATGGCAATTCGAACTATAATTGCCGAAAACGTTGTATTATATTTTAAACATTGTCTTGTGCATTTCAGCTTTATTTCTCTTGTAATATATTTTAAATATATTGCTTACTTATCCAAAATTTGTGATTTTTTTTTATTACCTAAATGGATTTTTAACTCTCATACGTTAAATTTATTAGTCTACTGTGATAAATTATTTTAATTATTAAGTTTGTTTAAAAGTTGTTTTAATTCAGTTTAACGATCGTGTTTGTTTTTTATAATGCCACGTTTTCTAAAATTAAAAAAAACACTGAGATACAGTGTTAAGTGACAATGAAATTATTATCACTAAGTGGAAATTATGGATTAATTTGAAGTCCAAAGTTTTCATCTGTGTAGCTGTGGTTGTGTTAATGAAAGGATGAAAAAGTCCACGAGATTTTTGGGAGAACAGTCTGGCTCTGAATGAATTGGATCAACTAATAGGGAAAGACGCTAGAGCTTCCACAAACTACAGGTGGTTAAAGATCAAGACATTCGTTTTGCAAGACAGAAGTGACATATGAAGAAGTTAATGGACCTCAGAAGAAAGAACAGCTCCACGACAGACAGGACACAACAGATAAGAAAAATATTAAGTAAACAGATATTAAGTAATTTAATATTAAGTAAAATAAGGAATACGGAAAAGAAATTGGAAACAATTTTTGAACAAAACTGTCAAATTTAATAAGTGTCAGCTTACGCAGACTGACCGAAAATTTATGAGCCTTTAAGGTGACAGATATTAATCAAGGTTCGTAATGTTTGAGTCACTCTGTGTAGATTGAAGGAAGTCTAATAAGCATGAGATGAAAAAGGATGACACTGAAGACATAGCGTTTTCAGATTACAGAAAAAAAAAGGACAAAAATAGGCAAAAAGAAAATATTATTGAAGGATTAGCAGATGTACGAGTAAATAAATAAATTGCAATGTAATAGAAGACAAGTTAAATGTTTTATCTATATATAAAATAATTACTTCTGATGGATATATATCTATACATATCTGTATGTATATGTTTTATTTATAATAATTTTGGTTTGGAGCTGGAAAATAGAAAGATTCAACAGAAAAGAAAATAGAAAGAGAACTTATAAACAACATTGGTAGTAGCAATAGTAGTAAAATGTACAAACTGGAAAAAAAAAAGAAAATACCAAGAAGCAAGGGAGAGAAAGCGATTAGAAAACCAATCACAATGCTTCGCAATGTCTTCTGATAAGAAAATATCATTGATATTGCTTTAAATTCCTTATTATTGTAAATGTGATTGTTGCGAATGTAAAAGACGCAATTGTTGGGATTATTGTGATTGTTGTGCTTAATGATAATTTAATGAGATTTTAATGAGCTTTTAATGATTCTAACCTAAGTGACAGACAAAACGGGAATATTAGTCTGCTGATCTTATCAGAAGACTAAAAACACATTTAAACAATAGGGATTAGAGCATTTTTTTTTTTTTTAAAGAGCGTCAAGGAAAGGGGAAGTAAATCAATAGATAAACATAAATCCTCGTTTATTTATACGTAAATCTGGAACGAATATTGAATTAGTAATTTGAGAAAATGAATAATATAAGAACTGCGTTTAGAGCTACTTATACTACTACTACTACTTATACTACTCGTAGTACTCAAAATAATTGACTAACATCTACAAAGCGTAAGAACGATGTTTGTATGTTTTCTTAGTTTAAAACTTAAAAACTATTAAACCAATATGAAACGATTTTCACCATGGTGTTGAAGATGTACCAGGGATGGTTTATGGTCACAAAACATCAGTTGAGTAGCAGTGGAGCAAAAGCTTTTCTTCACAGGCATTTCACGAATTTAAGACAAATTATTGCTTTTAACTTTTAAACCGTTCAACTTTGATGCGGTTTTCTGAGTTTTATAGAGGGTTAAATTGTACTTCTTTAACGATTTCCTAGGGAATATAGAGATGATTCTTATATTCTTATAAAATAAAACGTTCTTTTTCTAAGGAATATAGAGATGATTGATAAGAACGTTTTATTCTATAAGACTTTTTTTATGAAAGTAGATTTCACTGTTTTAATCTACTTTTATTTTCAATTCGCCGTATTTTCTTTCTCGATTTATTGATTTCCATGAAACTTTCATAGGTATGCAGAAGAGAGTTTTTTTTAAGAACGTTTGTTTCATCGATATATGCTTAATAAGTTTTTAGCAATTACGATTTGTTGATGGCGGGAGAAAGCGAACGCACGCTTCCGCTGTAGGAAAGAAGCCGCGCACTCTAGATTTCCGCCTTGGTAGGGACCGCGGGGTGGCAGTAATCCAGGGGAAGTGTGCTTAAATAGTAAAGGTAGGATGGTCGAGCGGGCATTCTCGAGTGAAGGGATACTTACGACGAATGTGTTTATGTTTAGAGCGATATTTTTTTGGAATATTTCAGTATTCAAAATTTATTATATTCTGGGCAAAGAAATATACTGTTTCTTTCTTCCTGTGTATCTTATATTTGATTCATAATTTAACGTGTCTTAACTATGAACAATTTTAAAAGAATGGGATAAAAACAAACAACACTAAAGTAGCTTAAAAAAACATATGTACATCACAGGAAGCTTTTCGGATCCTATATGGTCTCCTTTGTCAACCTCATAACATTTCATCTTACATAACCTCTCTTCTTCTTTTCATCTATTTTTCATAAATTTTCAGATCAGCAAACAGTCTGCTTGTAATTGATGGCAAGTTAGATATATTTGACGAATACTAAGTACATTGCTAAACTTTATCATAATCTATTTTCATTTCTGAAATATAATTATTTCACTTAGGTCTTTTATTTTGAACATGTTATTGATATCCCTTTTTACTAGACATTATTTTCATTTAGGATTAAAATATTGTAAAGTATAATTACTTTCTTATTCTCAAGTTCTTTCATATATAAACACATTTTTGACTACAATTTTTTTTATATCCTCCTTCAATCAGCTGTAGATTTAGTGTGCCTTGCCATAAGCGTCCAGCTTATTTTAATCCATACAATGGCTTTTTCAATTTCAATAGTTTATCATTTTCTGTAATTATAGCTTTGGAAGGCATCAAATATATATCTTGTGGAAGCTCACTGTTTAAAATATGCAGTCCCAACATCAGTGGTGAAACCATTGATTTTTCAACTGCAAGGGCGAAAAGCAACATGGTAATACTGTATGTGGGGATAGGTGGATACGTTTCATTGTAATCAGTATTGAACAGTTTGTTTAACACGTTCTATATGTTTAATATTTTTTATGTAATAAAACACATCCATTCTCATTAATAACGGAATAACAATTTTAAAAGTACAACTTCAAGCAGCTTATTGTAACTTTAATAAAGCAGCTTATTAATAGCTTTACAATAAGCTATTACAAGAAGTTACAATATGCTGCTTTAGTAATTGTTTTCAAAGTGGAAATTGAAGCGTTGGTTTGAAGAATTAGTCTTCAGCAAACAGTCTGCTTGTAATTGATGGCAAGTTAGATTCCAAGTGCAGAGTTCTGTCCAGGAGGTAAAAGAAGCCATGATATTTGATGTCACCGATCGGAACGCCAGATAGAAGGCAGTAATCTGTGGAAGTGCCTCCACTTAATCCCACCGGCCTTCATTGCTGCGGCCTCGAGAGAAATATCCAATCTTTAAGATGATTTGTGATCCATTTAAGGTGCTGTCGTCTCTTCCCTGACGTTAAAACGAATCCGCTGTCTTTTGTGATCTCTGAAAGAATCCTAATAATTCATCACAGAACTTCTTACGAAATTAGGAAAATAATCCATGGATTTAGTGATGCTGGGGCTTTGTTGTTGGGAATAAGTAACATTTGTCAGGCAATTTTGATGATGACAGAATGGAAATTTTTTAATTCCGCCTAATTACACAGGGATCTTAAATTAATATCGTTTGGCGTGCATTGGAGAGAAAATGAGTTTTCTTTTTCTTCTTTGCTTGTAATTTTCTTCTTATCGTCTAAATGGCAGATTATATAAATCTTACTTTCCTTTTTCTTTTAATAATCAAGCAGAAGTTAGAAGGAAAATTAAATAACAAAAATCTAAAGAAAGTAACAGTTGACAAAAGTAAAGTACTTTCAATTTCTAGTTCGCGTTTTCCATAATATGTCATATTTGTCAACTTACTTTCAATGAAAGCCTATCCTTATTTTCAACAGAAGTTTTCTCTTATCTGTGTTTTGCATTCTAATGGAGTAAACCTGGATAATGAGATTTTCAAATAATGGAACAGCTGTGTCAGGCCTTGAAATCACTAGATAACTATTATTAGTAATACTTGTTGTTAAGTTTAAACTATCTAGTCACATTCAGTAGAAGTAGCATAAAATGAAGAGATTGTAATTACACGGGTAAATAAATCATAAAACCCATTTGATAATTTTCTATGTTTAACAGAAATGAACACATTTTCTTCTCTCATCTTCAATTGGAACAATAATCGTAGCAACTGAAATGGAACAAAAAATAAATGGATTGGCCTTTCTGGAATGATCAAGAAACTGAAGCCTTGCTCACCATGCAACGTAAAGTGGAAACAGTAGATAGTTTTTGTTACAGTCTCTGTGGTCAGTCATCGGTTGGCGTTTCGCTATGACGTCGGCCTCTCACCTCTGAGTAACGAGCTTCGGTTCTCATGTGGGTTTCGTGATGGTGGACGATCCGCGCTGGGCAGGTTTTCTCGGGGTTCTCCCGTTTCCCCTGCACTTCTCCCACCATACTTTCTCAGTCTTTCTCTCCATCTGTTCTTATTTCCGTGGGATAGTACAATAGACCTCCGGTCGCAGTGCTCGGCTTCTCTGCCACCCACATTATATACATACATACATACATACATACAAACATACATGGTCAGTCATCGTAAATTCTGCAGAATTTATTTATGATATCAGTCTCGCAAGCTGAATTTTGGGTTGCCTTTTGTCACAGTATTCGAATACCTTATTCTACGTATTATTTCTATTTAACTTGATCTAATTGCTATATTTGAATTATCGCCTTTTCTGAAATGCTTTCAGTCAAATTATTCACAAAACATATATGGCTTCTTCGCATTCAAGGCCTCTCCAACTTCTTGAATTCAAGATTTGATTTTGAACTTCTAAGTCTCACTAAGATAAAAGTTACTTCTTTTATCAAACTTAAATTGTTGAATTCCTTTGAGAAAATATAAGTTTAAATTGAGAGTGCATGGAAGCAATTCTTCTTTTAATTAACAATTTCTCATAAAGAATAAAGATGAAGTAGCAAAGCCAATAGCGAATAGATCTTCATCAATCTACCATAAATTTTTTATTGGATCTACTCTTTACTGAACAAAATTCAGAGATCTGAATCTGATTGTAGGAGTCTTAATAATAAGTAAAAGCAACTTTGTAAACGTTAATTATGTACTTTGAATATTTTAGCTTTCAAAAAAACAAAGAATTGGAAACATTGCTTTTTGTTCCATGTAAAAGATTCGCCAAAACAAGAGGTCTTTTTTTTTTTTTTGCAGACTAATTTGCCGAATAAAACCATTAACCCTTTTCGTCATGGCAGGGATTCAATCGTATCCCCTGGCTGAAGGCCTCGCCTTAAACTAATCGGTGAAGTCATTAACTACGAAAATTAGTCTTAATTGTGAAGATTAATAAGATTTCTCTATAAAACTAAAATTATAAAATAAATGATAAAGTATATCAAAAAAATTGAAAAATATTTGTTTATAAAATGATTGTGATCTTATTTCAATCTTACTAATATCTCATTAAGTAGTTGACCAGACATTCAAACACGAGACGACGTAATTACACCGCGGGAGATTATACCGGATAATTCTTCCGGAAATGAAGCCGGAAGGATCTGCCGCGAAACACATTAAAAGGATTAGAGAAGAAGATTTAGTAAATTGGTCGTCATTCTCATTATTTCACGAACCAGAAGCCATCTTTACATTGAGGATCTAATGAACTGAAATGGTATTAATCAGTGGATGTTATCATCAACTACGAATTTGTAATACTGACGTCCACTTATAATTCGGTTTACGAACATTCGAATATTGAATTTTTAAATTTATGAAGCAACAGCTATTCTTTACGACTGTTTCTCTGTTTTCGGAAACAAAACTCAGGCTCTACGTAAGGAATAAAAAGCCATTACCATTAATAAGCAGTAAATGGATAGCGTGAAGGGCCGAGAAAAGAATAAGTTACCCTCGCTCAAGTTTGGCTGCCATCGGTCACTTTATTTCTTCTTGAACTAAAGGTATTTATCTGAAATAAGCTTCCTTAATAAATCAAATTTTGTACATTAAAATTAAGCCATAACATTGTGTGTTTTGTTGCTCGTTTTGGTTATTTTCCTAGGTAAATGAGATTACAAAACAAGCAGTGTGTGTGTGTGTGTGTGTGTGTGTGTGTGTGTGTGCATAGGCGAGGGGGGGGGGGGGGGGGCTACTAGGGGCTACAGCCCCTCCCTTTAGCTGTGAATATAGATTGAATAAAATAAGAGTATCCAAAGGCTGCTGCCTGATAGACATTAATACTTCCATGATGACGATTTCAATTGCTAATAAAAAGCTGGCTACTAGCGTGGCCTTCAGGGTCACAGGTATAGTCAGCCCTTCAGAAAAGGTAGCCCCCCCCCCCTTTAAAAATCCTGGATCCGCGCATGTGTGTGTGTGACTGTATCTCACTCTCTTCCCCGTAATGACTTTTGAATCTCTGATGGATCAGCTTAAAACTTGGTAAGTGTATGTAAGAATATCTAACAAGAATATCTAACTTTAATATTTGAAATCTTATCCAAAATAATTCTTCCTCAGAAAATAGCGCGATAAGCAGAAAAAAAGCTCATCGCTGAAGAGCCTTGGAAACAGTGGAGTTCAAAAATGAATATTAATCCTTGTACATCGTAAACGAATTTGCGCGTACTTTACCTTGTATAAAATGAATCGGCTTTAGACAACTTACGTACGTAAAGCAGACTTAATTCAGTTTTAAAGCAAATGTAAAATTTATACTGGATTTCTACTTAACTCAGCAGATGTAAATTAAAAAGAAACATAGACTTTCTTTTCTTCATTTTCACAACAGAAGGTAAAAGACAAAAATAAAGAAACAAATAATACAGAAATTTAAATAAAGAGTAACATTTTAAGGAAAGTAGGTTTTAAGTTCTTCTAACAATTTCTTGTTTATGAGCAAATAATATTTTCTGCATCACTTAATCTTTTCACGTTGGCATTTAGGTCTCTAGATGTCATTTTTACACTAGCTGATTATGTAACTTGATCATATACCGGGTGATTCATAAAGTACTGGAAAGTACTAGTGGTTTTCACCGCCCCATATCTTTTAAACTACTGCTCATAAAAATCTGAAACTTTTTATATAGAATCATCAAACATATAAGAGTTATATTTTCATGTTATTATTATTCATTATCATTGAAATTCATTTTATTTATCTTCAAACACCCCAATATATCATATATTTAAATAACTGTTGTTTTGTTGTTTAAAAGTCTGGCTCCAATATTCAATATCCAATGCATTCTGACAAATGACTTTTTTGGGAGACAGTCGAATATTTTTTTTGGATAACTGATAACTTGGATAATTTTTTTGGGGGGATATATTTGGGGTGTTTGAACGCAAATAAAATGAATTTCAATAATAATGAATAAATAATAACATGAAAATATAACTCTTATATGTTTGACGATTTTACATAAAAAGTTTCAGATTTTTATGAGCAGTAGTTTAAAAGATATGGGAGGTGAAAACCACAAGTACTTTCCAGTACTTTATGAATCACCCGGTATATTATTGCTTACCTGAAATTATTTCAATAGAAGACAGTTTTTCTGTGCTTACCTTCTGTTTTGATATCGTTTCAAGAAAGTACTTCAAAAACTTTCATCTCTTCTTCAATCGTTTCTCTTTTTTTCCTTCCTCTTAATTCAGAAACGCATTCATGTCCTTAGAACCAGAGAAGCCTTCCAACAAACAGAATGTCTCGTTAGTTATTTTTCTTTGTAAACCTTTCATTAACCAAGTCAATTCCTATTCCCCGGGGTAATCTATAACTGACATTAGAACTTCTTATGGTCATTTAGAGATTCACTAAATACCAGCACTGCATTTCCTCAGGTTCTTGCCAGACCTGGGGAAAGATTCATAGATGCTCTTCCTTTCCTAATGTCCAGATGCACTTAATCCAACCAATTTTTTAAGTCTCTCTTTTTTCTTCTTTTCTTCTCTTTTCTTTCCTTCCATTTACTTTGCAGGCAGTTCAATTAAGGAGAGAGGCATTTGGACGTTTTGAGAATAATAATAACGAATTAGAAGATTAGTATAAGAAAATTTAAAAGATTTGTTCTAGAGTATAAATTTGAGAAAAAACTTAATTAAAAATCTAAATTAACTTTCTTAAAATTATTACATAATGAAAGAGGAAATTCAAGAAACAAAAGTTAATAAACATTACTTATTTTTACTTTCTCCATATTTCTTTTCTGAAGAGAAACTTAACATCATTCACTCCAACAAAGTGATTCCATATGACTATTCTTACTTATTTTCTTTCTCTAGACAGATATACGCTGTGAGTATTATTTTGTTGTACAACGGCTTACGAATATTAGTAGAAATAAACATTCAAAATCATCTGAGCTTAATGTTTATTGAGAAATGGAGGCATTTATTATTTTTTGATGTGCTGTAAAATCCTAGCCAGCGTTTAAAAACAATAATAAAGTTTGTCATTTTAGACTTTAATTTTTAGCGATCCATTTGGATGCTATTGTGATAGCGACCAAAATTGGTAGCTATCCGTCCTGTCCGTCCATCCGTCCACCCTTAACAATTCCCGAACGGAAGGTCGGATCGACAAACGGATTTTACCAACGTATTCAGAGGCCCAAATACCGTAGGAATGGGGCTATTAATATTTGTTATTATTTAAACACAAGTTTTCACTTCTGTCATTTCCCGACTTCAAAAATAATAATTAACAATAACGAAATTTTAAGGAGACATTTTAAAGAACATAAATTTAAGTTCTGTCAAGAACTTCTTGCTATATTTAATTAAGTATTGAGCATAGGTTTCTAAAATTGATCTATTATTCAATATATTGATTTGCTGAAAGATTAGCGCACATAATGAGATATCACTGTACATAGTTCTGATTTTTCTAGTTGCTTATGAATTGAAATCGATTGTCTTATTATTTCTTCGTTTCCTTCAAATTGATTAGGGTAACTTATCAATATTAACTTATTCTATCCATATTCTTACTTTAAAGGATTTTTTTTTCCATTTAATTCTGCCTGAAAACATCAAATAATCAATTTTCTTTCCTAACAATAGACGATAACAAGAGAACAATAAACCGATCCTTTCCCAAGAGAAAGGAAGTCTGTGATTGGATGAACAGATCAAACAAGTCTCCAATTATATTTTCGATTACAGTTCCAAATGAATAAAAAAGAACGAAAAAAAATAATAAATGCTTTCCTTCCAATTTCCTCATGAATATTTTAGATAATATCTCATCCTAAGTTCACTATAATGATAGAAGAGAGGATCCTACGTTTAATTTTTTATTATCTAAAAATAGGCTCTTTTATTTTTGACTTAGATTTCTCTTGATAAAAAAAAAAAACAAAGACTTAGAAAAGACACCTCTGAGTGTTCGGTTCTCATATGGGTTTCGTGATGGTGGACGATCCGCGCTGGGTAGGTTTTCTCGGGGTTCTCCCGTTTCCCCTGCACTTCTCCCACCATACTTTCTCAGTCTTTCTCTCCGTTTCTCCATATTTCTGTGGGATAGTACAATAGACCTCAGGTCGCAGTGCTTGGCTTCTCTGCCACCCACCTTCACTACATAAACATAAACATAGAAAAAACACAGTCTTAAGATTTACTAGAAAAAGAAAACGATTTTGTTGGTATGTGACTTTTGGAGTAAAAAAACCGGAGAAAGTATTAAAAAACAATTCAAAATGTTCAGAAGTGATTAGGAGGATAGAGAACAGACACACATGCAGGCAGGGTGCTTTCATCAGTTTCACTTTCCAGATCTTCTCAACAGTAACATTAAAATTGCACAGCATAAACTAAAATCTAATCAGATCATCAAAGGAAAGTGAACAGGTTTTGAACTAGAAAATATAATTAAGCAAACTTTATAATTCAAATAAAGAGCACACGTTTGGTTGATTTTACGTTTTAGAATTAACGAATGTCAATCTAAATATTTGCTGGATGAGAATAACGCAAAGAAACTTTTAAATCTGGAATTGACAGCTACGTTATTAGTTGTTATGAATCAAAAGCTTACTGCAGTGTAAAATAAATTTATAAGTATTATAAAATAAAATTTTTATTTATATATATATCTCGAACGGGCAAAACTCAAAGAGTACTTTTCGAGTTTCGCAAAGCAAAGATTTCAATCAATCATTTGCAATTTAGAAAGTATAGAATATAAGAATAAAAGTAACTTATATTACTAAACGTATAAAGCCGGACAGTGATATAATTTCAAGTTTATAAAAAATATAAAGTTAAAGATATTTTTATTTTTCATGATTTTAGTTAATCATTTGTATCCTTTTTAGATAGGATTTGTTGGTTTATATTCATTTAAGTTATCTTATGACAACTCAAGATTAAATCCTTAATTTTAAGAAGTTTTGAGTTTGATTTGATAACTGTCATCTGTTTGTTTGCTTGTTAGATTTTTGTTTTGCTTTTTTTTTTTTTTATAAATTAATTTAAGTACTAAATATTAATGTATTGAAATAATTTAAATAAATAAAAAAAGGAAATGAAAAAAGATATAAAAAACAAAAGAAATATAAAAAAAGAGCAAGGTCTCTAAATTATCTAAATTTTAATTTCTACTTTCGACACCTATGCCACTGATGACGTGAAGATAGATTGGCCGTATCTTCATAGAAACAGTGATTTGAATTTTGTATTGGCATTTTTCAAACTTCACATCACTGTCCGGCTATATATAAGTACATAAATAATTCAGTATATTGAAAAATCAGTGCAATTACATTCCATTTCTCTCAAATTAAATCATAGATTAATTTAAATTTAAAAGCTTTATCGTTTGGAAAGGTTAAATTCTGTTGTGGTAGCTCAAATGATAAAACACTTGACTGTAGCTGGAGATACTCCTCAGAGGTCGGAATTTCTCTCTTCTTTATTTCTTTATCAGACAGGGTTCGTAGGGTTTCCGGCGGTGAATTTACCGGAGGTGAAAAAGACGGGCTTAGTCCTGTTGATAACGGACCTATCACGATCCCAAGACCCAAGTAGACTTGCAAAAGAGAACTTCAAGTCTATATTGCCTAAGTATCTGTTTAATGTCTGTGTAGTTGGAGAGCCATTAATGATGATGAAATTACATTAAGACAATGTGTTACGTATAAAATGTTAAAAAATATATTTAAAAAATTCCCAGTTTCAGTCTTCTGTTTAAAGAGCTGTTAAAATACTGTGGCATAATTTTATCTATTGTAAAGATCTGATGCAGAAGCCCAAAGAAGAGACAATTATTAACAATTTGTTATAAATAGTACAATTCACTCCTACTAGGTTGTTTGAAAAACAACCTGTGTTGTAGGTGCTGAGATTTATAATAAATATAAGTTATAGAGATAAAAACATAACAATTTTCAAACTTTATACAACATCAAATATATTAATGAGAAATTTAGGTAAATCTACCAAAAACATGATGATCTGTGAAATAGTATTTTTTTTTTATTCAAATTAACCAACTCATTTTAACCAACCCATTTGATTTGTCCCAGTATTATTTTTTCATAAATATTTTTTTTTTTAAGTAGACATTTTTACAATGTTTTTCATTTCTAAAGAGAATTGATCAAAAATTTTGTTAATTAATCTATTTTTTATTCTCAATCCAAAATTATTTTTGGGATTGTCAAAATCTTGTTTACTATGTAATCTATTACTTCTTGTTGAATTTATATTTTCACAATTATAACATATTTTATAATAAAACCGTAAAATCAAGGTGAAAATTACTTTTTGTTGTGGAAACAAAATTTTATTATCTATTAAAATTTGATTTTGTTGATTGCTTTGAAGCTTATTAAAGTTGTAGAAAATTAAATTTAGTATTTTTTAAAAATTCTATTAATATTTTTTATTTCATTTTTATTTAAATAAATCCAATTATCAACGCCATAATTAATTATTGAATCTACGTAAGTTTTATACATGATTATTTTTGTTTTAATTGGAAAAATATCTTTTATGCGATAAAAAATGTAAGTTAAATAGTTAAGTCTTTTCAATATATGGATATAGTGGGTATGCCATGTGTATTTACTATTTATGTGTTGACCAAGGTATTTATAGTTATATATTATTTCTAAGTTTTCACAATTGCAATTAATAATATGTTCATGGATTTTGTGTAAACCACTGAAATAATGGTATTTTATTTGAGGTAAAATATTTATTTTGTTTTTTGAATTTATGATCATGTATTTAGTTTTGTCTTTGTTAATAGCCAGTTTATAATCATGTGTCCATTTAATAATATTTATGAAATCAGTTATCAGTTTACAATCGAACCGCACATCGGATCCAGGTTTCTACGAAGCAGCCAAGATGCAGGGTCTCCTAATAAATGGAATAGTAAGTTTAAATTATAACTACTTTGCAGTGTTATTGTTTGAGTTATCGTTGTTCGATTTTAATTCTTTGCAATACTTAAAAACCTTTAAAAAAAACCAACAACATCATAACATCTACTCATATGTATTGTTAAGAATTTTTGTTCAAACATCAAAGATCACATATGAGTATTTTATCACTTGTGCTTCTAACACAGTACATACAATTTAATATAGAATACTATTCAAAACATAATTACTACGCCAACGTGATTTAATGTGCAGCTATGTTGAATTTGAACAAATTAAAGCGGACAAATATTTGTTAAGTATTTACATATTTGTGTTCCGAATCGAAGAAAGAATTTTATTACATTAGTCAACATTATGTCTTAATTTACACAAACAAAATCCTAGATATTAAATGTAATTTCGAATCAATCATGCAGCTCATACCTTTACGTTGAAAAGCGGAAAACGAAGTCACCGTAAATGAATCACTCGCGTTAATCTTTGCCAATTTAGTTAGGTAACTCTGCCATAAAATACTTTGACAAATATTACTGCAAAAGGTAGGCCTAACTTCATTTTCCGGTTTTCAGCACAAAGATACGAACGCACTAAGGATTGACAGAAGTTAACTTCATTATTACTGGTGTAAAATTTGCGGAAATTAAATTTAATATTATTATTTTTTTCACTGTTCTAGCCACGATCGAAAGTTCATCCATTTTTTTTATTTATATTCATAAAATAACAATTGTAAGAAAAAATGTAGTGTGCCTCTGAATTATAAAACAAGTGAATATAATTTTGTCCTAAGACATAAATTTAAGGGCGACCCATAATAATAATAATAAAAAATAAAACTGATAGTGAAAAAGGAAGTATATTAAAGATTGGAATAAAAACAAATAATAATAATAAAAAAAAAAGAAGTACATTAATGTAAGGAAAAATAAAAAAAAAAAAAAAAAGATAGAAAAAATAATAAAAAACATTAAGAAAATAAGAAAAAGAAAACCAACGCGGACATCAAGAAATAATGATTAAGAGGGGAAAAAAAAAAAAAAACCAAGATTAACAAGATTGTAAGATATAAGGATTTGGACCGATAACCTTCAGTATGTGAGTCCGAGACCTTAAGCACCAAGCTATTGTCAGCTGCTGAATTGAGACGCATTTTTGAGTTGCATTTCTAACATTTAAGCTAAGAGAGGAAATCCTCTCTTAATGAAAAAAAAAACAAATATTTCGAGAAGAGGGGGGGGGGGGCTTGAAAATTATGGGGTGCTTTTTCGTTAATGGGAAAGGATATATGTATATACACAGAGAGTAAGAATTAAATAAACTATGTTAGTAACAAACTAACTGAAAATCTGAAGTTAAACTGAATCAAATAACTGAAAATCCAGTTAATCCCTGTGAATCCCCAACCGCCCTCAAGACCAGCGCAGGTGTACTAACTCTGTGGAAGGAATTCCCGTATTGCGCAATGATGGGAATGGCCAAATTTTACGGAGCTAACTAGTTGCCCATGATTGGCCTCTTCTTAGATGACGATCCACGTTGGTTAACTTTTGTATATATTGTGAGGTTTTTATTGTTTCTACACATTCGATAAGAACTGCGTGCAGCAGTTGAAATTAATCATGTTTGACAATTTTATGTTTTTAAATATACCAGTAATTTTCATTTGTGCGTGTTTTTCGTTTATTCTCTATATGTTTAATTCGGACGTTAAAGAACATTCAACATATATTATTCTTTAAAATATCTTCTTTTATTACTACAATATTTCGTTCCTCTAATCGGGCAACTTCTTCAGGTCGTATAAAAGGAAGAAAAGAAGCTTTCTGTTTCCTCAAAAACTAAAAGAATGTGTTATAATGCAAAATTACAATCCAAAACTTACAACACATCACAGAATGTCCGCAATTATCATTAATCTACTACCATTCAATACTGCACTACATTTACTACCATACAGATTTTTTTATAGAGATCTTCCAGTGTCTTTAATACAGTTTTTAATCCAATTCAAAGCGAAATCACTCACTTTTAATACTTTATTGATACAATGGAAACTGTAGATAATACATGATTCTTATCATTAATCTTTCCCTTTCATATTCTATTTGAAGTAATACATTTACTATAGGGTCAGGATTATGCTGTGAATTTTGGCAATGATCTGTCCAATCGGAAATTTTATCTTTATTACTTCTAAATGCTCGAACATGTTCCATGACTCTTTATCTTAAAACCTTATGCTTCTTTTCGTAATATGATATATGTTGAATACAAATACAATAATATTTCCATTTTCTTAATAAATTAACTAAATCAGCATTACTTACTAATTTAAAGCCGATTAATCTTAATCGTATCAAAGCGCGCGTAAACTAATGGATTAAAAACTCATTGTTAGATAACATTACACTACAACCTCGTTTATCCGGACAAACTGGGACCAAACGCAATTCGGAAAATCGAAAATCCAGATAATCCAGGTAATATGGATAATAAGCAAAACAAATCCTTAAATAAACAGACTTACCGTTTATTACGATAAAAAACTTTTGTAGCTTCAACGCCCTGTGACACTCTAGTAAAGCTTTCTAGTAAAGCTTTTTTTTCTCGACAAAAAGCATTTTATTACCATAATTTATTGTACCGGTACAATCTATGCAGGAACTGTACATTTAATCAAAATAAAAAGCGAATGTTTGGCTACTTATAGTTATGTTCTTATTATCATAATTAAAATTATTATCTATGTTAACATTAAATAAAAATAAAATGCCTACAAATCTGATCCGGATTATCCGGAGATTCGGATCAATGAGGGCCGGATAAACGAGGTTGTAGTGTATTTTTTAACGCTTTTCTATGGGAATTTACCACCCATACTAATTTGTGACAAGAATTCAACATACACAAAAAAGATTTAAGTACCGTATAAAAGTTAAATTGCCTCTTGTCCTTAGTTACGCAAGTCATATTTCAGGAAGATGAATTAAAAGGTTCAAAAATTAGGTAGGAATACAAACACTGACTAAGTATTGATGAGTCTTCAGGAAAGTAGACTAAAACAAAAGAAAAAAAAGGTTGCATTTTAAAAAAAAAAAAGTAAACTCCAACTATTTTGAGGAACTTCTTGTTGATTTTCAAAGCTGCTTTTAAAATTTCAGTTGCCTAATGTTCAGCTGGTGTTTTAAGTGGTGAAGTTATTCAACTTTTAACAACTGAATTTGAAGAAGAACAAGCAGAAGGATTGTTGAATCTCAGACTTGGATTAGAAGAGGAAACAGAGTCAAGAAAACCGAATAAGAAAAAGAAAAGAAACAATGAATTGGAATTTTTTATATAAAAAAAAAATCTCCGAATTGAACAATTGGAGGAAATTGCCTCAAGAATTCTAATAAGGAGTTGAAGAAGACGAAGAAGGAAACAGAAGCACTGTTTGGCAAAGACTCGAATGAAGAAGAAGAAGAAGATTTAGAGGAAGAACTGAAGAAGGAGAAAAGATCGAATACAAAAGAAGGAGAAAAAAAAAAAAGAGAGAAGCGGAAGATGAATTAAAATGACTCAAAGGAAAGGGAAAAAGACTTCACAATCAATGGGAAGAATGAAGAAAAAAAAGATATGGAAGAAATAAGTTGATGGTTAAGATGATGCGGAAAGAAAAGACGACAAAGAGAAGAGTGTAAATACGAAGAAAATTATCTGTTTCATTCAAGGCTTTATTCATTTTGAAATTCATTTCACTTAAGTGGATCTTTAAATATTAACTTCATTTAATGAAAGCTTGTTGCTGTTTGTGAATGAAATCTTGAAGACGACTTTATTCTATTTAAATTTTAAAAATATCTTAGGAATTGAATAATAGTAAGACATTAAATAGAAATGTCAAGAAATGTTCTAAAGAAACGTCACTTTCAAAACTGTTATCTTAATTTACTCAAACATAATACATTATTATCTTATTATATATTATAATATCTTTTATTTTAATTCATAATATGATGAAATTAATAAGTTAGTAGTTATTTGAAATAAATGAGCAACTAAGGAGTTCTTTGTGAAAGTGAAATAGCAAATTGTGTGTCATTATAACCCCCACAATGCTCACTTCTTCATAAATGCGAATTGCAACATTTCGGGGAGTTTCAAACTTCAATTTTTTAAATTTTAATCAAACTTTAACTCGGTGTAGCAAAATTTCTTAAATGACATTTCCAGCAAAAAAAGATCTTGTCATGTAATACTTTACTTAAATAGTTCTTTATTTACAATGAAAATATTTGTTTGTTTATTTATTTTTCAGGCTGATTGACTTCCTCATTGCCTCATTGCAATTGATATTGTCAGAAAGACAATGTTTCTAGAACTTTCGTGATGTGCTATTTTGAAGCGAAGCAGCAAACGTCCTTTTGGGCTAATTCTGCACGAACTCACTCCAAATTCAGTTTCCTATAATAACGAAGCTCGTTAGCATTAAGGAACAGGAGTTCTAACTTTGATCAAACAGAATAATGAGATATCTGCAAACGGCAGTCAACGGATACAAATTGTCTAAATGTTTACATAAATGATGACCAATTGCAAGTTTAATTAGGTTTCATTGCCAGTCTAATTGTAATATTTACTGAAGAAAAAGACTGATATACACTAAGGGAATTGAGAAGTTGTTTAATTCTTGAAATGAAGGTGTTTCAATCCCTGCTTTTTTTCTTCCCTTATTTAGAACAATGTTTGTTCTAAACATTTAAGTTTAAACATATGATGTAAATTACGTCATTTACTTTATAATTCTAATTCCACAGTAGTTTTAGAAGTTTCGTCCAATATTTATAATGTCTCTTAATATTCACAATAACAATGGGTGAGACCAAATTATTTACAAGTGACATCCTGGAACAGCTGTTTCACGCTCGTTAGCGATCATCAGCCAGGAGAAGACACTGCGCTTCCGATGTATTCTCTTAATATGCATTGATGAGAACAAAAATATCTATCTAGAAAAGTTTTAGAATGGAATTTGTAGTCGAAATACGATGCCGTTCCATCCGAAAGTGATCACAGTAATTTGGAAACTATTTCCCAATGTCGAAAGTTTTAAAATTAAGTTTAGATTTGTTTATTTGCTTTTGTGGGTCCAGAAGTTCAGTGATGGAGGTTATCCCACCATAGGGCAGGAGTTTTCCCCGAAGTATTTTTCCTTCGGACAGGTCCTAGGGTTCACCAGCCCTCTGTAAAATAAGAACTTTCCTAAGGGTAAAGGTAGGAGGAGGGTTGGGCAGATAATACAGTAGTCGCGATAATCCGAGGTAATTGGGGCTGATGGTACCTCGGATTACAAAAAACTCGGATTACACGGAAAAAAGAAAAAAAAACTGGAATTTTCAACTAAAACGAGACAAATTTAATTTATAATAGATATTAAAGTTACAGATACATTAACAATGTTACCTGGTTACATGAAAAGACTCTTTATCAGCATTTACAACTTTAAAAAACTGTCCAAGGTCTTCTGCTTCACAGTAGAGCAACGCTTTTAGCAGCGATGTCACGCCATCGTCTAAGTAGTAAAATGGAAAACTATCACACTGACACCTCAAATGATTTCTTGGAATCGTCGCCCGGCGTGACCTTGGACTAGCCTCACCTCGGATTACACGGAAGCTCGGATTACCGGGACTCGGATTACCGCGATTCTACTGTACATGATTCTATATCATTAATCTTTCCCTTTCATATTCTATTTGAAATAATATATTTACTATAGGGTTTGGATTATGTTCTGAATTTTGGCAATGATCTGTCCAATCTACATTCTCAACTAGTCCCGAGAATTACTGAAACTTCGGAAGTTTTACCTTCTGCGTCCCAAGAGCCACGAAGGCTCGTAGGGGAAATACCTACCTACCCAATTGTTTTTCAAGAAAGATTCTTACTGATTTTGGCGCAATTCGGAGTAACAGATTAGGAGCAAGAGACCGAAAAAAAAAAACTGCAGAAATACGATGCCATGAATCTCAACAACTGCAATACCTCAAAATATATTTATCTACAAAGTTAACAAATTAAAGGAGAAACGTTACTTTGGAATCTGTTTATTTTTATAGAAATTTTATCCACAGAGAATTATCAACACAAATTTAAAACGGCGTTATCACAATAAATAAACACACACTACTGTCCTCCAAATGAGAGATGGCCACCCTTTTTTTGTGAGAACTGCGCATGTATGATCGATTAGTCTGGTCAGGCACTTCCGTCTGATTTTATGACAGGACGCCGCCATTATGGTAATCGCTTGTTACTTTGCAAAAGAGCATTGTATGTATAAATAATATATATTTATTTATTTATATAAATATTTATTGTTAGTAACTGGTATTGAAACAACGCTAAATAGTCGAGAGAAGTTTTATTTTGGCGTTATCAACATGTCTTTCTCAGTGAAAACAGACGACAGCGTCCATTGTGACAGGGAAACATAATTGATCAGCTACCGGAAGGGCTGCGCAGTTAAAACTTCCGCCGGCCATCTCTCATTTGGAGGACAATACATAGAAATGATGCAAATTTGCTACAAACTGCCCTTCAATACAACGATGTTTGGATTTTAGAGGTGGATTGAAAAGTTGTCATGCCAACTATATCTTGTTTTATAGTAATATTATTAATGTAATATAAAGATACTTCCTTTTATTTTAAGTGATTAAGCATATAAGCCAAATTGTAGGAACCGAGTTTGCTCAGTTCGATCTTTATAACCTAAACTTCACTAGATTACAAATTTCGAATATAAATTTAGTAAATAATTTACATGTTTAAGAATAGAGGCCTCTAATTATTAGCTTTACTTTAAAGAAATTTATTGTCAGACTGTTACTAGAAAGCAATAATATTACCAGTCAAAAACAGTTTCAATTTACGTTTTTAGCAAAGCATAAAACATCTTCCCTTGTAATTATTATCATGTAAAACTCCTTAGTGTAAAACATGTAATTCGAAGCTGATTTTGACTGCAATTTCATGCCTCCCCTTAAAGAAAACAAATAGTATATTAGAAATATAAAATATTTAAACAAAAAAATCTGTAAATGGATCAAATTTTCACGTGGAAATTCGTAATTGTACATTATTTTACCTGCGTTAATTCCAGCCTTTCTTTTAACATTACTTTAATACACGAACTAGCTTATTTGGTGAGGATGTACGTACAGTTCTACAAACAGTTATAACTGCTTCTATTTGAGTTTCTTCTACATCAAGTTAATGGAAACCGATAATAAATTTGGTAAACATAGTACAACTTTAAATGCAATATAAATTAGATAGCAAATTAATTTTACGTACAGAAAATTAATTATCTGTAATTAATTCATTAGCTTTAGTAATCAATTAACAGTCAGGTAACGGTCATATAACTATATGCTACGAAATAATACTTAAGGAAAAATTCGAATTGTATTAAGTTTATTCGTTATAATAATGTCAAAGCAATTCGCTAAACTTTATCTATACTTATTTGTAAGAGCTTCTTTAATATTACAAAGGAATTAGTGAATAATGGGATGAATTTGAAATATTTTTATAATTCAACTAGATTTTATCTTCATTGTAGTGTTGTTCTTCTAATGTTCCCGTTGAAAATAGTGTCGTTAACATTTCATGCTTGTTTTTTTAGCAAAGGCAGCTGCTATGATCTTTAAATAGACCTTAATGAGCAAACCTCAAGCTGTTAACCTTGCATTTAATGATATTCCTTCTCTCTGTTTCTAGGATGCCGTCGTCTTATCTTTCAAGGTGATGCCGGTTTTAATCTGGTGGATGATTATGCTCATTAAGTTAGTCCCAACTCTTTAAAGAAAGGCTTCTAAGACTGCGCACACATCCTTACAAAAGCAATTTGGTGAATAGTAACAAATAAAGTTTTCCTGATTTTATTTCATTTTTAACTTTGGCCTGTGTAAAGTTCACTGGTCTTCTCACGGATACTCCGTTCATCATTTATCCTATTGGTAGTCTTAAGGCTTCGAGGCTTCTCGTGCCTAGGAGAACCCGAAAGTTTAATAATGTTCTATTGACTATATGGTTCTGGTATGGCACAAACAATGGCTCATAAAAGATGTCTTAGTTTCTGAAAGTCACTGAAAATTTACTGGAGGTTTTTCAGAAGATTGATTTTTGAAATCCATACTTCTCGTACTCCCACAATAGTCGCTGATCGTTAATTATTGTCGGTTTTATTACATTAGGAACAGAGAAAGAAGAATCACCCAATATGGCAAAAAACCGATCACTTAGTTGATCCTGGAACTCATTGCTGAAGAAAGCAAAATGGCGGCATCATGAGAACAGGTTACTGTAAGGCCTGCACAGCCAAGCTAGAAGTATAATTTGAAACGTTTTCCACTATTTTAAGAGTCAAATGGAATGTATATTTCTGAATTACTAGGAAGATCGGCTGTTGCTACAAATTTGTCCCATTTGACTATGAAAAGAATTGTCAACGAGCGAAAAAGGATGCGACCGCAGTTCGTTTTTTCTCGCCAGGACATTTTCTTTTCCTTGTCAAAAGTCACTTTTGGATATGGATTATATTTATAAAAAAATATAATAATAACAGTATATCAACGAATAAAAAAATAAATAAAATTATCAAAAATCTTGTTCTCTTCTACTTTGCTTTGCAGAAATATAGAAATAGTTTTACGATGATTTGTAATAGAGGTCGCTGAGCACAACACAATTTTCTTCTTTTTTTGTGTCTCCTATAATATCATTGCGTTTATAGATATATCATAGAAACAATAACATTTCAAAACTGCTTCTTGGAATATAATCCGTAGAATGAAAACTAGAAATAGGTTTATTCAAATTTACTTTCAAAAAATTTGTTTTATTTACCTTGGGTATTCACTGCAAACTTCCAGTATTTGACAATATTGGGGATGCATTCGTCCCGTTGTGGATTGAAATTACAAGGCCATCAATCAATCAATCAATCAATCAAAAAAAATACCACTGAAATACTGAGATACACGTGAAATACTGAAAAAAATGTTTGTCTGTCTTACGTAAGCATTGCTCTGATCCCCTCCCGTCCCCCTTATCAGCAAAAATAAGCAAAGCTTTAACCCCCACCCCTTGAATGCTTACGTAAAACTTGAACAGTTCCTTATTACAGTAAAACCCCGCTAATCCGGCATCCGATAATCCGGCACATTCAATAATCCGGCATCGGTCTAAGGTTTTTTTTTTTTTTACACTGAATAAGCCTTCCGGGCGCGTTCGGCAGAGTTCGCGGGCAATCGGCTGAGGTCGGGCGTACTCGGCAGTGATGACAAATCTAATAAAATAACTATACTGTACTATATGTACTGTATTAAAATTTAATACTACATAAAAATATATTTTGTTGTTTAACATTTTCCTTCACTACCGAAGTCAGAGAAATCACAATAGAACACGGAAAAATGGTCTGATACCTATTAACAGCCCTTTTGATTCTATTTTAGCGGTATTTTCGCTATCCTCGCAATAACGGCTATTTTTAGACAGCGCTCATTAATCGTCATTTTCGGTAATCCGGCACTGCCGAAGTCCCGAACGTGCCGGATTAGCGAGTGTCTACTGTATTAATTATTATTATAAATGACACTAATAAATCATTAATTAGTTAAGATATAGTAAAGGTTGGAGGATAGGACGCTTCGACCTTCCATCACAACTTTTATAAAAATATTGGCCCTCAGACTTCCTAAGGTTGTACACACCTGGTCTATAAACAAGTATTACAAGGTATTAGGGAAACCAGTTGTTTTTACGTAATGCGAGTATAAACAGATCTACACTAACAAGATAAGAAATGCGAAACATGAAAAGCAAGACATCGCCATGCTCAGAAAACTAATTATAGATTCTGCAACATAAAAAAAACAGATAATTTATCAAAAGCTTCTCGTCGCCAGTCCGTAAATTAAATAAAGGCCTGCATCCTTTCAAATATAAAAGTTTAATTTGTAAGCAAATGTTTCAATAATTTTCAGCTGAAAGGTTTTGCTGAACAAGAAGTTAGGGTTAGTTTTAATTAAGTTTATTCAGTTCTTGTAGCCATCATCCGAACTTCCTTTGTCTCATGGAATAAGAATGGATATGTCTTCTGGTAATTAACTGAATTAATCTTAATGAAATGCGAATTCAGTACAATGCAGGATCCTTCCCGTATCAACTTCATTTAATTGAATCACCACTGCAAACAAAACAACGAAGGTGTTTGTCTTGTAATTGATTTAGCACACACAAAAGTAAAAGTAATCCTAATCATGGAATTCAGTCTTCTGAGACTTCATTTTTCCATTTTCCTCTTTCTTCCAGCACCAACAACTGTGAAGAGAATGAAAGTCGTAGATTTGAGAACTTAATGTATTTTAGCAATTACCTCTTCGACATTTTGCTAATGAGAAGGGAAAAAAAAAATCAAACGTACTTTTACAAATATCGAAATTACAAACCTTATATTTTCTGGTAAGTAAAGTTGTAAAGTTGTTTTTCTTGTGCTTGTATGTTCCTTATTGTGATGTAAACCTAAGTTCCGCACGTTAAACTTGTTTTTAAATGTATTCTTTTTGTAATTTAATCCTTCACAGGCTAAGTTGATATTAGCGGGGATTAAATTTCTGCCCTTTTTTATTTTTATTTTATATATTGTTGTTTTTTTATTATGAAGAGCCATTTTCTTGTTGATTTTTGTTTCTTTTATTTTTCTTGGGATCACAGAGCTGTAAGATACTGGGCGAACCCAGCTGATGAAGGCTAGCAAGCCTGAAACAGCAAGCCTGGATTCCCGGTTTTCGAAATTTCAAAAAAACCGATCAGTGATTCCTTTTTCTTGTGTGTATATGTTCCTTAATGTGATGTAAAGTTGTAATTATGTTTGGGTTTTTACATTTTTTTTTCCCTCAAGACAAAATACGTATTTTACAGAATCATTAGTGGAAGGCCAGTTCCATAGGATACCAAACTTCTTTTTTCTAGAAATATAACTAAAAGATTATATAGATTTTTAACTTGTGTATCTACTTAATTAATCTACTTAATTTAAGGCAAAAATTGAGATCACCTCACATCACAACTTAAAAAGTTTATATATAATAATATAATAAAAACGCGAGCCGTTCCGGCTTGGCCGAGCGATCTAGACGGCGATCTGCAGTGTGGCTGTTATGCCGGAACCCGGATTCGAATCCCGGCAGTGGCAAGGCTGTTTCTTTCTTTCTGTGTGTCGTCCTTCTTCTGTGTTTCGTCCATTTCTCCCTGGGTTACTTACTCTCTCGGGGTTCTTCTCGACGAGATATTAACTCTCGTCACCATTCCTGAATTTCTTAGCCTCATCCTGACGTTGTCAGGATAGGTTAGCACGTGGTCCTTCGTAGGTCCTAGTCGTGGGAAATATTTACAATAATAATAAAAACTCGAGTACTTTCTAGGCGGTCTAAGCCTCCTTGTCAAGTGGAGATATACAACAGGATACAGAATATGAAATGGAAAAAAGTTTTTTTTCTCTTAAATTTTTATCTTCAATTTTGGTCTTAAAATAACTAGAAAGAATAAATGAGATATTGTTAGAAATATCTACGTGGATAAGGAAGGTATCCTCAGGAAATATATAAAGACTAAAATCAATAGCCTAGCATCACTATTAAAGTAAATAGTGGATTATAACTAAGGTCTTTCAGAAAACGGATTTTTTTTTTTTTTCAAAAACGGATTTTGGCAGATATAATTTAAGAAAAAAATGGAGAGTTTATAGTCACAATTTTAAAACAACTAAGGAAAAAAAAAAACCCTTTTAGGTTTTGAAATATGTTTAAGGTTCTTTCAGAAACTTCTCGTGTTCTTATTGTTTATTTGCATATTGGGAAACGCAACAACAAAACGATATCCCAAATTTCCCTATTTAAGCATTCGCAGAATTTCTCACTGAAACGGTAATGATTCGAAGACCAAACCACGGGGAAGGAAATCTATAAAACGCATTTCTGGCCTGAAAAGTGCTGTAATGGAATTGGAAAAGTTATTGAAGTTAATTCCAAGGAAGATGTTAAAGGAGTCGTTTATCTTTTAAGACCATTCAGCTGCCAATTCATCAATTTTATAGTGGAACCCACGCAACTGGAGCCCCAACCAGAAAACACAAGCGTCGTTCGACTAAGATCGATTCCAATTGAATCTTGCGTCTCTCAAGCGTTTCGGGGGTCTATCTACAAATCCATTTAGACCCTCACTGAGATGAAAGCACTCCTAACTACTTGGGACTTGGAAAGTGTTTCCAAATTCCACTAGAACTGCTCAAGTCGTGTAAGTTATAAGGTTCTGGTAAAATTGAAACAGAAATCTTAATATTAAACTAAATTATAATCTTCTAAGAACTATTCAGTTTTCATCATAAAGTAATATCTTTTTATTACAACTTCAAACTATCCTGCACAACCTCAAATTTGATATTTCAATTATATGAATAAATATTATTTAACTATCATCTTTCATTTTTATCATTTAGCAATTTTATTAATTAATAGTGCAATAGCTATATTCATTAAACAGGCAAATTAAAAAAAAGCGACTGTACATTTATATTTTGCTAAGAAATCTTTTGTTACATAGACTTATATAGTTTTCCACTTCCATCTCCCACAACACACTTCCCCTGACATTTTGAAGACGACTTTTTTATTTTACTTGTTTTTCGATGGATGTCGACTTCTAAACTTACTTTCTCCCTTTTAAAATAAAATACTATATACTCTCCTTTTAAAATGTTACGAAATACATACAATTATTAACCCTACTCCCTCTTAATTATATAAACCAATTTTCTCGATACAGGGCAGACATTTTCTCAATTTGTTGGCAATTAAAAAATAGAAATAAAAAATATCAATTATATACTACAAATCATACAAAGTAAGCTATCACCTAGCATATGCAAACTCAACAGTTGTAAAACTTTTTTATGCATTTCTTTCACTGACAGAATGTAAAGAAATTGAAAATAGTTATTGTGTATCATCCTCGGAATGTATACGAGTTATTAAACAAAATCACGAACGCTGCTTGAACTTAAGCCCATTGCACATGGATCCGAAAATCGGACGGTCAGATCCACGAATCGGACGTTTTCTCTTTCACATGGCCACGAAACGTCGCCTGTACGAACGATTTGGATGTTACATGATGTATAGTCGACGTCAGGTAGTTTCGTGGCCATGTGAAAGGGAATACGTCCGATTCGTGGATCCGACCATCCGATTTTCGGATCCATGTGCAGTGGGCTTTATTCAGCAAATTTGCAAACCTATAATTGACGGTAAATAAATAAGAAGTCATTTACTTAAGAAGGCATTTACCAGTCATAAAGGAAAAGCACGGTCTGGTTATTTAACCTCATTTCGGGTAAATGGACAACTCCGCTGTGAAGAAACGCAACTTTGAAATGAGAAAGGTTTAAAAGTTATTAAATATTATTATTTTATTACAGGTAAAAGTAAATTATCTTAGTAAATAAATAAATTAGTAAATAAACGAAATGATGATTTAACCCACTTTCGGGGAAATGGACTGCTCCACGTTGAAAGGGAAAATTTTAAAAAATTATTATTAAGTAAAATTATTATTTTATATACATGAAACACACAAAACACGAATTTCTTAAGAATAAAATAAATAAATCGAAGAAACATGTTACAGAACTTCTATTCAAATATCCGCGGATGAAATGGAGAAGGCTTGCGTAACCTGGTACTAAGGTCACAGCCCCTAAATCTACTCCCTAAATGAATTTTCCGGAAGTCTAGACCTAGCTAAATCGCTTTCTTGCATCCGAAAACGGTAGACCTCACAATTTCTCAAAATCCTTAGGCCCGGTTTTCAAGATAAAATTTACAAGATTGTCTCGCTTTATAGTATTAGATAGATAGATTAGATATTAGATAGATAGATAGATAGATAGATAGATAGATAGATAGATAACTTGTAAGAAGCGCACATGTAATAGTTTTAGCAAAATGCTTGCGATCATCAAAATTGAACACAAAAATAACTAAGAAACTGAAAATTATAAACAACTTAAAGAAAACTTTGAATTATCAAACAGTGACTAAATAGACAATAATCCAGTAACAACTTGGATTATTTATTTATTTAACTGTTTTAACATGCAGGTAAAAATTAATTAAACATAGAGACAATAATGCACCTTTACACATATATTAACAATTAAAATTAAAACAAGGCGACATTTCAAAGTTCCTTAGGTGGACAGTTCCGTCTCCAACATTTTTGTACTCTTTGCCTGACGAAAAAGTTCGAATACTAGAACTTTGAAAACTCGCATTGTTTTAATTTTAATTGTTAATATAAGTGTAAAAGCTGCATTATGGTCTCATTAACTATAATTTCATGAGTTAATTTCATGTTTAATTAACTTGGATTGTTATTTGTATTTTTTTCTTTGAATTGAATTATTTTCTACGTTTTTCCTTCTTGTAATTTTTTTACTGTACGAAATGAATTCATTTGGGCCAAAGCTAGCCACGGAGTTTTTCTTAATAGATTAATAATTTCCTTTTTCTAGAAGCAAGGGAAACTTTCTTTGTTAACGGCCATTTGGGAGCTATTCGACCAAAATCGCTATTGTGTTTTACATGTCCGTCCGTCAGTGTCTATCCACCCCTAACAACTCCCGAACAGAAGGTCGGATCGACAAACGGATTCCACTATCGTATTCAGAGGCCCAAACACCGTAGGAATGGGATGTTATCAGGGGACAATGCCCGCCCCCCTCCATGTTCGAGATATTTGGCATTGTTTTCATTGTATTCCCTCTATTAGCTTAAATATTAGAAATGCAACCATTTCATTTCAGTTGGCAGCTGTAGCTTGATGCTTAACAAGCATACGGACTCATGCTTAACGGACTCATACTGAAGGTTGTCGGTTCAAATCCGTCTACAGTGGAACCCCGCCATTCGTCCGCCTCTCTATTCGTACAACTCGTTATTCGTACAACTTTTTTAAGTAAAATTGAACTCGCCATTCGTACGCTTGCTCGCGATTCGGACAGCGTGACCTCGGTACTGGCCGCGCCAAGCGGTCGCTTCAGTTCAGTATCGTGCTAGCTTCCGTACGCTACGCATCATCCACGCAAGCTTCGTGAAACTTTGTGATATTTTATTGTTACTTTTTGTTATTTTTATTAAAAATAGTGCAGTCAGGGGCCTAAAAAAGATTACTGATTCAACTAAGCCTAAAAGGAAAGCAGTGAGAACGACAATTGAATTGAAAAAAAGAACTCGTTGCGAAGTTTGAAAGTGGAACTCGTGTCTCTGACCTGGCAACTCAGTATGGCATAGCGAAATCAACCACATTGTCTATACTGAAAAAGAAAGAAATAATAATAGAAGCCTTTATATTTATTGTTTTCATAGTTTTTATGTATTTTAGGCTTAATATAGTATTACAAAGGTCTGGAACGGATTAATCCAATTTACATTATATCTTACGTGAAAAAATGATTCGCCATTCGTACAAATCGCCATTCGAACTGCCATCTGGAACGGATTGTGTACGAATAGCGAGGTTCCACTGTATAACTTTCTTCTCTTTCTTTTATTTTTTTAATTTTTCTTAATCTTTTTTTCTCAATGTCGGCGTGTTTTTTTTTTTCCTAATTTTTTCTTATTTTTCCATTCGCTAATCTACTTTTTTATAATTATTATTATTTTTAATTTTTTTATTATTATAGGTCGCCTTTAAATTTTCGCTTTAAGCACAAAATTATATTCACTTGTTTAAAAATATTATCAATAATATTTTACAACAAAAACTTAAAATAAGAAGAAAGAATTTGTAAGAATATTTTGTTAAGTTGGATTCATCAAATAAAATTCGACTCTCCACTCTTCACTTCTAAAACAGTAAATATACCCAATTAAACTTGGTATACACATTTATGGGTCTAAATTTGTGCAACTGAAAATTACGGTATTAAATATTGATTATAACGACGGAAAAAAGTTTTAGTGTATTTTAAAATATGCTAAAAATCGTTTCGGATAAACCAGATTTTCGGATAAACGCGATTCGGATAAACGAATTTTTAGATATTCCGACTCTTGTTTCCAGCTTCTTTAGGTTTGTATTAGCATTGAAGAAATAAAGTCCTGGGCTTAAGAAACATATTTGCTATATATTTATACTTATTTGTATTATCAATTAAAAAGAGTGTGTGCATTTAATAATAATACTAACACATGTTAAATCCGGTTTTCAAATATTTTCATTTCTTGTGACTCGAACTCCCGACTTGAAACACGACTATTATTCTTTCTCAATTTTAGCTCCAGTAGGAAACTTTCCATTGCTTCTTTTTTTTTTTTTTTTTACTATTTTTCATTTTTATGAACTTGTATTATTCTCTTGGGTTTTCATATCGTAGAACATTATTAAATTCCTAGATTGGTTCAAAAATTGCTTTTCATCTACAGACCTTCATTCGAACAGAAACTATTTAAAGATTAATTGAACTGAACCGTAAAGAGTAGAGTTATCGGGAAATAAATATTATTCATTCGATTGTGTGCCTTCGAAATCGAAAGCTTAATAAAGTTGAAAGAAGTCTTCCAAACCCTTAAATACAGGAGGGGAGGGAAAGGTAAAATATATAAAGTCAAATAAGCTATCATTTCTATTGAAGACAGTTATTCGGAGTTAAGTACAGGAAGAGTTCGAACGTTTGATGTGTTCCTGAAGACTGGACGAATTGTGAAAAAAACGAATGTAATATTAGGCATATGGAGTGAATACATCACTGGACCGCGCGGTTGGCGTTGTCACTAAGACATTGGCTTCTCATCTCTGAGTACTGGGGTTTGGTCTCATGTGGGTTTCACGATGGTGGCCGATCCGCAGTGGGCAGGTTTTCTCGGGGTTCTCCTGTTTCCCCTGCACTTCTCCCATCATACTTTCTCAGTCTCTCTCTCCGTCTGTCCCCATTTCTGTGGGATAGCACAATAGACCTATAGGTCGCGGTGCTTGGCATCCCACGATCAATCAAGAAATTACTATTAAAACGAAATTTGTGTGTATATTTGTGCTAGCTCATATATTTTTCACTCTTTGTTACCTATTTTGGTGAAGGACTTTTGAAGACGCCATCAGGTCTGCAAACTCTCTAGAACAGACAGTACGTTCCTTTTATTCTGTAGTAATTGTATCATATGAACAAAACTCCTGAATACTTTATATTACAACACACAATCAATTGAGGAATGATGTCATCATTTGCGTAATCAATTAATTAACCTGAATTATCTAATTAATTAATTAATTCATAATTAGTAATAGTATTTTAAGTGACGCTGACATCGATGAGAGAGTGCAGAACCTCTTGCGACGAGATTAATGGTCCTCTCTCGATTATTTATTGTAAGTTGGGACAATACTTATATAATGAATACAACAAATACTAAACAGCTCGCCTGTACAACAAAGATGCGCGCATTCTAAAAATGAACATTCGAATAAAGCTTTAAATTATTTTGCAGAATTTATTGAATGTTTGCATTGAATTATTCAAGATAGCTAAATGCTCAGTCGTAAATCCTCTGAAACATATAAATTGCTGTAAATTATTTTTAAAAAAATATTTTAAATTTTACGTATGTTCTGTGCAATCGCAACATCGAATCAATCAATTGATTTCCATTTGTACATGTCCAGGTCAACCGGAGCAACGAACAGGTCACAGAGGAGACGAATGGAGCTCATCATTACGTCAACAACCTACCAATAATTTGTATTTTCATTATAATTTTATACTATTTATCTTCTATGTCGATTTAGTAAATCGCTAACAAAATGGAACTACCCAGAGGCATTTTAGGTTGCTTCTCGAAAACTCCAATCTTTCATCAAATTATCATTCACGCATTTGTAGGATTGAGGAAAATCGCACAGGCTATATCAGAACAAAGAAATGGCGGGGTCGTAAATGAACAGCGGATAATCGAAGAGTAAACATTGAATAATTGAAGCTGTAACAGATTATACGTAAGAAATATGCATAAGAAATGGTTTATATACAAACTTAATAAGTTTGTGGATGATCTATAATTATATGTAGCAGAGGTAATAATTTTTTTTTTTTAAATAATAAACACATACGCAGACACTTGAGTATATTTCAATAATTTTATTGAAATATAAAATAGTAGAAATATGATTCTAAAATATAGTAAATATCCTTGTATTGAAAATAAGAGTAATTATAATTAATGAATCAATAAAGTTCTACAAGTCAGTAATAGCAAAGTTCTCTACGAATGAAGTCTTCCTGCAATAATTTGGCTCTTTCCGTAGCACTTTATGATATGGAATTATCGTCCCGATAATTCGCACAGCAAATAATAATAACTTTGTCAATTCGACAAATGTAATTCTTAACTTGAATAATAATAATAAATTGAAGCACTAATAGTTACTCTTATTCTAGTAGTTGAATAATAACGGAAGCACTGATATCACTAAAATATTTCCTATATTAAATAATATATATTTCTCTTCAATATATATTAAAATGCACTTTCTCCAATATGCAAAATATTTGAAATATCTAAATAATATCGATGCACTGAAATTAGTTTAATTCCTTACTTTCACAATAATAATATACTTCAATTATTGCAATTACGCTGCTCGAAAATAATTTAGTTCAAATTCACTTATCTGTTTAACACGTTGTTCCCTCTTGCGCTAATGAACCGGTCTATCAAATTAATTGAATCTCTACTGTTTCCTTGATTCGCTCTTCGCACTAATAGTAAAGCAAATTCTACTCACAGTTTGAAGTTCACACTTAATACTCGGTGATAGCGGTCCAGTTGCACTTTCCTGTATTTTGGAATCCATATCCATCCATTCAAATTGCGCTCCATTCGTGTGGACTTTTCCATTCGGTGCCTCTCTCCCATGATGCGTTACGCGTCCTCGGACTGGCGAATGACGTTGGTCGGACCGTTCCACTGTGACATGTGGCGCTGGTCTCGAAGGGAACATAAATTGTCACGACTCACTTCAATTTTACTTTTACACGCACTGCGCAGAACAAGGCTGCGCCTTCCCTTTTATAGCATTAATTGGTGACGTCACAATTATTCAGAATTATTTAATTATTCGCCTTTAAATATTATAAGATTATATTCAAGCACATATCAATAATAATTCAAGTAATTATATTTAGTTAAGTTCTACAAGTCAAATAATAAAATAAGCAAATTAAAGCAGAAATTAATTTAAAATTGTACCATGCCGCCTTGGTACCGCCTTGGTACCGCCATGGTAAAACTGGGTTTCGTGATTTCCATCCAATTCAAAGGAATTTTTTAAGACAACATTTTTAAAAGAAATCTTGAAAAAAAAAAAACAAGGAAATATCGCGAAGAACACTGTTTTTACTAGATTATAGCTCTAAAACAATATACAAAAGGCTACATAACTATTTACGAAGCAAGATAGGTTTTTAGGTTCCGAAGTTATCATGCACAATTCGAGAATAGAAAAATCGTGATAATTGTAAATTTTTCAGATTATACATATAGCCCAGGCAAACTGAACCAAAAAAGGACAAAATGCGGAATAAACCTATGTAGTTCTAAAATTTGCAGGATTGTGTAGGGGTAGGTCCACTCAACAACGTCTATTAAAGTCCTCTCGATTACAGGCGCCGCGGGGGGTGGGAGGGGGCGTTAAAGGTCCCGTTTTTCATTGTTTCGCTCATAACTCGAAAACAGTGCGCCTTAACGACAATACCTTCGTAATGACAATTAAAGCTTAGTAAATTTCCCACAACTTTGTTCCTGTACATAATT
>JAFIDM010000179.1:37968336-38006362 GCA_023159025.1 Thereuonema tuberculata | reverse complement strand
TTCCAATAGTATTTAAAATCAAAATAACTTCTAACAAAAAGTCAAGTTGGGTGATTGCTGCTTCAAGTTAAAAGGAATAAGTAAGTCTTCCAATAGTATTTAAAATCAAAAACTTTTAGTTCGAAGAAGAAGAAAAACAGAGGCGATATATTGGTATAATGATTGTTCACATGGTTAAGTGTTAATTTCTAAGCATGTGTTTACACTGCCTAATTGTTTCTTGAAGTTTAACAAACATCCAAGGCGAATTCTCAATTTCCATAAGAGCAATATTTGAATTTGGGATTAAGAATTTTTGAAGCAATTAGATAATTTTGTTGACTATACGAGACTTTAACGTCAAAGTCTGAATATTTATCAAAACTTCTAGTAATCTCACTGACATCTTTGGATAGAATAAAACCAACGACAACCTTTTGTTGCTTATTATCTCTACAGATACTGAATTATAAAATTAAAAAATTAAAAATTACAAAATAAGATAATGAAGTTACTGTTTTCAAAAGAATTAGTAAGCATAAGTTACTAATGTCGAAATGTAGAATCCTTTCATCAAAACTATTTAGTATTAAAAATTTATTATCAAATAGAAAACATATTAAGAAAACAAGCCAATAAAAACAGGTTTTACAGTGAACCAAGAAAGGGCGGTTGTCTGCGGGTTGGAGGTGACGGGTTTGATTCCCAGCCTCGGCGGAGGGTGGGAATTTTTCCACGCTCCATTCTCCTCCAAAAGGGTCCTAGGGTCTACCCAGCCCTCTGTAGAATGGGTACCGGTTTCTTTCCCGGGAGTTAAAGGCGGGCGGGCGTCGGGCTGACCTCCCGACCTCAACCTAGTCCAGTTGGTCACGAAAAGCTGGAAGCCTTACCTCCCCCGGCCTCCTGTTAACTCCTATAGGCCTGCACGGCCTGTTTATGGGATTGCTTTTAACATTAAACAAGAAAGAATAGCGACACCGTTCATGTTTCTTTTTCTACAAATAAAATACTGAAAAAATCTAAAATATAATTATGAAAAAAAAATAGAAAAAGAAAAAAAGCAAAATAAGATAAAAAAAAATTGCCGTGACCAAGATTGAAACGTGGATTAGTGCAGTCACAACGCGAATTAGTGCAATGTAATAATCACTTTACTATGAACTCGACATGAAGAAAAACCACTCAGAATTCTTGTAAGTTGTTGAGAATACTCCTTTTCTTAAGAGACCGAATTGACCGCAGACCGAAATTCATGTTTGTCCGATCTTGTTATATGGACTGTCGAGATTAAGACTTGTTTCATTTTCTGTCATTTCCAGTTCCAGTGAGTTACGAAATGACCTTATACCGGAACTCACATTTTCCCCATCTCTACCAGCTTTACAATAATTTATATCTCATGTCTGTCCGACTTATAGTTTGAGCTGTAAAAATGGTGACAGACGGACAGAAGGAAAAGAAGGAATGTGAGAGCTTCCCCACCTTTACATTTTTCGTTTATGGTGTCTCTAAAAAATATAATATTATAACAAAAATAAAATAAATCATATATTTTTAATAGTTATGGAAAAAGAATGCTTACTATGTACAAGAAGAAATTTATAATAGTAGAGTTGACTCGCGATAATCCGACATTTGACAGTCCGACACGCTCGGTAGTCCGACGCAGGTTGGTTCGAAAACCGACCCGATTGAGGCGGTCACGGAGGGGAAATGCACAATCACTTGCGATGAAGGTATGTCGGCTGCAAACACTTTGATACGTTGGTGTGAGGAGAGGGACCTCGACTAATGAGGACAGCTTAATGTTAAAAGATATTCAAGAAAAAGCCATGACAGACTTTACGTAAGAAGAAACAAAAAACGATTACAGATTTTTTTAAGCAGTAAATACGTATGTACGTATTTTTATTTTTTATTTTCAGACACAAAATTATATTTTACATTATATACTGTACTTTTATTTTTTTAGACATAAATACAGTAATAAATTAGTATTACATACATACGTATTCATTTGTGTAAAACTATGCCTAATGAGTTTTTTTTATATCCTCAATGGCCGAAACATATGTACTCAATATGTATTGTAACAATAAACGTACTGTAGTACGTACAGAACTGTACATACATAACTTAAATTTTAATATCTTAGAAGTCAAAATTCAGTTTTAAAACATCAACCTTTGGTAATGCGACATTTTTGATAATCCGACACCCCCTCGGTCCCGTAACTGTCGGATTATCGCGAGTCAACTGTACTTCAAATTGCTGTTTTTTTAAAAACAAATAACTTCTGAAATTAATGAAATAATAAAAAATGGCTTATTATCAATATTGCAAAATAAAAATAGAATATTAAAAATAAATAAATATTAATGTCTTTTCCTTGTGACAAAACACTTTCCGACAAACACAGTACAAATGAAATAAATATTTAACAAATGTAAATATTTAATGTTTACAAGTTTAAATAAATATTAATATTTAGCTGTTAAATATATCTTTTTGACCAATATCTTCTTCCGGTTACTTCAATGACAATCCACTTAGGGCAACTGTCGATATTTACGTAATTGTGTATTATTTATTTACAGGAAATGTTTCAACAATGACACATAGGATGAAATATAAATGATCTAAAATAAGAGATATTTCCAAATGTCATTGAGTAATTTTTGTTCATCACTTGCACTCAAGGTAATCCATTTTGTTGCAACATGGAATGATTTCCCTTTTGAAACAAGAATCACTATTATTGGCTTTAAAATTACCTCCACAAACCGAAATTCCTGTATTTAATATAAAAAAATCAGGACTGCATGACATAATTACAAGTCCCATGCAAAAAAAAAGTATTTGTGTACTGTATACTGAATAAAATAATGTATAACTTCTGCGCGTAATGTGTAAGCCACTACTACATCTTGAGTGAAGTAATATTACTTCAGTTCATCACTGGCACTCAACATAATCCATATTATTGCAATATGGAATGATTTCGCTTTCAAAAAGGAATCACTATTATTTGCTTTTAAATCAGCTCCACAAACCGAAATTCCTGTATTTAATATTAAAAATATCATGACTGCATGAAGTAATTAAAAGTTCCATGAAAAAAAAAACCGATTTGTGAACTACATACTAAGTAAAATATTCTATAACTTCTGCTTGTAATGTGTAAGCCACTACTACTACATTTTGAGTGAAGTAATATCCTTTTAGCAGTTTTACAACCATTTGTCCAAATGGAGAGGATAAAACACACCTCTGCCAGATCTGATTAGTTTGTAGAGACTAATTGCAGACTCCTCTGGTTAATCAATCAAAAGGTTCTCAGAAAGGATTGGCGCCATTCTTAACCTTATATTTATTATAAAATACAGCTTATATTACTTTGTATTACAGCTTATAATATCATATACAGCTTTTTTTTTGGCCGTTGCATCATCACCCAAAGCGACCCATTGGGCTAAATTTCTTCATCCATTTCCTCTTCTTGAGCTTGTCTCTGTCCACTGCTGGACGAACACCTCCCCAGAAATTTCTTTCAATAACAGTCCTCTTCTTCCAATCCTTTGCAGCTAGTTTCACTATCTCATTTGTCTATTTTGTCATTGGACGCAATTGTTCTCTGTTTCCCTTTGGTTACCACTCTGTAGTTCATGGTCCATCTTCATTGCGAGCTACATGTAATGAAGATGACATTCTTATTTTGTCTCTCTATTTTTGTTTATCGTTATTTTATCTTTTTTTCCCTCTCACGATTTTGTTTCTGTTTTGTCTATCTCTATTTTCGCTATTTTATCAATCTTTATCACTATTTTGTCTCTGTTTTGTCTAATCTATTTTGCTGATTTGGCGAATATTAGTGCAACTGGGACTTTTGTTTGGATCTTATCCATTCATTTATCTTTTTTTTATCCTTGGCTAATGCCAAGGATTATTCTTTTCACTTTCTACGTATTATTATTTGGTTTTATCATTTTTTTCTTGTGTTTTGAATCTGATCCATATATACCGTATATTATCCATTACGTTAGCATAAACCATATGTGTGAGATACAGTTAGAGAATATCTGATGATAGATTAAAGATAAAACTAACAATCTGCTTTTCAAGTTTAATATCATTTTGTTGCTAAATTTAGGGTTGTCAAATAAAAGAAGCTAGTTTGAAAGGAAATAATGGAAAATTCGAGAAATTAAAAATAGCAATCGTCAATTGCATTTCCAAATCTACCTTAAATGCTGATTATAATTCTAACAGATCTTTCTACGACTAAAATATATTAACATTAAAAGAACCTAATTATAATTGTAAGTTTAAATTATTGGGAATACGATTGATGATGTGATTAGTAAATGCTAAACTCCAAGATAAAGAAACCAGAGTCCAAAACAATACTTACACAAATTGTGATTCAAATCGAGAAAATACAAAGTAAGTATTTAACCTAATAAACGTTAGGCCTAAGATACCTTGTTAAAATAATCAGCAATTTATATTATTTACAAAATCACGTTCCGGAACAAAAACAAAGGTAACTAAAAGTAGACTTGTAAAAGATTCATACTTTTGTACTAAGAAGCTGAATTTTTTGTTTGTTTTGAGAATCTTAAGAGTAAGAGCTTTGATCTTTGCCGCTTTGTCCTTTGTCGGTCGCCAAGTTTCTTATCAGAGATCAGATTGTATTTGGATCAATGAAATTTCCGTTGATTCTGAAAGTGAAATTCAGCACTTCACACTTTTGATTAAGATTGCTTTTCGAAATGCTGAATTAATTTTTTTGCCTAAATACAGTTCAGTTCCCAAATGCATTTCTTGCGTAGAAATGCAAAAGACTTAAGCTATGGTTTGCTACACTCAAAGAGACTGAAAAGCGTAAAGATTTCTAACACTTTTTCAAGTAACAGAAAACATACTATGCAGGGATACGACGAAGTAATGACAACAGGAATCTATATTAATAAAATCTTTTTTTTTCTCTGTCTATCCGGCGCAATTGTTAAGTATTACTTTCCCTTGCTCAGAAAGTCAGATTATAAAATTTAATTTTTTTTTTTTTTCACCTTGCATGGGATTCGAACCGAGAACCTTCGTCCTCGCAGTCAGGAACGCTAACCATTGGACTACTACTGGTCCCCCAATATCCAATCTTACTTTTATTGTATTTGCTCTGCAATGGATGTTTGTTTTGTGACTCTCTTATTAAACTTGTTTTGATGGAAAAGGCCTCTTCGATACAATCCTCTTCAATGTTCATCGATCCCTTACATATAGAATTGATTTTCAGGCACTGTTCCTCTGAGCGGATAGTGTCGTCTCATTTTTGTATATGATAATATCTTTATAAGCTACTATCTGTCTTCTTGATACTCGTTGTGGTTACCGTATCACAACATTCCTTATAACAAAGTATGACCATTCTCATCCGACAAACAATCTGTTTTCCCAGTATCTATTGGATCATGTCCTTTTAATTAATACCAAATTAGTTTAACTTAGTTTAATTCTCTTGTAAGGTAACTCTGTTGGAAGGAAAAAAAATGTTGATGCTTCATTTATCATGAATACAGATCATAGAATGGGAACTTATTATCTAGGACTGCTTTACGAAATTCCTCCTTACGAACTTTACTGTACTTCTTTTAAATACGTTCATAAACGCTGTGGTTTTTAGTTCATTCTTCTTATACAGTATATTTCTGTGTCTTTTCTTAACGAAATCATTCTCTAACTAATATTGAGTGGTCAACTGTTTTGTTATTGTGTAATCAACGCAATTAATTGCAGAGAAATGACTTTGTTTTGATCGTAGTCAAGCTCAATAACCTTTTACTTAAACTTCACCAAATTGATTTGGAAACTAAGTAAACGCACAAATAAATATGCAAAGAAAATAAATCAGTTTCAGTCTGACTTGAAATCACTTCTGCCTTTAAGATATAATAAGAACATGATAATATATTTGTTTTTTCCCAGTATTATCTTAAAACCTCTTATTGTTCTATCCAGTCACATTGATTGGTTTAGTTTTCTAAAAGAATGAGTGTTTACGCCACTCTAGCCAAGAGGTCGTTTTTATGTTGGCACTGGTTACTTGGTGGCGCCACTACCCTTCATGTGATGTCAATTTTTGCATTTAAGGAAGAATAGCGGTCGCTTCAAACAGTTCCTCAGAGACTAAGCTGCTGCAAGCAGCTTCAAGTCAGCGAGACACGAGCCCCATCCAGCGTTCACCTCGGCGGAGATAGTCGTCTTAGCATCCGGAGCTCCAGGACAGAGGGGTAGGGTTTGGAGTTCACAAGTGTTCGAAGATCGAAGATTTAGAGAAACAAATCAGCAGCAGGACAAGAGCCTTCATCTGCAACCAGGCGCTATCGGAAGCAACCGCCTCATTGTTAGGAGTGAACGGTCAGCAAAGTAGAAAACCCACCAATCGAACACAGAAGATAGGAAACAAACTGCCTCTATCATCAATAGTAGGAAGTGTCCGCAACTTGATGATCACTATTCCGTGACATTCGGTCGCGATTCTGTAGTCAAGAAGTCAGCGAAGATTGAGTGTAAAGACACGACTTTCCTGTATCTGGGATAGTGGGTTTGGGTGTTCGAAATGCCGAATACAGACTCTTGCTGGAATAACGAAGCAAGTTTGTTCCGAGTTGTAGCGAATAACAGAACTACTAAACTTTAAATAATATATAAATTTTCCTATTGGACGACAAGTTCAACGAATAATTTAATTATTATTATTATTATTTAGTGATTAAAGGTGAGAACAAGTTGTTCTCATCTCATTCAATCCCGTATTTGTCAAATAAATCATAATAAATGGATGTGGATGTTATACAAGGAGCAATAAAAAGAAAATGTAACATAAATGTTTGTATAATAACAGCGCTATTAATGTTCCCAGAATACAGCTTACACTAAAAAAAAATTGATATCTGCTCATATGAAAAGCTCATCTGGGAATTAAACCTCAATTTATATCAATATAGAGGATTCTTAACATTAAAGTTCTCTACATAGAGAGCTGTCGAGCGCGTTCTAAGGCTCCAAATGGAAAGAAATAGAAATTTGGACAATAGCTACTTCAAACGATGCACTCGCCGTCTATTGAAAAAAAAAATGTACAAAAAATGGCCAATAGATGGCGCTGTAGCAATAAAAATCACTTGAACAGCGTTACAAATGTTCGATGTGTCCACTAATGTTGTCAATAACGTTTCCTAATCGCAAAATGGCATGTTCTACCGCAGAATGCAATACGTCTGCTGGAATTCCTATAACATGACGTCTAATGCTGTCCTTCCGATCTGATAAAGTTTGACATCTTTTGCGATACACCTTCATCTTAAAAAACTCCATAATTAGATGTTCATGGGATGAGGTCGGGTGATAGGGGAGGCCATGTTGTCTGGAAATAATGGCTTACAAATGGAAACCCGTCCATTTGTAAAGTGCTCCTTAACAAATTTTGAAAAAAATGTTATGATGTGGGGTGGTGCACTGTCTTGCATGAATATGGTTTCCTGAAGGCACTAGCGTTGTTGAAGCTCTGGTATCACGAAATTCGTCAATATATCATAATACCGCTGTCCGGTTATGGAAAAGGTGTGGGGCCCAGTTTGAGTTACCTCTTCAAAAAAATACGGCCCATCGATGAAATTAGCCGTAAATCCATATGATACTGTCACTTTTGGAGAATGCAACTGGATTCTTGGATAACACAATGGTTTTCTGTTGCACGTATGCGATAGTTGTGGGTATTCACTTTAAAGAATGTTTCGTGGTCAAGTAATATCAACTGCCAATCGCGCTAGGAACTGAAGCGCAAATGTTACACGAATTTCTATGTCACTGTGCTATAGCTACAGTAGACTCTCTATCTTACACAGATAGTACCGCAGTCTCTAATGCATCACTAGTCTTACAGTGGCGTACGGCATGTCCATTGCACGGGCGACAGCTGATACACTTACACTACCACATGGAGATTGATGTGGCAAATCCACGACAGCCGTAGCGACATCTTCAACGCGAGAAGAATCCACTTGTTTTCGACCTCTACCTGGTAGAATGCCAAGTTGTCTTGTTGCTTCAAATTTTACAGTCATTTAAATTTTACACGCAGACATTGGTCCACGCCTTGCATGTTTCTGACGCCGGAATTCTTTAACAGCCGCAGCTGCATCGTTATTCTTCTGATAGAACAACTTCACCAATACCGCTTTCCTGCAACGTTGGCATTGCTCGTGAAGTGCCAGTAAGCATCTAATGCTTTTGCAGAGCTTTCTTTCCTTTTATAGAGCTGCAAGTCAACATTACGCATGACCGGGATGCGACCTCCAATCAGAGAGCGACATGCGGCCAGTGACGAAGCTCTTCGCTCCGCCCTCGGCACGCGGATCAGAACTTTAAACTAGTCGAATTTAACGGAATTGCTTCTTGTCTTTCTTTGGTTCTTGTGTTGCTTTTTATTACAGTATCTGCATTATTTAAGTTAAGTTTTTAGAAGTATCTCTTGTTCAAATTTCTTTCCATTTGGAGACTCAGAACGCGATCCAGAGTTCTCTATGTAGAGAAACTTTAATATTAACAACCTTGTATATTAATAACCATGAGAATTAATATATATAAAACACAAATGTTGATGCAACCTTTAAAATAAAAAAACGATATGTTTTCGTTATTAAATTTTTTCCTTTAATAGTGGAATAATAGTGAATAATTTATTTGGTTTACTTGTAGCTGGTTCACTTTTAATCTCTTTCTTTTTTGATATGTACAAAGTTGTTATTTTGTAATACTTATTGAAAATAATCTTACCATTTCATTTTAGCTGTATTGTTATGCATATGATACAATGATATAATGGACTACCACCAAGCTATTACATAGGTTAGTAATGTTCTACATAATGTTTATCATATTTATTAATATTTATAATATTTATTTCTGACGCTAGGCCTTAAAGGTTTATCTTCTTGTAAGGAATTTCTCCTTTATTAAAGTTCACTTTAATATCATTAGCTTTTTAAGTTTCTGAAAAATAAATAAAGTACATCGATTGGCTTTTAACAGACATATTTAATCAACTTCGTTATTCGTAAAATAACAGTGAGAAAGCTAAAGGTTTCTTTCAGATCTATTAAGCGTAATTACAAATTTCATTTCGATTTCATTTTTCGAACGGCATTTTCGAACAGCACTTTGGCTGTGACTGTTGTATCAACCAAAGTAGGTTGGGCAAAGATTTTGCCTCATTGTGTTCGAGGAACTTACGAAATTAGTCTGTAGAAGTTTGAAACAATGCTACAGAATCAGTTTCAAGGCATATACAGATATAAATCTCACATTCAATCTTTTCAAAATTTGTTGTATATGTACTTGGTATTGATTTAATTAAATAAAAATCTTAGGTAACTGAAACTTTGCAATTAGTTTTTATTTTATTAATTTAAAATTATTAGCACTATGAGTCTGCAAGTCATGTGTTTCAGATTAAATATACAATTAAAATCAAGAAAAGGAAAATCAACAACAGAAAAACAGAAATAAAAACATTTACAGATGTTAACACTATAAATTGTTTAAAAGATTTGATACTAAAAGATAAAATTTGTAATCTTCTATTAAAATACTGAATTATTATTTAATATTCACTTAATATAATTAACAATAAATATAATTACACGAATTAATTAAAAAAACATTAATTTGAAAGTTAGATTAGTTTAATTAACTAATTTATTTTACCAGTTATATTCTTTCATAAAAATATGTTTTCAATGTAAACATTATCTCTACCATATCGGAATTAAGCTGAACATATACTTTAAATTAAATATTCTGTTGTTGTTTTTTTTATTCTTTAAAAGAAATTATTTTTAGGGTTGTATTGACTTGGATGTGTTTTATTACAAGGGCGTATTTTCTTTTTTATAATTATAAACAAATTTTACTACATAATCTTTTGTCTAGATAAAAGAATCAAGATTTTAAATTTTTATTCAATTGATAATTATTGAAGTTCCTAAATATGAAACTTAATATTTCTTTTAGAAATCTATCAACACTAAATAATTAATAAATACTACTAAATAATTAAATAAAAAACTAAATAATTACTAAATAATTAATAAAATAAACCACATTTTTAAATTCCTGTGAACTTTTGCCTGTTTAGAATAGGTGTCCTCAGACGGTTTACATGTTAGAATAAAATGCAATATTTTTTAAAAATTAAGTTTTCATAATATAGTAATAGCAATTACATATTAATAACTATTCTAATCAAATACCGAAAAGTATAGAAACAATTTGTTTTGTTCACAGCATTTAATAATAATATTTTGTTATTGTTATTTTGTTTATTGTGTTACTTTACTGAGCAAGGAAAAATATTCTGTATGACGAGTGTTCTGTTGTGATATACCGTATCTCTTTTAAGAATGAAAATATCTGGCACTGTAATATGTTACCACTTGGAAATGCAGGATATCGATAAAAAGGCTACAATTTTTCTGTTACCAAATTTTCAGGATTCTCCTCTTCATAAATTTTCATCTCCATATTTAAATTGTCACAGAATTTGTCTTAATAATTTTTGATAGTTATTTTCTCCAGTGATTGAATGTCTTCAAAGTAGTAAAAGTGATTTGTGTTTGGTTCGTCGCAAAAACCGTGACAGTTCTTTTGCAACCACAAGCTAAATGTCCCCGTAGAGCCATAGTCACTTGATAAATGCACTCCGAGTCTCCCAAGGCCTTATCATGCATCACATCGCAGTCGATGACTGGGCCTATGGCGCTGCCAGCAAAGCAAAGACGGATGGCTATCCAATGATGGATGGTCCGTCACCTTGAATCAAATGTGGTTCTTCTCACAACATGCAGCTTCTCCGATACAGCTTAAAAACACAAGAAAATGTCTTCTTTAGTCTTGCTTTCAGAAGTTAGAAAATCCAGACAAAGTAAACCCTAATGCAGAATTTGCACTTCCATTCTTGTCATGTTTACATTTTTACATTTTAACTACATACAGAAACGTAAATATTTGTTTCATCTCTCAAAAACATATACAGAGAAAGGTAAACATATACAGAAAACAAAATGAATTCTTGTTTTCAAAATTTTTAATGAAAACAATACTTAAAAGTTATAAACTTTATAATAATTTAATAATGAGCTTAGATTATTAAGTTTACAACAAAACAAAACTAAATTTGTGGGAAATGAAATTTGAATTTGCACATTCTTCAGTTAAATAAAAGTAATTAGTGAATTTTAATTACAGAAATTCTTTGCAAAGAGTTCAGTCAAGACGTTATAGAACAACTTGATCGTTTACATTTAAAAACAAATGAATGTAATTTTGTGCTAAAACATAAATTTAAAGGCGACCCATAACAATAAAAAAAATTAAGAATAGTAATAAAATAATAATAAAAAGAAAGTACATTAACGTAAGGAAAAATAAAAAAAAAGTTTAGGAAAATCAGAAAAAACAAAACAAAAAAACAATAGATATACTGTATATACAATGAAGCTCGGTTATAACGCGGTTGCTTATATCGCGAATTTGGATATAATGCGATTTGGTCTTGGACCCCTTCTATTTTGGAAAAGGTGTATAATTGTAAAATTGCAAAATTTACCGTTTTTTCGCCTAAAATCAAATCAAAGGTGTAAATTAATATGCTTGTTTCCTTATTATTTACAGTAATTGAGACTCTATACCCACCCTAATGTCACGAAAATGCGTCAAATACGATATATTTAAAAAAAAAAAATACCAGAATCGCGGACTTTTTCGTTTAACCAAAATAAATATCGAGATCTACTTTTCTGCCAATGACAACCAGTAAAGAGGCCCATGTAATCTAACAGGCGTATGAATATCTAGTTTCGATCCACGTGACTCGTCGTTTGCACAAGATGCCAAGATGGCGGCGCCAAATCGATTTTGGTTAATATAACCCATCAAAGTGATTTATGTATTTATAAATATAAAATTCTCTCACATAGATCTGAATGATGCAGGTAATCGCGAAATGACTATTTTAAATCGATTTGGAATCGTGTGGGCGATAATAGGGTGCGATATACACTCACTTCCAAAAGTTAAGCACGGAGAAAAAAAAATGTTAATTTCCTTAAGAGATCTGAATTAAAGAAGCTGAAATTTGCTGCAAAGGTAGTAGGAAGTATGCAAATTATATAGGTAACAGCCAATCACCCTTTCGCATCGAGAAATATGCAAAACAGGCAGTCGTATAAGAAGCCGGCATTGTGAAGGGTTACAGGAGTTGAATGTAAGTGCTGATGAAAGGTGTTTAGAACATTCGTACGATTTGTTTTCAAGCTAGACATGTTTCTATGGCTTCCAGAAGACGAATGGAAGATTCTCAGCGCTGGCGGGCTATCGGACGCATTCGTGTGACATGTATGGTTGCAGCGGCCATTGGTAGGACGATATCTGCCACTACTGTTCGTCGAAGGATACACATGAATGGTCTGTACGCCCGGGTACTACGAGTTTGTGTTCCTTTATCCGTCCAATCCAGAGGGGCATGATTACAGTGGTGCCGCTAGCATGTGAATTGGACTATTTGTGATTGGGGTAACGTTAAGTTCACAGATGAGTCCAGATTTGCCCTACAACCGTGTAAGTTGATGATAAGCGTGTAAGGGTCTGGAGGGAACAAGGCACACGCAATCGGCCCCAGAACATCACCGAACATCACTCATTCCGCGGTGGAAGCATCGTGGTCTGGGCAGGGATTTCATTGGGCTATCGCACCGACCTGCACATCTACAGGCGAGGTTCTGTGACGGCTGTACCGTATCGAGATGAAGTCCTAGACCCCATTGTGAAACTGTATGCTGCAGCAGTTGGTACTTTTTTCGTTTTAATGGACGATAATGCGCGTCCCCATCGTTGACGGAGAGTGAGGGGATTGCGCGTATGGAGTGGCCGGCTCACTCGCCGGACCTTAATGCAATTGAAAATCCTTGGGATGCCCTCGGCCGTGCTGTACGTCGACGTTTCCCACCTCCAGCCACTCTCAGAGCTTTAGAAACTGCCCTACAGGAGGAATGGCGATTACTGGACTCTGCGGTGGTCGATCACCTCGTAACAAGCATGATCACACGCTGTAAGCTTTGTATGCAGGTGAGGAGTGCTCACATACCCTATCAATGTCGGTTTTTTATTGTTTGTTTTGAATTTAAACATCATTTTGTTAATGACGCTAATATGACGTCATCTTATAATTTACGAAAATTGAACATTTTGTTTATCTCTGTATGTAATTCTTTGTTTTGTTTCATGAATAAACATAGAGCTACTTACTTGCAGCATTTCATGTCAATCAAAGCTGTACTTCTCCATTTCTTCGCTTCTTACCGCTCCGTGCTTAACTTTTGGAAGTGAGTGTACGACATTTGACGTCGCGAAGTAATAAAAGTTCGGTTATATCGCGATTATATCGAAGATCTTGGATCCGAAAGATCGCATTATAACAGAGCTTCTGTGTATTTGAACCGACAACCTTCAGTAAATAGGTTCGAGACGTTAAGCATCAAGCTATAGCTGACAACTGAAATGAAATTGTTGCATTTCTAACATTTAAGCTAATAACGGAAATCCAATGAAAACAATGCCAAATATCTCGAACATGGGGGGGGGGGGGGCTTAAAAACACTGGTTTTCCAAATGTGTTTGGTTCTCTAAATACGATGGTGAAGTCCGTTTGTCGATTCGACCTTCCGTTCGGGAGTTGTTAGGGTGGGGGAGGGTACAGATACGGACGGACGTACAGGACAAACGCAATAGCTACCGATTTTGATCGCTATCACAATAGCTTCCAAATAGGTCGCTAAAAATAAATTGACAGTCTAAATCTTCCAACGATATTTCAAAATGCAATTAGATAATAACTTTTCCTTGATAAGAAGCTTTAAATTTGAAGGGATTATGAGTAAAAGTCTCCCTCTGTAAACAAAATAGACACCAGTGATTGTAGATAACAGGATTGAGATAGAAAGAAGACAACAAAACAAACATTCAAGCCAACTGCTGGTATCAAATCTAAACCAGCAATGTAGCCAAATGTGCAGCCAGAAGCAAAAATCAAAAATCTAAGCCAATTAGTATAAATGAAGAGGCATGAAGTAATATTTGATTTCTGTTTAGAATATTGTAGTACTTAATTTAACTTATGGAAGGAACAAAGTGGACCAGGTTTAATTCAAACTGAACAATCTTGCTTTTTATTTATTTCACAAGAACACACGTGCTGTACCTCTATCAGGATCGGTAAATCACTTGATTTACAAGCATTGGACAATTTGAATGAACTAAAGTCAATTAGACTGCAACGGAGGAATTGGAGACCAAAATCAATTCAGAATTTAAAGGCTAACATTTGAGTGCAAACTTAAATGAAAATTAATACCAAACATACATTAATATCAAACTTGCAGAAATTACAAAAAAGTATTTTACTTTGGTTTACTGAATAATAATTAATTTCATGGAATAACTATGATAAAATGATATATATATATATACAAATCCAACATAAGATATCAGACTCTATAGCTCTATTTACTTACACAAAGGAGCCCCCCTCGTTAATAAATTAACGTTTCGTTGATAAATTAGTATATTAATTACAACCTATTAAAAACCAACAAAACGAAACTTATAAATTGTAATTAAAATTTTGAATAGTTACTTTTTTTATGTAAACTTTTTTATCAATATTAAATTACAATATGAATTTTATAAATTGAACTTAAAGGGCCATTCAATTTAATAAACCTACTTTCAGTAATAGTTTATAAAATTAAAGCAAACGACGTAATTTGTATCGGTGTTATAGATATGGTTATTGTTTTAACAGGTGAGTTATTCCTCAATTTAAGTAATTAAATATTATTTTATTACACTAAGTAATTTTTTGCAGTCATATCATTGGTGTCACTTGGTATAAATGTGAATTGGCTGATTGTTATTTCATTATGATTTTAAATCAGAGAATAAACTGTAAAATTTATTTACAAACACATTGGCTTGCAAGCAAATTTTCAGTATTTATTTACAGTGCAAATATTGTTGATCGGTAAATATTGCTAACGCTTATATTAGGCTTAGGTTATGAATGTTACGAAACCATCTATGAAATCATTAGATTTTTTAAAAAAAAGTTATCCTGGATGATAGGAGAAACGCTTGTGCAGAACACAAAACTAAAAACCCTTAAACAAAGCCAAAGGGTAAAAATTGGTTGGGGGAGGGAGGCAAATAAAAATTGGTAACACGTACTTGCAGAGGTAAATAGCCACAGCTTGCTTCATTGGATCAGTGGAAATCTGAAGAATACGTCTTCCAAGATTCAACAGACTAAAGAGGAGATACAAATCGACATGCTAAGACAAAGCAAGTGGGGTAGTTTTATTTTGTTTTTATTTAGTTTGAATAAACTGATTTGAACGGATGTTGAAGGTTGTTATTTACAATTATTATTTGTTTACTAAAGTTAACTGTGTGTTTAACTTAAATTTGTAAGTTGGTTTATTGTATAAGTAATTGTTAGGTCTCTTTAATATCTGTTACAGTGTGAAATAACGCAGTTTCTAAAACAGATAAACACATAAATAAATTCCTGAAACTCTGACACTGTAGACATTTTCCAATATTTCGTTTTAATCTCTTAAAACTTTCATATTGTTATAACATTAACAATATGAGAGTTAAAGAATTTTTGTCTTTCAAATAAGTCATCTATTGCTTAACAATAGTCACCATTTCTTGTCCATTCCTTTTGTTTACTCATGTCTTTTAATTATTGTTTTTTAATTATTGTATTTTTCTATCGTTTTTAAAAAGAGAGGAATTCTCTTTTTAAATTTATTTTTAATTTTGTTTACAAAAGTTTTAAGAGATTAAAACGAAATATTGGAAAATGTCTACAATGTAAGAGTTTCAGGAATTTATTTATGTGTTTATCTGTTTTAAAGAAGATGAAGGATATTTATGTACGTATTTTTGAACGCAGTTTCTAATTACTCTATATACCATTTTTTTTTGTTCTTTTAGAAACTGTAATATTTCTATTTCTTGCATTTCCAATGTTACAATATTGAAAAGACATTACCATTTATGCTACACTTAGAGAAATATCTGTCTTTACTCGCGAGAAGATTATAAAATATTTACAGATGATTTAGAAATAAGACAAATACACGTCATTGTAAACTATAATAAATAATCTGCATAGTTGAGTTATAATCTTGTTCTTCCCTGAAGTCATGGGAAAATTCATCATTCGATAGGAAATCCTGTAATTTCTTACCTTTAACACTTACATTAACACTTTAATAGTGTTACAGACTTGCTATCATAACTTTTTATTACATTTCAAGAATTAATATTTGAGTCATCATATCTTGTAAAAGTAATTTCTTGGTATCTTCTCTAAATGTATATTTTATCTTTAACCTGATAACTGACATTTTGTATCTAAAGTTAAGCAATTTAGACTTTATGAAGTGGTGGATGGCTGTTCCAATCACTGCCTTTGCATTTCACTTACACTTGCTGCTTTAAAAAGCCATTTGCATTTCAAAGTTGCTTCTACTTTGGTTCATTTTTAAAAGAAGCACTTTACTTTTTTCGTTAAGATAACATGTTGAAGAAAGTTAGATGTTAAGAAATATCATTAAAATAGTCAAATTTTATTCAAATTTTCTTTTTTTTATGTCAGTTTTATCATAGTTTCACGCGAATAAAGACATATGTAATTTACTGCCATTGTATTTAAAAATTAATAATAATAAATTATTACAAAGGCACAACAAAATTGAAGCTTTACAGAAAAAAATATCAAATGTTAAAAAAAATTGTAAAAATCTTTACTACGACATTCATCACAAAAATATAACATAAAAGAAAGAAATATATTCAATAATTTACAAAAATTAATTGATAATTTTGTACAAATTGCGGATTATTTCCTGTTTAATCAGTTGATATCCTTCGCCTCAAGTAATTTTCAATACATCTCTTATTTTACTTTTTAAATTATATTTTCTTCATAAATTTCATTTTTTTTTTTATGATTTCCAGGACAAAAAAAGGGAAATAATACAAATAAGAAATTTAAAATTAATATAGACCTATTTAAAAAAAATAGTTTCAGTTGTAAAACATAAATTTTTTAGAAAAAAAAGATAAGAAAAGCTAAATAAATAAAACTTTCAAATTTCTAAAAAAATTTAGGCACATTTTAAAGTGAAATTTTAACAACCCAGGCATATTACAGTTAAGCCTAAAAATTGTGATAAAAATAAAAAAAGTGTCTCGGTAATTTATTAAAATAAATCAATAATTACCTTCAACAAAGCATTGACATAAGTAAAACAAATTTCAAAAACAAGTATAAAAGTACCCCATGTCCACGGGGAATAGGTTCCAAGACCTACAGTGGTTACGTGAAACCGCGGATAACATCGAATGCTATATGACACATGATATTCGTGTAAGATATATAAATGCTGTAAAGTGTAATTGATAAATTACGCATAGTAAGACATTACCATCATTCAATAATCGGTCCTGCCTTGCTCGTCGCCTATTGGTTTCTGTAGCACTTGCTTCCTGAGACTCTTTTCAAATTTATATTTAACAATGAAAATGAGCATAAAAAACGATCGCATTTAAAAGGATTCACTGTTTTGTTTACTTTGTTTTTTTATTTTTTTTTATGTTTTTTACCTCAAGGTCCATTGTTTTGTTTATTCTTGTCTTTTGTTTATGTTTCTTTGGATTTCACTGAGCTATGAGTACTGGGCGAATCCAACTGATGAGAGGTAAGCACCTCGAAACAGTCTGTCTTGGATTCCCAGTACAAAATTTTGAATGTGTGCGTTTTTATGCTTTTTTTTATTGTTATATTTGTACCACGCACGTTAAACTTTACCATTATATTCTTTTAGTTCTTTATTTTGTTCTTAACAGCCTTTTGCTCTTATATATATACATAATTATGTGCGGTGACTTATTTAAACTACTAGCAATTAAGTGTATTTTTTTTTTCTATTTCAATCCTATCCACTTTCTCTAATGGAAAGGACATCATGGCTTCTCTTAGGCTTAGAAGCGCTATCATCCTCACTACACTTACGCTTTGGTGCCATTAATACGGTAAATAAGGGCTTTCTGAACACAAACACTACGATAACACGCCAACTAATGCAAACCTTAGAAGCAGCAAAGTTCTGCGGGGAAGCGTGGTTATAAAGACAAAGGAAGACGAGTCAATTTAGGTTTCATCATGTTTCGACACGTTCTCGCTTGCACGCGTTTTGAAATTTATAAACCGTTTATTTCCTTATTTTCCAATTTTTTTTCAGGCCGCGGTAAACCGCGGATACTGAATTAGCATAATTGGGGATACTGTATATATAATTACCGTAAAAATGTCAACTTTTGAAGCTTTATTTATTTGCAGGTTTTCAAGTGATATCCATAGCCTACTAGATGGTTCCGTGTTCCGTTTCGAATAAATGCGTATGAACCTGGGAACAGCCACAACCATATGGAGGACCCACATTTCCGGGTTTTGACTTCATTCTGTGGTCCACAGCTAGATGTCGCTCAACTCGTCCACGTTTCTCCTGCTTCGTCAATTGGAAGAAGATGTCCTTAAATATCCTGTTCTATGTTAATCATTGTCATTTGTCGAAGCCTTGTGGGTCAAGGCGAAACCGATTGTGCTTCAGATATTTAATTTGTATAAACTATTTTTTTATTATAAATCGTCATGTTGTTTCTGTCCGATATTTTTATTTTTTAAGAATTAATTTTTCTGCAAACAGTTCTGTGTATGTAATAAAACGTGCATGTACGAAATTCTAAGCAACTAATTTTTGAAGGACCAAATTTTCAGGCAAGTCTCCGCTCAATTGAATGGCTCAATACGAATGAAAAAAACCCTAGACATTTATAAATACAGTAGATAAATGTTTTCTATAATTAGATACACTACTGGATATCTATATTCATTGGTGACCAATCTAGTTATTGAGCACCAGCAAAACGAGAAACAGCTAGCTTTCTTTTAAAGGTGCCAATTTTAATACAAAAGATTTCATTTTGATATGAAACATTTTGTAGCTTTAAATTGAAATGTTTATAGTAAAATGTTAAGCTATTTAATGAATAATTTGATAATTGCATTAGTGATTAATGTACGTTAGATTGCGAATTGAAATTCCATAAAATTTTGAAATACCAGTTTAATTTCGTTGTGTTTCATTTCTTACAAGTAGTTTTTTTTTTCTTACACTTTATTAATGTCGAGATCTTCACATGCTATTAAGTTTTCGTGCGAAGTAAGTCTTTTATCTTTAATTTATAAAGTTGATGAAAGTTCTTTGATGTCTGCTTTGGGGCTGCCGTCTTCCACTATGTGTCTCTGATGACTTTTTAGTTGCCATTGGGATGCAAACCATTTTCGTCATTTAAAAGCCATTAGGATCCAGTCCACGATCCCCACCACCGAAACTCATTAAGGCAGTGGACAGAAGGGAGAGTCAACACTGCCAAATAGCCTTCTGCGAAAGATAAAACAATTGGTCGACGTGTACAATTAACAAGCACATTCGTATTCTTTTGTAAACATTTGGAGAGTTGTAAAGTCTCTACATTTAATTTCTGTGAACATTACCAAATATCAAATGAAAACCAAATAAAACACATTTAATTAACGCAGGTGAATTATTGCATAATTAATTTTATTTAAAAAAAAGGTCATGTTTCGGATCGATTTGGAGCGGTAAAGTTTGCTAATCTTGATCATAATAAAGAGGTTCCTGAATGAACTTAAAGCTTATTTTAAATGTTATCTCTTAAAATTTCTTCTTTTTTTAAGCTGTGAAAAGTTGTAAAGACGTAAGCGAAATGGCTTCGATTAAATGCGTTTAAAATATCACAGTGGTTTGATATCATTTGTGAAAAAAAAAAAAAAATTCGCATTATTTATTTACGTATTACTAATGCTGATGAATTTCAATGCACGTTTTGAACACTGATTTCACCATTGTCAATTTCATGGATATCAACAGCTGCAAAAAACCCAAAGCGGGTAATACGAGTGCTGTGATTCACCCTGTATATAAAATTTCTTCATGCTACATGTCAGTATCTTTCTATTTCATTTCCTGTAAGATTTGTCTTGCTGAAGAATTACATCGTAAACCGTGATGCTATTAAACCATTCGCCTTGACTTCATTATTGAGCTTTAGGTAATTGATGTTTTCTTGCGACTTCTATCAAGTTTATCCATTGAGTATTTCATTACTACAAAACTTTTGGTGTCTGTCTCTGGGACTTCTCGTACATTCTACGCTACATCTTGTCTTTTCAATATGCGGGCGATTGACTAACTCCGAAAAAAGTAATTTTTCTAACTTGCGCTTCCCTATCTATCACTATAAATTCCAAACTATCCTAATGAAAAAATACTTCAGCGAAAATTATCAGTTATCCACAAAAAATCCTCCATACTTCCTATCTCATATAGACTGAAAAACCTATAAACACGCAACAAAAGTAGAAACTCGCAATGAACAGCAGGGAATTATATCTAGTATTATTTATTGCTTTTTTAAAATTTTTATTTCGATTCAATTTTTTTTATGAAATAGATAATATATTACCATAAAAATAATCACACAGAAAGTAATTAACTGATATTCTTGTTTCACTGACTTGGGAATAAATTCTTTTACAAATTTTAATTATTATCGTATTTTAATTATTTTATATCTTAATTACTTAAAATAAAAGTTTTCGCCATCTTTATTCGTATCTTTATTTATCTATTAATGAAAGATTATTGTTGAAGTAATTATTAAGCATTACTACTAAAACGCCGAGGGATCAATTGGGCGTTTATCTGCAGGAGCTAGATCCAATCCAGCCAGAGTTGGAGTTGGTTTGTTTTTTTCTTTGATTATTCCTTCTCCTAAGGTTCAAACAATTTTAATTCAAATGAGAGCCTGAAATTCAGTGGTGAAGATACAGTAGATGAACGTAGGACTATATTGTAAGAATGCAGATCGGGGGAGCCTATACATCCTCAATTATCTACAGTGTATAGCTTAATGCTTTATACAAGCTTAGTGTTTATTATCGTCGCGGTGAGAGTTGAACCCGCAAACACATTATCATTGACTAATTTCTCCAGTATCAATGCGGAAAGCTCCGCAGAAAATATCAATCTCAATTATCAAAAATAGGAAATATCAAAAATCTCACATACATCTTCTTGAAATCGACGAGCAACGTTAAGAATAATTTCCCTTACTTGTTTTTTGAAACCTTTTCCTCGTCGAAATGTTGAATGTGAATCCAACGACCGCCATTTTGTTTTACATTTGAATGTGACCGACAGGCCAGGAAAGATAAATCTATCATCTGCGTTGCATTCTGGGAGGATCATTTCTCGCTGCGAGGACTGTATAGCTTAATGCTTTAACTTTAACATTTATTAAAGCACATAAATCAATTGAATTTGGATTGGTTTAAATGATTCCAAGCTAATCGATTTGCAATATCTGCTGAAACTATTAATTCATTATAATAATCTCAATGATTCTCAGACTTTTCAAATTGTTTGCTTGTGAAAAACTATTTCCTCGTTTCCTCTTAACGGCATTCCTTACTGATTTCGAAATTTTAGGGAATAAGTTTTTTTTTTTTGTCACTTATAAAATTAGTTGACGTGTGTGTATATGTACATCACACAAGGAAACGTTCTAGGAGTTTATAGTATCATTCATTCTAAGACAAAATGATTGTATTAACTTATGTCCTGTTCCGAACGGTTTCCCAGATAGAGATATTTGAATGTACAGTATTTTGGATTTGGAACGCCAATAATGTTCTTCCCTCCCGCTGTAATGCGTCACTGTCTTAAGCAAAGCAGTTGCAAAGTGCAGTGATGTTGACGGTAGAGTTTTTGAAATTAGATTAAAATATAACAATTTGTTAGTTAAACAAGAAATATCAGAAAAACACTATGTAATAACCCTTTCTAACAACAATATTGCAACTGCACATTCGGTCACGGTATATTTTGGCTTTTGTTCATTTTATTTTTCGTGACACTGACAAAATCCTCTCCAGCCCACATTTCCTTATTTCCACGTATTAGCCATGTATTGTATACCTTGTATTACAATAATAATGCTTACGAGGCATTATTCCTTTGAGACATCTTGTACAAGTTCGTCATGTAGGCTGAACATGCAGCCATGATATTATCTCCTAAGTTTTCACCTGTCGCTATCTCCGAAACAGTTAGCAATGTAACAGTCAACAATGTAAACTTATATTTTCAGGTATATTCTTTGTAATGAAACTATATGTCACTATGGAAAATTCTGGGTTTTGCACATCAGCACGCCACAAAACGTTGTGTTATTAAGTCCAAACGCACGAAAGAACAATGAATGATACGAAAATGAGTGGATTCACTGTGTAATACATGGCTTGTTCGTCTAAATCTACGAAGTCTGCGAGAAAATCCGTATACGACTTATATCATATTGTGTTCCGAATTCCGACCTTAGGAATGGACGATGTTCGATATTGGTAACTACAAGTCTTCATTGGGTTCAAATAATTTCTCCTAATAAGGGAAGTGCGTGACCTCGAACGATGAGAACCACACGAAAATGTGCTTAGAATATAAATCATTCATGCCAAAAACAGTGGTATGAGTCATTCTCATGCAAAACTGCACCTCTTACCAGGAGACACATTTGAATAATCATCTATTGAAGGTCCAAGAGAGGAACTTTGGTAACATGAAGAAACAAAACATCGATGTAATAGGACCACAAACACATATATTTCAATGTCGTTACTATATTGCTATATTTCCCTATGCTTAATATAATTACGCTATCAGAACAACAAACTTTTCCTACTAATCTGATAGTGTTGCACAACTATTCAGTCTTCAAAGTGCGCTGGCAGACAACAGCTGAGTTTTGCATGAGAATGACTCATACCACTGTTTTTGGGATGAGCGATTTATATTCTAAGCACATTTTCGTGCCGTTCTCAGCGTTCGAGATCACGTACATCCCTTGTAAGATAGTTTCAAAAGAATAAGATAATAAATTTCCTTATATTTTTGCGGGAAGAAGATTAAAATGGCTGTATCGAGCTTAGCGTGAATGCAATATCCAGTGTTAGGCATTAATCCGAAGATAAGAATCGAAATAGTAGATGAATGATAAATGTTTGTCCTGTGAAGTTACATGTATAAAGAAGAGAATATATCATGCTTGTTTTTTTATTGAATACATACCGGTACGGTACCTGATATTAATCTTATTTGAAGACGACATCTCTGCAAAAATAACTTATAACTTAGTTTGATTTTCATTATAAGTATTAACACCAAGAATCACGTAGCCTCTTACTTGTAATAAAATAATTTTCGACTGGTGGATGGCGAATTACTGTGATTATCAATAATCACATTATAAACGCTGTAACATCATAATCATCTTTGTGCTTTACTCCAAGATCTTTTTGTGATCACTATCAGGTTGCTACTCCACAGAACCCATCTTTAAGAGTGCCTGAAATTGTAATCAGAACAAGTGCTGTAGTCGTTTGTTGGGGTGGGGGCGGGGTGGAGGAGAGAGCCTGAAGGAATAGCGTCCCTTGATATTACTTCCTCTCTCCTGGTGAAGACAGGAGACAGAAATTAGAGCCAGGCGGACAGTATTCAGATAGTGGAAATTGCGGCCGTTGATGGAACACACACTCGCACTCATTCTGTGGGATGTTTTTCTCTGATTCGCCTTCCTTCGTTACAAACATATGCTTGCATAAGTCATTTCTACTATATATCATAGTGCCAAAGTATACCGATATCATAATTGTGAACTGCTGTAAGGATCAAATAACACCAAGTCCTGGATACTTCCATAATCACGTGTGATTCTGTATCATGACGTCACATGAGTTTACATTCGCAAGTGATCCAACCTACAGCTTTGTGCTAAACGATGTGCAAACTCAACGATGGAGAGAGAAGCGGAAACATGTTACATGTGCTCAATAAAATGTCCTATTGCAACGAATGGGGCCCCACACAGACCAGGTGGAGGCTACTTATGTAACTAAACTTTCACTTATTATAGATCACGAGAAGCATGAGGTACTCTACAGAGACAATGTTCTAATGTTCAAAGCTTGGTGTCATTCATTTAAAATTACAAATACTGAAGCCATTTCTCAAGCAGAAAAACAATTACAGTGGTCATCATTATTCAAGACACGATATAGTAATCATAAAATAAAAATAAAATAAAAAGCAAGTGTTTAATAAACACTTATTAATAATAACTCAAAGGGCAGATTGAAGTTTTTATGCATCAGAGAATATACATATTATAACAGAATACAATATTTTATAATATTGTCTATGCCCGGGATTCCCCGTTTTGAAACAAGCCCCGCGCAAGTGTCAGATTTCATTCGGCAAAATCTCTTCATTCGGCTGCACGAGAGGGAAGTAGATACGCCTAATGACTGTCTTCCTATACTACCAAAAGACATGGACATCATGTGTCCAATCATTTCAATAGAGGAAGCACATGAATGCCCATGGAGTGAGTGAAGAATTAGGGAAGGTGGTGTCGCAGCCTATTTTTTTACTTTTACTAAATTTAATTAAATTCGTTATAGTGCATCTTAAACATAGTATCATTTTTCTCCTCTTCTTTTATAGAAAAAATGTACAGCAAAACCCCGATTATCCGAGCCCCGATTATCCAAGTTTTCGCTTTAACCGGGCTAACAAATATTTCTAGAATTTGTTTTTTGGTTATACATTTTCCATTTTTAAAACTATCGAAAAATATTCTGAACTTGATCTCACCAATCAACGAAGAAGATATACGTAACTGGATAAACGCTGACGAACAACAAGACATTACAGATGAAACGATCGTCAGTATCGTGAATAAGGAAAATGAATCTAGCGATGATGATGAAGACAGTGACGATGAAAATCGATAAATGAAAATCTCCCAATCAGATGGACTAAAAGCTATCGAAAGTGCTATTGAATATATAGAACAACAAGAAGAAGTGACACCAGCAATCCTGTTATCTTAAAAAAAAGGCGAAACATGCTGCAGAAAAACGCCAAAGTAACGTAAAACAAAAAACAATTAAGGACTTTTATAAGTAAAAGAACTCTTTAATTATCGTAACAATATGAATTGCATGAGGTGTACCTGTATAACTTCTGTATTTTCAAAAATATACATTTAAATCTATACGATTTATTTTATTTACAATTTTCGCTTAACCGAGTTTTTCGGTTATCCGAGTTAGTCTTGGTCCACATTTAACTCCGATAATCTGGACTCTACTGTATTTCATATAAGAGATCAGTAACGCTTTAGGTATTTAGTGGTTTGAAGCAAAGTACATGAACCTATCAAATAAATTTAATTATTTAAAAATTGTAGGGAAATCTCACGTGAGGGGGATGGGAGGGGGTCCCACCACATCTTACCAAATCTCACCAAGGGGGAGGGGAGGAGGTCCAAATTAAAAAAAAAACACCTCATGTAATTAATGCACGCCCCCTTATTAGTTTCTGAACTCCTAAATTCTATTGTAATGAGTTCGATTGAAGTTTGCTTTAATCATGAAGATCATTTGATAAACCGCGAAGAAACCTTTTGTTCAAACGAGAGGGACAGATTACTTTGACAGATTACTTTGTCGGCAAATGAAATTCATTATCCTATGAATACTTATAAGCAGAGCAATAAAACTCTGAACTAAAGACCCACTCTTTGCAACAGCCCGATTTAGTAATGCAGTAGCAATTAATAAAAGGAGTATATATTAAAATGTTTTGCCCGGAGCGCAATTGCCCAGTGATAAACAATTTCAAATAATTAACTGTTGCAGAGCGTTAACTCGCCTCACGGTAATAGACACGCGCAATCAATTTTTGCTGCTTTTTTTCCTTAACTCACCTATGGACAGTCCGATTTCTAACCTCCTGACAATTCCGAAAAAAGTTTAGAAATGTCATTCGAGCCCTCACATACTTTGAATGAAAATTCTAAGAGTTCAAGATTTTAACCTTTCAAAACAATAACTGCAAAATAAGAGAGGTTTAAAAGCGAAGAATAAGAATGTCCTTATATGTAATAGATTATTCGGACAAGTCACAACGTCGTACGGACCTTTAGAAAACATGCTGTGGTAACGGATGGTAATGGACAAACAGTATGTATACCTTCGGGATACCACTCAGAAATGGCAACAGTAAGGTTCTAAAACGTCAGTCACGTTGGGTTGTTCCCGTTACAAGGAGTGATTTGATGTCATAACTAATAGCATCCCATTATGCCTAGTCAGTGTAATTAAATTACAGCTATTCAGCTCGTCGTCAAGTAGTCAAGCATCAAGAGCTCGATGATCATGGACGCTGAGATACAATAGGGTTTCTCCATATGAAAATAAAGAACGCTCAGTAACACAGGACACAATGATGTCTACATTTGGCAAATTTTCTGCAGACTTTAGCGTCAGTATCGAAAGTGGTTTTTAAGGAAGTTACTCGAATTTGGCACTGTTTATGCAGTAAGGGAGGACGAGTATTAAGCCCAAAAAACAAGAAAATATTCTGCGAAAATATTGAACTAAGTTCTTAGAAAATAAGACTACTAAACTTCTTAAAAAATATTGAACTTCTTAGGAAGTCCAAATGTTTACATGTAAAGACTTAAAAGAAAAACTACTACATAAACAGAAAACAACTAACTTTACATGAAGCCTGTTCCGTATATTGACCGAAAGAGGGCAGTTTATGTAGGGACATCAACAAAGTGAGAGAAAAGCGAGAAGAAAAAGGTTATTTCCAAAATAAAAAGAAGTTAAAGCCTACTTTTCTTAAAATTTCTATTTTTATTATTTTAAAGTCGTCAAAATGACAAAACGATTAAAAATATTAGCTTTAATATTTATTAATATAAACAGTTCAAATTTTGCATTTTTCGAAAAATATTAAATATATTTTTCGCATTACTTACTTACTTCTTTAAATGGGATTCCTATCAGTCGTATCAAACAGAGAGCAGCGGATTAGCAAAGAGATTTCGTTATTTAAGACAATGAGTTATTAACAGAAATTTGGTCGAGCTCCACTGTTTAGATTCCAATGCTTTGCTATGTGAGTTTTGATCTCTTCTTACGCTAATTACTCGATAAGGAACCACTTGGGAAAGACTTCAAAGACAACATTTAGATTGTCTCTAGTCCTAGAATGGGCAACCCACGTTTCAAAAAGATCCATTCAGCTGTTGAGAAGTTAGAGGAATTTGATGAAAATATTGGAAAGTATACTAAAAATAAAAATATGGGTTTAAATTTCGTTTTTTATTAAGTACTGTGAAATATAAAAAGTAATTTTAGGTAAAGCTGGACAGTGATGTAGAATTTGAAAAATACAAATACAAAAACCATATGACTGTTTCTGTGAAGATAAGGTCAATTTATCCTCACGTCATCAGCGGCAAAATTTAAAAACAATTTAGAAAACAAAAACGCAATATTCCAAGACTTTGCACTTTTTTATTTATTTATTATATCAGTAATTTTGTTGTTGGCTTTTAGATTTTAAGTATATTTGGAGATTAAAAATATAAATTAGAAATTAAAAAGATTAAAAAGAGCAAAAATCTACAATATTTTAATTTCCGCTTTTGTCGCTGAAGACGTGAGGATAAATTGGCCGTATCTTCACAGAAACAAAGATATGGTTTTTGTGTTGGCATTTATCAAATTCCACATCACTGTCCGGGTTTATATGTTTAGTAATACATGTTAATTTTATTCTTATATTTTATACTTTTCTAAATTTTCTAAATTGCAAATGATTGATTGAAATCTTTGCTTTGCGAAACTTGAAGGATTGGCTTTGAGTTTTGCCAGTTCGCTATCTATATATATATCTATATATATATATATAACTTTTTATATTTAGAGTTATTGAACGCAAATAAAATTAATAAATAATAACATGAAAATAAAACTCTTATATGTTTGACAATTTTATATAAAAAGTTTCAGATTTTTATGAGCAGTAGTTTATGGGGCGGTGAAAACCACCAGTACTTTCCAGTACTTTATGAATCACCCGGTGATTATATACGTACTGAAGGTGATAGATGCCTTCATATATGTTATAAAGTCCGAAATTCTAAAATACGTTATGGTTAAATCAATAATTTGATTTCGTATAAAGTCTGATGTCACAGTTTTGCTAATTGCATAATTTTAAAACAATTTGTGGTAGATTTTGTTGTATCGAAAAGTTGTTAAAGTTAATGCTGTGAGATATGAATAGTGTGACTGGAAAGTTAACTCTATTTGCAAAAACATGAATATTTAACGATTATTTACAGCTCTTCGATTGGCTAATCAGTAATCACATGATTTATAATGAATGGGAAGTTTTCGAATGGAATTAGAAACTTAATAGAAAATTAGAGACAATTTATAAACAATAGAATTTTACATTGAAATTAGATTATAACGAAATAGAATTTAGTGATATTAGGAAATGCGAATGAAAGGAAAATGACTCATTTTAATACTTCTGTTAATACTGAAACTAGAAGTCTCGATAAATACTCGCAAATGCTATTAAGGAATGTTCGCAACAGGTGAGGTTACCGCAATCGCCAGACGACCGGAAGAAGTTGAGTGAAGTTGAAGAAGGCCAATCCGACTATCGCCCCCCATTATAATGTACTAAAGAAGAAGCGAAAGTGAAAACCGTTTCCGAATTTTAGAATATTTTTAAGCATAAACTTAAATTTTGTATGGAAGGGGTAGACCGATGTTATCTTGCCAATCGGAAGGGAATGTACGACAATCTTTTTGACAGAAGAAATGCTGAAGCTTCGTACGCCACAGCTCGATAGAAGGAAAAAAACATTTCTATTCTGTTTCTGCTTTCTTCTCTAATGAAAAGTCTTTAATTTTTGAATGATAAGCCTATCCTTCATTTATAATTGACTAAGCACTTGAACATTTTTCTTCTATTTTTGTTCAATTGTTGACAAGCATCCTATTAAACCGGCTGCACAGATTTCCATAAAAGTTGCTATGTGCTTTTATTTGTGACCAAAGGTCCATTTATGTAAATACAAACATTTGAACTTCAGATTAATTTAGGTTTCATTTGCCTGAAGAAGTTGAGCAATCCGCTGAATGAAATATTGCTATTAAAAATGTTCTAGTATTGAAGGAGTTCATTTATTCTGATCCCCATCTCTGTTATTCCTCAAAAAATGACCCCTAGTTCTAAATGCTAAGTCCACACTACGCAATGATAACAAAGGGTGTATTTACCATAAGTCTTCTAAATTCTCCCTCTTCTAGACATTCTATATATATTGAAAAGTCTTCAAATCTTCAAAATAAAACAAAAATAAATGTATAAAACAATGCTGAACATTGTATGAAAAAAAAATCATTGTGAAAAAAATGAAATCAAAATTTTATGTATTGAAAAAGATTGTAAAACGAGGAAAACTATGGAAAGTCTACTAATTAGGAATACCAAAAACATGAATATAAATAGAAATGAAGGTGTTAATGTAAACAAATTTATTATGGAAATGGCCAAAGAGTTTAACAATATAAGTATTTCAAATTGTAAAAATAAGGTGAAAATTGAAGAATTAGGAGAATAACATTTGTAAGTATTGTTGTAACAATACAATTTCATGAATGTCTCATATCTGTATCGTTTTCCTCTACTTGTTTGTAACGTATTGTTGTTGTTTTTAGGCTTTGAAAAAGAAAAGAAGACATGTCTTTTCGAAAATTAAGAGATATTTATTTTAATAAATGTATGGTTTTATACGTTTATTTTTGTTTTATTTTGAAGATTTGACGACTTTTCAAAGGGTGTATTTAGTTCAAGAATGATGTTTTTCAGTATTTATTTATTAAGATATCAAGGCATAATAAATATATAAACATAATAATAAAAGTTAAGGATAGGATATTAAGTAAATAATCCATTACAGTGTTCCTGTAAAGCTGAATATCATATTCATTTCCTATCCCTCCAGTTGGAATCGTTACGAAATTTTAAGTGTTTTTTTAAGATACATTTTGATTTGAAAATACTTACTTTAATATTTTATACATATCTTTTTTTTTTGTTGCTATTTATCGATTTGCTGGGATATTTCGGTTGCATCTCACGGTGAAATGGTACAGTTGAAAGCCTATCGAAATTGATCGCGATGTTGACCTCGTGCAAAAAATAAGGAACATAGAAGAAGCTATTTCATATCTGTCAGAGAAAAACACCTTCTGGGCTGTTTCACAGAAACACTTTCATTTAAAGAAGCAGGACCTGTGAAATCGGTGGAATAAAGGCAACATCTTCAAGATGAAAGTGTTAAGGAGTTTTTTTGAGAATATCTTTTCCTTCACATAATGTTTATTACTTGAAAATAAGTTTCAAAATTTTAAACTTGAACCAGTTTTGAAAAGAAATAACGAGAAAGTATCGGGATACAGTTAGAAGTACAGTAAGAAAAATAAACATGAGCAATAAATGAGTATATACTGATGTAATAACATAAGTTTAATACTTGCATGATTCTTGCCATTTTATTTGAGGATTTTTCTCCTTAGCTTGTCTTTTTGACCGTTGTCTATTTATAAGCGCATCAGGTTAAAACAGCTCGACAGATTTCTGTAAAATGAGAGAAATGAAGACCGGAATAAACATCCCTCCATTTTAAATTCGACTACTTCCAATAACCCGTCCAAACGATTGTTATTTTGTTTGTTTGGTTTATGGCATATTAGTCAGAAGATCGAAGCGATGGAATGCCACCGAAGTTGCTAGTTCTTCATCGTCCCCCAGGGTGTACCAAGGGGGACTAACTAGCTTTACACCCGCGGAAACGGACGAAACACGGAGGAAGAAAGTTTGACAAATCCAAGACCCGATCCTGTGTCGGATCCAGATTCCGACACATGAGCCGCTTGGAAGATCACCACCTTCACCCACAAGCCTGTGCCGGAACGATTGTTCAAAAGATTTAGCATGATGTACGAACAAACAAGAAGACGACATATTCAAGTTGTAATTCGATTTCGAAGTTCGACTTCGTATGATTGTAAATAGAGCATCTATATTTAAAAAAAAAAAAAGACAAAGTAATCGAAGTTACGATGAATTCGAACTTGCATCATATGTCTCATTAGAACCGATCGTTCACTCAAACATCTGTTGTAGTTCTCGCACTTAAGAGCTTTTCTTTAGTAAAAAGGTTCTATGGAATCTTAAATCATCTTTGTTGAAACTATGCATAATTGCGTGATCTAAAAATCAGATTATGTTCATGTCTATCAGAGATTGCTGAATAAGTCTTACGTGATATCTAATAATATCCAGAGCAGCTCTTTCATGCCTTTGTTTTAATAGTTTTGGAGGTTCCATATTTATTCTCACGATTCACCACTGTCATAAAAATAACATATCATCTGAGTTGAAACAATCCTCAAAACTTATTTCTATGGAGTTTGAAGTTTAGTCAAATTAAAAGAATTTTTGAAATTTTTGAAACAACAGTTCAGATTTTTCCTCTTTATGTTGATTTCTTGACCATAAAGAATCTGAACTGCAGTAGAAGAATGGGAACGGATTTGAAAAGTATTCTAAGAATGATCGTGAACGTTTTATTCTTAAACTACGTCCGGTTCAGAGAAATAATGTGTGATTTAGGCAAGGTTTTATTAAACAAATATATTCAGTATCTTCAAACAATACTAGAAGAAGAGGGGCTATTAGAAACCTGAATAATAGAAGAAATATGATCTTCATAGGAATTGTTTTCGTTATTACAGCCGTGAAATCTATCAATGTTCCCAATAGCAATAGTTAGTATAAATCTTTTTATATCAGTTCTTACTAACATTATTTTATTGCGAAATGCTAAAGTTTTTGCTGAAAACTTAGCACCAAGTGAATATGACAAGCGTATTATAATGATAAATATAATAATAAATAGGCCAAAGGTAGATATTTAAATATAAAAAAAAATAGAATTAACATCAAGGAATATGTTAATAGAGTGCCAATGTATTTAACAGTAATGATTACCGAGAGATTATTAATACAAAAGTTCTACTTTAAATGAAACTGATTTACAAGTTTGCAGAAAACAATACAAAAATTTTATTTTCAACATCACATTTCGAACTTATTTTACATTCAATTTTTAATATTATAATTTTATTTTGTAATTGTGTTTTCATGTAGCTATATTTACTAGTTCTTTTTGTTATAGTTTTAACTTTGTCTCTTTCTAGAAAATTGCAAAAAAAATATTGATATAAAAATTATCTTTCTAGATAGGCTATGAAAGATTTGTCTTTCCTTTTTTGTAATGCGCAGTTCAGTATTTTCCAAAATCTGAAACGTTAGCTAATGTATTTGATTATGGGTTTTCCACAAAGCCTTAGGACGATTTAGAATTACGTACATTCTGTAAGGCCTGTTTGTTTCACTGTTTCTCCTCAGCTTAAATATCACGGAAATTGTTAAATAAACTCAATATATCACTGGGTTTAGGAGTTACTTTATAGGCTAAAAATTACAATCGGTAAATTTGATAGATGCTGATTTTTTTTTCTTTATCTTAAAAAATTTCAATTTAAAAATTTAGATTTTTATGGTTTTACTATCTGATGTTAGTAATAAACAAAGTCTAATTAAAAGGAACGATGAGAAAATAAAATTAATTTTAGTGAATTTTGAGAATGCGACGTTACTCTAAACTTTCAGTATACATTCCAAAGAAATAGTGTACATTCTCCCAAATTTCTTAAATTAGCCAAAATATACTCCAATCTAAAGTGCATGTCTAAATTTGAAAAGTTCTACGTTGACATTTCTCCAAGTTTCAGTAGAAAAATATGAAGATGTAATAGGAAGAAAAGAAGTTATCAAATTTGACCTCTTGCATCATGCAAGACAGTATATTTAAATTTCTTAAAATATTAATTTTGTAATCAATGCTTTGCTGTTACTTTATCCAAGAGACTTTATCTAAGAGAAGTTATACTGAATAGTCTTAAAGTTGATCCATTTAATTTAACATCTTATCACGTTTAATAAAAGTAACCGAGATCTTAAGCCTGAGCTTTAAGGTTCCAAACATCCTTAACAATTATATAAATGTATAGTAGCTATCCGTTTCTACGAAGTAATTGTCTCACTGTATTAAACAAGGCATCCAAGAAATTAACTAACTCTGCTTATTACTAGAAAGGATTACTATTATACTATGGTTCCAATATTATATATTCTCTTATTTTTTGAAGGAGTATCTGAATGTAAATTCTCTTCGAATGGTTTAGTTCACGGTTGATTCTTACTTATTTAAATTTAGGTATCTAGGTTTATCGTGTCAATTCGATTCCATTGTTAATCTCATGATGGCGTCTTGCGTTGATTACATGTCCTGCTTTTTCGTTCATCCAAATTATTACGTATTATGTTTGTCATTTATCTGAAGTACGGTAATTAAAATGTCTTACCTAACTACGTATCTCTCTATTTCAGTTACACAAACTCGTCCAGTTGTGAATGGTAAAAAAATACCGTGTGATGCCGATGTCGTAACGTTAGAATGCATACAAGAATGTGATAAATTAAAAGCATTTGCATTGTGTTTTCTACATCATATTGATGCTCAGAATATATTAAACAAAGGCGTTTGTGAATGTCGGATCCCTAACAAAGGTACTTCCTGTTTTCTTTACTTCTTTATAGTCTCTTTTAAAGATATAAAAATCATAAATTAGTAATACGTTTATTGGCAACCAATGCAATTCTAGAAACTCTGATTCTGACTCATGTCAGCAAAATAATAGAACTACTAGTTGACCCGTGCGAATAATTCGCAACAAAAAAAAAAAAACTTTGAGAAATAATAAATAAATCCAACGGCTATCGTGCATGTTAGTTAAACACATTGTCAATAGATGGCGCCTTCTCCATTTTTATAAAAAGGTTGACCCGTGCGAATAATTTGCATGGTATCTTGATCAGTCACCGAATCGTAATGTGCAAATAAATAAATGAACAGATTGTGAATAGATGGCGCCTTCTATATTTTTATAAAAAGATTTTTAAAATAAAGTTTTTTAAGGAAAACATTAATTTTAAACAATTTATTTAATCTTCAAAATGATGTCTATTTAATATGACAAAAGTATTAAGGGAAATAATAAAAAAAAAACTTTTGGAAAATAATATATGAGTAGTTGACAAATTTTTATGTTTTTTATTGTAATAAATCGTTTATTTTTATTAAACTATAAACAAAGTTTTTTTATCTGTTCTTACTAAATAAACGATGAAATATCATTTAAAGGGCATTTTTATTCAAAAAAGGAAATATTTGAAGGTTACAACGCTAAAGCAATATTTGAAATGTTGTTTCGCTTTCGAAAAATAAGCCGCTTATGTTAAAGAGTGTCTACATTTTTATAAAAAGTTTTTTAAAATAAAGTTTTTGAACGAAAACATTAATTTTAAACAATTTGTTTATTTTTCGTCATTAGCGGGGAACGTAATCTTCAAAATGATGCCTCAATCATTGACTTTGATGAAGTATTAAAGGAAATATGGCGTTCCGACAAAAAAAACACCTTTGAGAAATAATATATAAGGATAATCCATCACAAAAGTATTGCGTTGTGCAAATATTATTGAGACTTTAAACAACTATTGTTGTAAAGCCTCGGCATTATTTCAAAAACAAACACGGGACGTTTTAAGTCATGTTTAACCGAGTTTGACGCCTCTAACTCTTCAGTTCAGAAGAATTAGCAGAACAATTCTTTCCTTTATATTATAACGTATTTACATATACTCAGACTTCGTAGATATATATGTATGAGAATAATCTAAAAGTCGAAATGAACAGTAAACGACGAAATTCCAGCCAATAATCTTCTGGATGAAGGAAACTTCATTCAACGTTTGCATTTACGTTCTTCAAGGATAAAAAATAAAGATGCATGACAGACATACCAACTTATGTTTGCGAATTTCACTTTTTTTTAGAAAATTGAAAACAAAAATTTCTTACTGTTTGGGTTCAACATTTATTGTAATTAAAACAATAAGAAAGAAAGAACTTAAAACCTACTTTCTTAAAATATTAATTCTTAAAACTTCTTTTATTTTCTTTGTTTTTGTTTGTTCTTTTATGGTCGTAAAACGACAAAAACGAAAGCCTTAAATCTATATTAAAATTACTGTAAACAATACAAATTTACCAAATTCTGAGAAAATTAATTTAACGTATTTGCTTAAATTGTCTAAACCGGACTCATTTTTAATGGAAAAAAAGCCCGCACAATGAATTAGTTAAAAGGATTTAATATTCATTATTTAAAACAATTGGATATTAACAGAATCAGGATAGAAATCCATTGTTTAGATTCCAATGGTGTTTATTTAATTTTTGTCGACTTCCTTCTTAATTTTTCTAGAAGGATCCATTAAAAAAGATTCCAAATATAAAAAAATAGGTCGTCTCTAGTCTTCAAATACCAAGTTTCAAGAAAATTCATCAAGTGCTTCAAAAGTAATTAAGAGAAACACACGCATATTACAGGCTTATGGCCATATACAGGCTTATGGCCGCTTTACACGCTTGAAAACTTGCCTCAAATCGGCAAATGTCTCGAAAAAGTCCCACTTGCTCTACATAGAACAAGTTCTAAATTCAGACAAATATTAGAAAGAATTCGACACCAGCGCCCTTGGCGGCGAGAAAATTTATTTAAAAACTACGACAGTATTAACGCTAAAATACGGATATTCTTTACTCGTGGTTTCAATCCACGGCTTCACTCACCACATTCTCATCCTCCCGGATTCTTTTTCCTGTTTATTTATCTCTGCTGTGAAATGAGTTGAGAATTAACAGCAAAACAAAGCTTAGAAATCAATATGGGTTTTCGCTTCCCCGACGTGTATTTTTAATCGCGATCTAAGCGAGAGCTAAACGCGATTTATCAATTGCTTCAAAAGTTATTAAGATAAACACATATTACACAAACATACAGACTTATGGCCGCTTTAGACGCTTGAAAACTTGCCTCAAACAGGCAAATGGCTCGAAAAAGTCCCACTTGCTCTACATAGAACAAGTTCTAAATTCAGACAAATATTAGAAAGAATTCGACACCAGCGCCCTTGGCGGCGAGAAAATTTATTTAAAAACTACGACAGTATTAACGCTAAAATATGGATATTCTTTACTCGTGGTTTCAATCCACGGCTTCACTCACCACATTCTCATCCTCCCGGATTCTTTTTCCTGTTTATTTATCTCTGCTGTGAAATGAGTTGAGAATTAACAGCAAAACAAAGCTTAGAAATCAACTTGTTTTTCGCTTCCCCGACGTGTATTTTTAATCGCGATCTAAGCGAGAGCTAAACGCGATTTGCCGCTCGCATACGTAAAGCGTTGGCATTTTCCCAAAACCAGTAACTGGCAAATGGCAAGTTTTCGAGTCCGTTTGAAGCAAGTTTTCGAGAACGTTTAAGCGGCTATTATTGATCTAATCAGCCTCCCTTTCCTAGGAAAATACGCTAAAAGAAACATAGTATTCTTTTATAATTTTATAAAAAAAAAAGGAAAGAAGCTTTAAGTTCATAAAGGGCCATTCTGTAATTTCACTCTAGATCATAGTTTATATTTCATTTTTTGCTTTCTGTTATTTTTAATAAAGGTGAAAGATCTAAGGATCCGAAGTCTGGAGAAGTGATTAAATGTGGTCGACATTACGAATACCCTGATGATCCCTGTCTTAAATTCTGTTCAACTAAAGACTTAGGTGGAGTTTGTCACGAAGAAAAGTCTTCTGAAACAAGAAACGGCAGACAAGGTTACTGCTACTGCTACAAGAAACCTCCACGATCTCCAACGTTAAGAGGATTAGAAATCGATTAAGATTCAGAATTACTTTCGAAATTCTTTGTTAATATTTAAAGAAATCATGTCAGGAATTATATTACATTGTCTTTGAACATATCGAAATAAATAATACGTATATTTACTTTGTCGTAATATTAATTATTACCTGAAAAAAACATTTATTCAAATTAATTATTTTGAAAATTAATTATATTTTATATTGTACTTATAGCAGCCCAAAGGTGTGTATGTTTCAATCCACGTCTTTCGTTTGTCGTCATTACTGCCAAAGGACGTAGTAATGATAGACGCAAAGATGAGTGCCATCGCAACATTTCTGATCACTCCACTCAAAATATTAAATGAGCAAGATTTTGTACGCATGAGGAGTTTCAAGGTGCCATCGGCTGATGTGAAATTCATTTGAGCTCGGGTTTATATTTTCCAATCTAACGTATCCCCCTTTAATAAATTGCCCTATGCGAAGAAAGTGAAGCCTGCAAGAAGGCATTTAAGATGAAATTTTCTACCAAACACAAAGATCGAGCTAAGGAAGGTCAACGTTAACCATGAATTACATTGAAATCCTTTAGAATCATCTCCAAAGTGAATAGCGTAGAACTTCCTAATGTTCAACCTAGAATTTTTAGTTCCAGTTAGTTCAGAGTTGCCTCAATTTTATGCTCAGCAATTATATAATAGAGGCAAACCATTTACTACGTAAGTGTAAGGAATCAATTCTTATTCTTACCACATCCACCTGTTATAACGAAACTATTTCGGTTCAAACAATAACTGAATACGGTTTTAATAAATCCATAACAAGTCAACATTAACCTTTCTGTTCAACAATAGTTGACTACAGTTTTAATAAATCTACAAAATACCATGGAATACATTCCTTCCATTGCTTAATTTCTCCTTACAAATAACCAAATAA
>JAFIDM010000179.1:37940685-37963336 GCA_023159025.1 Thereuonema tuberculata | reverse complement strand
AGAGAGTAAAAGTATACAGAGTTACATAGAAAATTCCAGGGACCGTACGAAAGGAGCGTAAAGAACGGGATAGTGCTATAAGCGGGAGCGTAATAACGGGGTTTTACTGTATGTCATTTAATACACGAACTTACCTTCAGCCATTCGACTGGAGCTGCAAATAGCACAGCATCTATCGATCCAGACTATTTGCCATCAACATCAACAGTACCTCATCTAATTACTCAGTAAGAACTTATTGACCTTGTTTGGTACTTAAGTCTTTCATAGACTCAATCTGAATTTCTGGGTTTCTGGGATTGCAAGGATGGAATCTGCTAGATAAAAGTGTTAAAGTGACTTCATTTTTGAGACGCCAGTATGATTTTGAAAGGTTTTTCTCGTCCTCCGACAATATTATATATTGTAATGATATAGTTGGTTTGTCACAACCAAGAACTCTCATCGACTTCTCTAAACTCAGTTTAAAGGCAGTGGTCTTTCACAATGGCAACGTATATCCCTGTATTCCAATCGCTTACTCCATTCCCAAGAAGAGACTTATGAAACTATGCGGATTTTGCTTGATTGCTTTGACTATGACGGGCAAAAGTGAAACATGTGTAGATTTGAAGGCACTAGATCTTACTTGGTATGCAGCAAGATTACAGTAAGTACTGCTGTTTTTTGCAAGTGGGACAGTTGTGATAAGAAAGCTCAATATGTACAAAAGAAGTGGCCTCAGTGATATATCTTCACTCCAGGAAAAATAAATGTAAACCATTGGTAAATCCTCAAGATGTGTATCTCCCTTCTCTAAACATTAAATTCGGGTTGATGAAGATATTTGTGGAAGCTCTGGACAAGGACGAGACAAGCATTTGCATATTTGAGGGACAAGTTCCCAAAAATCTGTGAGGCCAAAGTAAAGAGGGCCCACAGATACGATAAATACGAGATTTGTTATTGGCCCACAGGTACGATAAATAATGCAAGATCCAGATACTCAAAGTATGACGAAACTAAAACTAGACTACACTTTCTTGATTGTCGTGTAGACTTCTTCCCAGAAATCTCGGAGATATAAGTGACGAACATGTCCTGCCGAAATCGTTCACCATTTTCGTCATGGAAAAACGGTTTATGGGGAGATGGAACTGTGGTATGTTTGTGGAATAATGTCATCTGTAGTGAGAGAAATTCCAGAAAGTGACTACAAAAGAAAAGATCAGAAAAGGCATTTTTAAGTTCTCCACAAATCACATAACTATATTGAAATATGAAAACTATATATTATTCATAAATAACTTCAAAGCTCTGCTTCTTAAAAACGATACGTGCTTCTGCATTTTTACTACCAGATCCAGGTAACACATGCTTTTTACTCCATAGATGGTTTAAAAAGAAAAAGGTTTTTAAAAAGTCGAAGAAAAGCACACTAAAATTTTAAAGAAACTCGCATCACATGACTATAGCGCATTAACTGGATTTCTGAAGACACGTGACAACTCCTTATATGGTAAACGATTGAACATTAGTTACTCCGCATACTTCCCTGTGTTCCAAATGCAATCATCTCATTTCACTTGTCAGCTATAGCTTGATGCTCAAAATGTCGAAAACGGAAGAGAGAAACATTTCACTTCAACACTTTATAATGTTTAAATGGATGCTAACCTTAAGATCAACCTTGGGATTTAGAAAATAAAAAGTTTCTAAAATTTCTTTTTCATTTCATATTTTAATCACTTCAATTTTGAGAAATTTAAGTAGTTATTACAGTTTTTATTTAATTTCTTTTATTACCATTTCTGATATTTGAGAAACGGAAGAGGTTATAAATTTTTTAATAAAAAGTGATAGTTTTCAATTAACATCCGTTTGAAAGATAATAGCATAATAATGCGATGATTTAATGATTTAATATATGGTATATACTGACAAAAGTTTAAAAGAAGTATTCGAAGAAAAAGACACTGTCAAATATCTTAAGATATCATAGAAGAAAAATGAAGATATTAGGATTGATATTTATTGTTACTGCAGTAAAGGCGCTAGCATTCCATGGTTAGTAAATTACTGTTTTTATTAGTATCTTTTGTTGTTATTATTTATTTTACTAATAGGGTTTACCCTCAGCGATTTTAGATTTTAATCTCATATTTAAATTACATCATTAATTAAGCAACGTATTAAAAATTGGCCAAGTCATTTTAGCTAGGAATTTTCGTTGTAGGGGGTGGAGGTCAAAGTAAACATGTCTGTATTTTAAGTTAAATTATTAAGAAACTAAATTATTAAGTTTTATGGAAATCGTCCAGTCGTTTTAACGTAAGGAGCCGTTTAAGTATTACGTAAGCATATTTTTAGTCATTTTAGACGCCCCCCCCCCCACCTTGTAAGCAAAAGTAAGCAGACGCTAGATCCTCCCTTGTGCTTACGTAAGATTTGCCCCGTTCCTACGACTGGAACGGCCCCTCATGCGCATATAAACAGACAGATGGACAAGCTTTCGAATGCTCAGACAATTAGTTTAATGAATAGTAAGCATAATAAAATTCAGTAACTAAATGTTTTGGTAAAGAAATATTAATTACAGGAAGGATTTCCTAAATGCATTTATGGTTTTTTATTTTCAAAAAAGTATAAAATATTTCTATTTTTAACAATTACAATGATATTATTTTTTCTTATCTCCTTGTAACCCTTATTAAGTGTATATCAAAGCACAGATCGCCGATCATTGGTAGTTCACAAGAGTCCTCCTCATATTGAATTTTGACAGTTTAATGTTGCATTCAAATTTAAAGCTTTTGTAAGTTCGAGGACGTGGCGAAACTAACAAGGAAAGTGCTTGACCTCGAACGCTGAGAACTCACGAAAATGTGCGTTCTCATATAAATAGCTCATGCCAAAGACAGTGGTATGAGTCATTCTCATGAAAAACCGTACGTTTTACCACGAGAGACATTTGAATGATCACCTATTGAAGATCCAAGATAAATAAAGATCCACTTTGATAAAGCGAAGAAGCAAAAAAACAATGTAATAGGATCAAAAACACTTATATTTTAATGTCGTGGCTTAAGTCAGATGTGTATATTGTTCTGTTTCACTTTGCTTGACCACTTTATTGAAACCTGCACTTTGAAGACAGAGTAGTTGTACAACACTATCAAATCAGTAGGAAAAGTTTGATATTCAGATAGCGTAATTATATTAAGCAGAGGGAAATACAGCAATATAGTCACGATATTGAAATATATGTATTTTTGGTCTTATTATGTCGATATTTTGTTTCTTCGCGTTACCAAAGTTCCACTCTAGGACCTTCAATAGATGATCATTCAAATGTCTCTCGTGATAAGACGTGCAGTTTTGCATGAAAATGACTCATACCACTGTTTTTGGCATGAGAGATTTACATTCTAAGCACATTTTCGTGCAGTTCTCAGCGTTCGAGGTCACGCACTTCCTTGTAAGCATAAAAACCACCTTCTTGGTTTTTACTAATTCTGAGAAATATGGTTAAGGCTTAGTGATCCATGAGATTTTTCGCTGCCGAAGGAATCTAAGGACCACAAAAGCTTATTGAAAATTCATTCATTCATTGTGTAAAGCGAAAATTCTCTTGTTTTTATTCAAAAGATGTCGTTAACCGCTTTAATTATTTATTTTATGTTTAAAAAAATCTCAAGTTTTCTTCTAATATATTTTTAGAGGTAAAAAGGGTTCAATTATAATTTAATCTTTATCGACCTTTACTTAAACCTCTAATACAGCCGTAAAATATAAAGCTGTATAGAAAGGGTTATGTCCGCAATTAAATTGTGATGTATATTTTAATGAATTGAAAAAGATACAATATAATATGAATACAATACAATTAAAATAATAAAGATGTATATAAAATTCCCTGTAAAAATTGTAATAAAGTATATGTAGGATCTACAATTCAAGATCTGGAGGATCATCTACAACAGCATATTTATCATTTTAAACTAAAATTTTAATCAATCTGAGTTATTTCATCACCACACCGTAACTGGACAATTTTCGATTTTTCTAAGACGTAAGGATTGAAACAAGAGGTCGCAATCAAAAAGAACTGTTCATAAAAGAATCATATATTACTGCCACCATCCCTTCAATAAATTATGGACAATCTCACCAAGACGTTAGAAGATATTTAGGAAGACAACTAGCCAGACCATTACAGAATTGAAAAGGAATAACAATCGTAACGTATTCGGTTATAAACTGACTGCTCCATTGAAAGTGGACACCTGTGGTATGGAACAGACGCTTTATTTACAGCGTGTCTATTAGCGCGTACTGTGGCCGTTTGCCCTAAGCACAGCATCCACACGCCGTGGCATGCTCTCCACCAGTTTCTGATAGGAAGCAACCGGTAAGTTTGACCACTTCTCCTTCAAAGCCTACCCATGTTGGACGCGTGTATGCGGTCACATCGGATGCGCACGAATCTGGCGCTCCAATTCATCCCACAGATGTTCAATAGGGTTGAGGTCCGGACTCCGGGCGGACCACTGAAGTTCCTGAACATTATTCTCCGGAAACCAGGCGCTGACAAAACGGGCCTTATGGCACGGCGCATTGTCGTGCTGGAACACAAATGGCCCTTCACCGAACTGCGACCACAACTTCGGAAGCATTGAATTGTCTAGAACGTTCCAGATACTGTGTGGATGTCATGTTCAACCAACCGATCACATCCAAACCAGAAGAAACAAGTCCGCTCCATCACATCACCGCCGTCAAACTTCACTGTTGAGATGACACACTCAGGTGTCTACTTTCAATTGAGTAGTCAGTATAAACTTATATACGTTTGCAATGCTGTTGTTGTTGGTTGGGTTTCTAATGGTGTAAAAGCAGCTGTGGCTAAGCTGCGCTGTATATATGTTTGTAAGACGCATCCAAGTAGATATATTTAAAGATAAAAATTACTGTGTTTTTACTTTAATGATAATTTAAAAAGATGTTTTAATGAAATATCTTTTTCGAAATTTGAATACTTGTTAAGACAAGTGATTAGATCAACATACATTAAGACTTAGTTGATAAGATAAGCAGTAACGTCCAAAAAATTCAAAAGCTATAGATCCAATATATAGAAACTCATGCGCAAGTATCTCAAGAATCATAAAACAATTATATAATTAATTATTCTTTTATTGTAAAACACTCCAATTAGTTAAGATTATTTTTAACTGAAGCTATCTTTAATTATTATTTTAATTTTAAATTTCAGACGGATCCAACAGTCCTATTATGACTAGTAGACGAGTGCCTTGTGATGGTGAAGTTGTTACATTAGAATGTGTAGAAGAATGTAACAAGTCAAAAACATTGGCAACTTGCTTTTTAGCTCTTCATGACCGACTTAATCCTATATTGAACGTAGGACTGTGCGACTGCCGTACTCCTTTGGCAGGTATTTATGTTTAATTTTAAGTTGCAATAATTCGTCCAGCAGTTACTTAGTGATAAAAATAGATACAATAGTTTAACATCTGGTAAAGAGATTATGTAAAAACACAAATCTCAGAACTGCACCTTTTGTATAAAATATTTTCTGTAAAACATTACAAAATATCCTAATTTATAAAGCATTACAATTTCATAATGGAGGAAGTGAACAATTTTAAAATTGTATCCCTATGATATTTCTGCTATGAAATGGCTACCGATACAAAAGCAACACACTACTTTATTTTATCAAAATAAAAGATTTGTTTGCAGTTATGTTTCATAATTTCTTTTTGTTTCTTGTTGATGTTTCGCTGCTATATGATTCGTATGACGATAAGTCTTACAAACTATTTAAATAATCAAGTTATTAAATAATTCATTATATAATATCTGATTGTATTACAGAATATAAGGATTAATAAGAAAGTTTCTCTTTTCTATGTAGTCTAAATATTGTTCTGCTGAACATATACGTATTCAAATGAGGCTGCAGATCCTATCTGATATTTCTCTCTATAAAGATCTTAGGCTGGGGCCAGACCAAGTTCCAACGCAAACGAACGCAAACTCTGCCGAATGTGTTTGGTGTGGTTAGGGTTGTAAACGATTGGAAAGGATTGTGATGTTGTCGTCCACATCGGATTTAGTTTTGAATTGGAAATCGTTGGTTGTGGTTCGGTCATTTTACGCGGCAAGGTATTGAAGTGATGGTCTAAACACAAACACCACCCATAGAATACTTGCCAACGACTGAGCACGTTTTAACTCGTCCACACCGACCGAACGCAGGCCAACGCCAACAATCGCCTTGGTAACCGTTGGAATGCATTGACGTGCGTTCGCCAGCGCTTGTACACATCAATTCCAACGCATCCCAATATCTCTCCACATGTGCCTTGGTATGCGTTGGAGCTTCGATCTGGCCCCAGCCTTAGAGAATATCCAGACTGGGAATGATGCCTTCAACTTTTCAGGATTTTCTAAAGAGGATTAGAAGATAACTCTTTATAGATTAACTTACTAGATTATATTAAATTTTTCTATGATTCCTTACAACAAAGAAATTACAATATTTACGGAAATGCATTTGCTAAAATCTGTTTCAAACCAAAGAAAACAATTACGTTTCATTTACAATCATTTTTGAAAAATGAATTTATTAGCATTAAATAAAGATACATATCTTCACTTCTTCGCCAACTTATTTCACGTTAACATTACTTCATTTAAAAAATAAAATTAGTTAGCCCATATAAAATAAAAAAAATATTTGGGATCAGTAGTTTAGTATTATAAATATCTATTTAAAGGATTATAGCAACCAAGATCCATCTCCGTTGGAGGTAGCGACCTTTTTCATAGCTACAACTTATTCAACTGTTCCTAGGTTCGTAATGTTGGTTTTCTGGAAAAGTGAAGGAGACAAGCTTTCAGTTAATCCTTCGACTTTCAGAGCTCTGTTTTTGGTATCATTTGGCAACCATTCTGCATTTACGACATCTAAACAGGAATAACAAAGTTAAATACTACTATACTAATTTGTTGTTGTTGTTGTTGGTTGGTGTTTTATGGCGCAAAAGCAGCTGCGGCTAAGCTCCGCCAAGAATAATATACTAATTTCTCTATAATCTTTGAGAAATTATACAAAACACAATTGTAATGATTCTGTATGCTAATCCTCATTATTATGAATTGTCTTGACTTCAGTAGTAACTTCATTTTAATTTCTGTTTAGTAAAGCTGATTCTAATTCTTGTTTGTTTGTTTGTTTTCTTTTATTGGTATATCTCCAATTGATTATTTTCGTTATTTTTTTGAGTCTCTCATTTGCTTTTCTATTAAAGTTGAAAAGTCTAAAGATGCCGAGACTGGAGAAGCAATTGAATGTGGCCGATCTTATGATTATCCAGATAAACTGTGTTCTAAGTATTGCTGGGCAAAAAAACTAGTGCCAGTTTGCCAAGAAGAAAAGTCATCAAAGAAGAGAAATGGCAGACAGGGCTACTGTTATTGCTTCAAACCACAACCACCACCACCAGGCCTAACTGTAAGATCTAACTGATTAAGTATTAGAATTAATTCATTTTTTCTGTTATAAAAATTCACAAATAATAAAAAATTATACCAGTATTTGCTTTTTATATTTTTGTAATATTTGGAAAATAAATTACAAGACAACATATCAAATCATTGAACTGGATTTCTAATTTTATTTTAGTGTACAGTCCCCGCGCTGAATAAAGATCCTCCCAGAATGCAACGCAGCTTATAGATTGAGCTTTCCTGGCCGACCGCTAACATTGAAAGAGAAGAGGTCGCTTCTCTTCTGTTTCAATGTTAGCGGTCGCCCAGGAAAGGACAATCTGTAACCTGCTTTGCATTCTGGGAGGATCTTTATTCAGCGCGGGGACTTTAATGTTGTGTTCATTAGATAAAAAAAAAAAAATCAAACCAACCAAATGACTTTATCTAAGATCCTCTCTTCCTCTCTTATCAAAATACACTCATCTCGAATAACCAATAATTCTCCGTTTTCTCATCTGCAATTACTAGAAAACGTCAAGAAAAAAAGAAAAGTGAACTTGGAAGATTACTATCAATCACCAACATCCAATAGAAAAAAAGATCAAATAAAACCAAGCTATAATTACTCCTGTATAATTAACTTTCTTAAAAGGATCTACAACACTTTTGGTAGGCTATATTCTGTACATAAGCAAAATAGTTACTAAAGTGTATAGCCTACGTAGCCGAGAATTTTTAGCGACCCATGTGGGAGTTATTGTGACAGCGACCAAAATCGGTAGCTATTGCGCTTGTGCTGGCCGTGCGTCCGTATCTGTCTTCCCCTAACAATTTCCAAACGAAAAGTCGGATGGACAAACGGATTTCACCATCGCATTCACAGGCCCAAACAACATAGGAATTGCGTATTTTCAGGAGCCAACGCACATCTTCCCCATGTTCGAGATATTGGCATTGTTTTCATTGGATTTCCTCTATTAGCTTGAATGTTAGAAATGCAATTCTCTCATTTCACTTACTGATGTTATCTTGTCGTTTTGAAGATGCTTAAGATGTCGGAAACGGAAGAGAGAAACATTACACTTCAACACTTTATAATGATTTAAATGGATGCTAACGTCAAGATCAACCTTAGGATTTAGAAAATTAAGTTGCTAAAAATTATTTTTCATTTCATATTTTAATATCTTCAATTCTGAGAAATTTAAGTAGTTATTACAGTTTTTATTTAATTTCCTTTATTACCATTTCTGATATTGGAGAAACAGAAGAGCTCATAAAATTTTTATTGAAAATTCTTTTTTTACCAACTCCACGAGGAAAATAAAAATAAAAAAGAATAAATAAAAAGTGGTAGTTTTGAATTAACATCCGTTTTGAAAGATAATAGCGTAATACTGCGGTGATTTAATGTATGTTATATATTAAAAGTTTAAAAGAAGTATTCATAGAAAAAGAAACTGTCAAATGTATTAAGATATCACAGAAGAAAAATGAAGTTATTAGGATTGAGTTTTATTTTGACTGCCGTAAAGGCGCTATCATTCCAGGGTTAGTAAATTAGTGTATGTATTAGTGTATTTTATTATTATTTATTATTATTTTTACTAGTAAAGTTTACCCAAAGCGATGTCAGATTTTAATCTCATATTTAAATTACATCATTATATAAGAAATATATTAAATTTTTAGAAAATTAAGAAATCGGCGAAATCATTTTAGCTAGAAATTTCAGATGTCATTCATAGGGGATGGAGGTCAAAGTAAACGTGTCTGTATTTTAAGTTAGATTACAAAGAAACTAAATTCTTAAATGTAATGGAAATCCATCCAATCGTTTCAACGTAAGGGGCCGTTCAATTATTACGTAAGCACATTTATAGTCATTTTAAACGCCCCCCCCCCTCCCCCTTGTAAGCAAAATTAAGCAGATGTCGGACCCTCACCCTTGTAAGATTTGCCCCGTTGAATGCTTACGTAGTACTTCAACGGCCCCTAATGCGCCTATAAACAGATAGATGGACAAGCAGACAGGAAAAAATGTTCAAGATTTTGAATGCTCAGCCAATTAGTTTAATGAATAGTAAGAATAGTAAAATTCAGAAACTAAATGTTTTGGTAAAGAAATATTAATTACAGGAAGGATTTCCTAAATATATTTATGGTTTTTTCGTTTTCAGAAAAGTATAAAATATGTCTCTTTATAACAACTTTACAATTGTTAATTCCATCATGATATTGGTTTTTTTTTCTTATCTCGTTGTAACCCTAATTCAGTGCATATCAAAGCACAGGTCGCCGATCACTGGAAGTTTACAAGAATCCTTCCCATATTGAATTTCAACGGTTAATGTTGTATTCAAATTTAAACTTTTGTAAGTTTGGGGACGTAGCTGAGTGGCGATACTAAGCATAAAAAAACCACCTTCTTGTTTTTAACTAATTCTGACAAATTCGGTTAGGGCTTAGTGATCCATGAGATTTTTAACTGCCGAAGGAATCTAAGGACCACAAAAACTTATTGAAAATTATGAGACTAAAGTTAATCTAACTTGAATGAATGAATTAAATCTCCAGATGTAATTCAGTTGTAGAAAGCAATACAGCACTGCGAAAAATTAAAAACACCACAACCTGATAAGTGTCATTCATTCATTGCGTAAAGCTACTTTACTAAAATTCTCTTGTATTTATTCAGAAGATGTCGTTAATCTTTTTAATTAGTTCTTTTTTATTTTATGTTTGAAAAATCTCAAGTTTTCTTCCAATATATTTTTTAGGGATAAACAGAGTTCAAAAAACATTAAATTTAAATTTAAATTTAATTTATATTTTATAGCCAGAAAATATAAAGCTATATAGAAAGGGTTATGTCCGCAATTAAATTATGATGCATATTTTAATGAATTGAAACAGATACAATATAATATGAATTCAATACAATCAATATGAAAATAATAAAGATGTAAATAAAATTCCGTGTAAGAATTGTAATAAAGTATATGTAGGATTTACAATTCAAGATCTGGAGGATCATCTACGATAGCATATTTATCATTTTAAAGCAAAAAATTTGAATAAATCTTGAGTTATTTCATCACCACACCATAACTGAAAAAATTTCCATTTTTCTAAGAGGTAAGGATTGAAACAAGAGGTCGCAATCAAAAAGAACTGTTCATAAAAGAATCATATATATATATTGCCACCATCATCCCTTCAATAAATTATGGAAAATCTCACCAAGACGGTAGAAGATATTTAGGAAGACAACTAGCCAGACCATTACAGAATTGAAAAGGAATAACAATCGTAACGTATTCGATATTTAATATATATTTTTACCCATATAGATATCTTTTGAGAAGTTAAAAAATGACCGTGGTTTTATTTTAATGTTAATTTAAAAAGATGTTTTTAAGATCATAGATTTAAGGAATATCTTTTTCGAAATTTTCAACTTGTTAAGGTAAGTGATTAGGTCCATATACATTAAGACTTAGCTGATAAGGTAAGCAGTCAACATCAAAAAAATTCAAAAGCTGTAGAAATATATAGAAGCCCACGCTCAACTATCTCAAAATTCATAGAACAATTATATAATTAATTATTCTTTAATTGTAAAACCTCCAATTATTTAAAATAGCCGGGTACCGTCGGTTCGCTCCGGAACCCTTGCATACATAGCATAAAATAAATAAAAAAAAAAAACTTTATTTATTTAGCAAAATGTGGTCTTCTCCGGATAACTCAGGTATATTGCGGGTTGGCGCCACACACCTATACATCGATAAGGCAACTTTAAAGCGAAAATCCTCTTCATTCCCTATCCCGTGGGAATTTCGAAACATCTGGCCTTGTTCCTTGTCTACATCATAAAGGGAACCATTTCAGCTTTCTAGGTTTAGGCTGGACATTGATGAGTCAGTCAGTGAGTGAGCGAGTCAGGACTTTTCTTTTTGTATAAATTATCTAAATTACTTTTCGCTTGAAACTTTCTTTAATTAATATTGTAATTTTAAATTTCAGACGGATCCAATCGTCCTATTGTAACTAATAGATGACTGCCTTGTGATAGTGAAGTTGTTACATTAGAATGTATAGAAGAATGTGACAAGTCAAAAACATTGGCAACTTGCTTTTTAGCTCTTCGGGACATATTTAACCCTGTATTGAACGTAGGATTGTGCGACTGCGAAACTCCATTGGCAGGTATTTATGTTTAATTTTAAAGTTGAAATTGATCTATCAACAGAAAAGAAAAATGTAGTTACTAATTCGTCCAGCAATTACTTGTAGATTATGTAATAAAAGCAAATCATAGAATAGCATCTTTTGTACAAAATATTTCCTATAAAACATTACAAAATATCCTATTTTTAAAGCAATACAATTTCATAACGGAGGAAGAAGCAATTTTTAAATTTCATTTTAAAAATGTTATTCTATGATATTTCTGCTATAAAATTCGCTAGGGATACAAAAGCAAAACAGTGTTTTTGATGGCACTACTTTTTTTTATTAAAATATTTTTTTATAGTAATCTTTCATAATTTCTTTTTGTTTCTTATTGATGTTTCACTGATATGTGATTAGTGTGACGATAAGTCTTACGAACTATTGAAGGAGGAAGTTATTGAATATTTCATTAGATGATATCTGATTGTGTTACAGGACCTAAGGATTAATAAGAAAGTTTCTCTTTTCTTTGTAGTCTAAATACTGTACTGCTGAACATGTATATTCAGAATATGTATATATGATGCTGCTGCAGATCCTATCTAAAATTTCTTTCTAGAAAGATCCTAGAGAATATCCAGATTCGGAATGATGCTTTCAACTTTTCAGGATTTTCTAAAGAGGGTTAGAAGATAACTCTTTATAGATTAACTTACTAGATTATATTAAATTTTTCTATGATTCCTTACAACAAAGAAATTACAATATTTACGGAAATGCATTTGCTAAAATCTGTTTCAAACAAAATACATTTCATTTACAATCATTTTTGAAAAACGAATTCATTAGCATTAAATAAAGAAACATACCTTCACTTCTTCGCCAATTTACTTCCCGTTATCATTACTTTATTTAAAAATATAATTAGTTAGCCTATATCTACTGTAAAAAAATAAAAATTAAAAAAAAATATTCGGTTTCAGTACTTTAAGTACTAATCTAATTAAAGGTTTATAGGATCCAAGATCCATTCCGCTTGAGGTAGGGACCTTTTCCATAGTTATAACTTCTCCAAACTGGTCCTAGGTTCGTAATCTTGGTTTTATGGAGAGATGAATAAGACAAGATTCAAGGTAGGCCTTCGACCTTCAAACCTCTGAATATTATCTTCTTTTTGGTATAATTGGCAACCATTCCGCGTATAATTACTTAGTTAAATACTTATATACTTAATTCTCTATAATCTTTGAGGAATTATACAACACACAATTTTAATTATTCTTAATGCTTATTATTATTATGTATTGCCTTGACTTCAGTAGTAACTTAATTTTAATTTCTGTTTCGTGTAGCTGATTCTAATTCTTGTTTATTTGGTTTTTTTTTCTATTGGTATATCTCCAAATGTTTCTTTTCATTATTTTTTGATTCTCATATTTACTTTTCTATCTTTCCATTAAAGTTGAAAGGTCTAAAGACCCCGAGACTGGAGAAGCAATTGAATGTGGCCGACTTTATGATTATCCAGATAAACCGTGTTCAAAGTATTGCAGGGCAAAAAGTTTCGTACCAGTTTGCCAAGAAGAAAAGTCATCGAAAAAGAAAAATGGCAGACAGGGCTACTGTTATTGCTACAAACCACGACCACGACCACGAGGCGCGTTGATTAAGTTTTGGAATTAATTCATTTCTTTCTGTTCACAAATTCACAAATAATAAAACTTACACCAGTATATGCTTTTTTAAATTTTGTAATATTTTGAAATAAATTACAAAACAATATATCAAATCATTTAGCTGGCTTTTTTATTTCATTTTAATGTAATATTGTGTCCAATAGATAAAACAAAAATCAATCGAACCAAATGACTTTATCTAAGATACTCTCTTCAAATTCTCATCAAAAGACACTTATCTCGAATAACCAATAATTCTAAACTCGCATCACCGGATTTCTCATCTGGAATTCCTAGAAAAAGTCAAGGAAAAGAGAAAAAGTGCAGTTGGAATACTATTAACAACCAATATCCAATATAAAAGGAAAATTTCAAAATTTACACATTCAATAAACCCAACCTCTAATTACTCGTTTATAATTAACTTATTAATAAGTATTAATAAAAAAGACCAAACACACAAAGATTATAACAAAATAATAAATAATAAAGAACTTCATGACATGTTGCGAAGGATCACTTGCTTCTTCTTCAGATGAAACAAAGATGGAATGACTGGGTTCTGGCCACCACACACAGTTCTAATAAAATACCTAAATAAGAATACAATAAATGCGAGCGCTTTCGAAGTGATCTACACTTCGTCCTCAAGCGGAGAAATGAATAACATATTCGAGAATAAGAAATGAGATCCAACGGACATTTGAGTTGGGCGGAACCATTTGGGATTTAGGGGTGTTGGCATTGGGCCCTGTCGCCGGGGGCTAGGAAAGGGAGCGGTGAAGAACATCATAGATAGGGAGAGAGATGAAGGGAAACAGCGAATCCCAGTTATGAAAACAAGAAGGGGAAATTTGGAATGAAGGGGGAATATAAAAAAAAAAAAACCAAGGTGGCAAATGCATTGGCTAGCAGTACAGAATTAAAGTTAATGAGAAGGAGCAAGGAACTTCCGGGGTTGGAACCATTTGTGGAATCAGTATTGGGGAATAGTGAAAACTGATAGGTTGTCGTTGTAACACAGCCTGTCAGTGATAATAAAGAATGTTTCTTTGCATTTGCGCTTGAAATGGTTATCTTCCCGACAAATGATGGTGGGATTGTGGAGGTCCAGAGAGTGATTGTTATCACGACAATGAATGAAGGTTAGATAATTAGTATCGCCCTTAATGACGGCATTGGAGTGTTGGGCAACCCGCTTTTTTAAGGCTTGGCGTGTTTCGCCGACGTAACGGCAGGAGTTGCGCAAGCATGAAATGGCGTAAACGACGCCTGTGGAATTGGTGCCGCGGTCATCACAATGATCCCGGGATAATAATCGATTAAGGGGTTGGGAGATCGGGGAGGTGAGTACGATGTTGAGACCTCGAAGGATGTTTTTTAGAGCCGGAAAGATGGAGGGGTGGTATGGGACAGAAAAATAGATGTTTCTATTCAGGCGTCGTTCACGCCATTTCATGCATGCGCAACTCCTGCTGTTACGTCGGTATTCGTCCGACTAACACCAGTATGTGCCACCTTGATCCAACGTTTAAAGTTCTAGGATCGTCACGTTAGCTGGAAGGAAAGACAAAAAATTCTTTTTGCGCAAGCAACGGATTCTTAGGAACTGACGAAGAACACCGATTTTTGTGCACAGCCCTGAGGCATCGAAGAGCTTTTGAGAATCATCACGATGTCTGTTATATATAGAGTTGTCCTGAAAGTTGTGAACGGTTTTGTTAGATAGAAATAAAACGAATACCAGTATTTCCATTTCAGAAACAATTTTTATTTATCAAAGTATCCTTCCTTTTTTTCCATGACTATAGTCGAACTTAACATGTTTCAAGAAATGTTCATCACGATACACGATATATTATCCTTTTAGTAACCGTGGTCACGTTCGGGACCCTTTCAAAATAGATCTTTGACTTAAAAGAAACCGCACAGGATAAAGTCGCATTGAGTTAAATCCGAGGAGAGAGACGACCGTGCAACCGGAAAGAAGCGACTCATCGTCTTTGAGGTGATGCCGTAGAAGCTGCTGTAACAATCGAACTATGAGTGATGGTGCTCCTTCTTGTCTGAAAATTAGCTTGTCCAGATATTGCCTTTGCTGAAGTTGAGAAATGACGAAATTATTAAACGTAACGCAATATTTCTAAGCTGTAATGGAACAGATCCTATCGAAGTAATGTTCCAAAAAAAGAATGGTCGTACTACGAAATATGCTGTGAAGTCATATCAAACAGTGATGTTTGGTGAATGTAATGGAATTTCCTGAAATGCATGAAGTGGTTCGGATGCCGAAATTCGACAATTTTCGCTGTTCACAGTCCTATCCCGATAGAAAAGGTCTCATCTTCCAACATACTTCTTCAAGAACAAGCATCGTCCACTTCAATTCTGGCAAGAGACGTGAGAGGAAATGTCAGTCGCCTACCATAATCGTTGTGTTCAAGTTGCTGTACACGACTGATCTTGGATAACTTTCTGCACGACTTTCCATACCGTGGCATACATCAAATCCAATTGTCCCGCTATTCCACTGGCGCTGCTACTATCAGTAATGGTCCCATCTGTGCAGGCGACGATCGCAGTTGCAACGTCTGTAATTGTCTGTTCTGATACTGGTTTTCGGTCTCTGCCAGGCGGAACTAATAATGATTCTGTTTCTTCAAACTTTATAATCATTGATTTCAATGTGTTATTTCCTCAGGTTCTGACGTTTGATTAACTCAAGTAGAGCGACTGCTGCATGGGACGGGTGAAGGTAAAATAACTTGACAATTCAATAAAATAACTGCACGCTGAGGTAACGTAAGACATTATGTTGAGCATAACTGGTAATCAAAATTTCTTTCATTGAAGAATATTAATTCTTAACTCTGTAATTCAGCGCGATGAATTTTCACAATTTGATTGTGAAAAGACTCTGTAATTTCGAGGAAAACTTTTCTTATTAAATAATTTACTAGACTTTACTTATTTATTTTTCTATTTTATCTGTTGATAATAAAATCTGTAGTGACGTTTATAATTCGTAATAAATATCTTGAGTTTAATTATTAATTTAGTTCTGTGATATATTTGAGATTCATAATTGTTAATTATATGGTTTGTTATATGGTTTATCTTTAGTTTAAGTATGAATTTAGTATTATTATATATTTATGTATATGTATGTGATATATTGTGATATATTTTTCAAAGTTGAATGTATACTTTAAAACTTTAAATATTTAAAGTTTTAATCTCATTATTGTTTTGATATAAATAAGCATAGTTTAAGGTTAGATTTAAATGTTTAACTAAAATATTAACTTGATATATATAAATAACTACCAATTTTGATTTCTACATCCATTAGGGGCTCTCAGAACGGTACTGGGAAGAATTAAAGGTGTGAATTAAAGATGGTAAAGCAAATACAGTTCCGGAACTTCAGAAACAAAAGCTTAAGCTTTGAACTTTGGAATGACAGTTCTTTACGGTTAGAACTCGGACCGAAATAAGATGAACGTTCTAAATCTCGTGAAGAACAATCGAGGGATAGAAGGACATTAAGCCTAAGACATTTAGATTTAGATTAGTTTATTGAAATTAGTTTATTAATTATTGAGATTAGTTTATATCTAGATTAGTCAAGTAGCTATTGTGTAACTTAATTATTAATCTTGGAACAGAAATATCCTCATTTAATGTTTTATTCTTCTTTTAACGGTCAACTTTGGACAACAAGCTAGCCCTAACTGACAACATCAGGGGGAGGCTAGAAAATTGAAGAAGGGGGACCGAGGGGGTCCAGAAATAACCCGAGATAAAGTCCCAGGGAGAAACGGACGAAACACAGAAGAAGAAAGAAACAGCCATGCCCATGCCGGGATTCGAACCCAGGTTCCGACACATCGACCACACGGCAGACCGCCGTCTAGACCGCTCGGCCATGGCGGAATGGCATTTAATGTTTTGTTTAAGTTCAACATATTATTTTTAAATAGAAGTTTGATTATTTGAATTGAAATATTATATAAAAAGGAAAGAGGAAAAGAGACTGTATTTTTCATTTCCTTTTCTATTCTTAAAAATAAAAACTAAATTTCAATATTAAATTTTGTTGTGTTAACCAAGGGTTCCTTTTTTTCTGCTAGATTTAAATTTGAACGAAGTTTATGTTATCTAAGTTTAATTTTTCTCGCTTCTACTTCGAATAAATTAAGGATTGCGGGTGGTAGCAGAGAAAATGCTTTGATTTTATGACATCACTGAAACACCTTATTAGTACTTAGAGGAGGAAAAATCACGTTTCACATTCTCGTGTCCCTTTAAAAGAAAATAAACAATTCCATGTGGTGAGCTGATCAATGGTAATCAGGAAAGCATAATACAATATCAGAGACCTAAACAAAAAGAGTGAAAGGTCCGAGTAAATCCACCAGGCGGATGATGATTGTCTCTTCACCCTCATCACTTAGATGTCCTCCATTGGATCCTTTCTGGCACCAAGTTAGTGCTTTCTTTGCATTCTTTTACGAGGTGCATTCAAGTTATAACACCCCCGTCGAATGAGTGTGGAACAGATCGACGATCCTCCAGAACCAATTTCTCCACTCGCTCGATCATGTCGCCAGACAAGCTTCTGCGAGGCCAAAATTGTCATGGTTTTCTCGTCACACGACGTTCTGCCTTCTTTGAACTGTCGCACCCACACACGCACATTAGACACATCCATGACACTTTCGCCACATGTCTCACTCATCTGGCGATAAATTTCAATCGGTGTCACACCACACAAATGGAGAAAACGAATGATAACATGCTGATCTTGTAATGAAAACGTCGCCATTTTCAGTATCACAAACTGTCGCTCACTCTCGACGCTGCCGCTAAGGTTCTGTTTGCCGTACAAAGCTGCCATCTCTGTCTCGCAATGACAAAGAGTGCCCGCTTATTTTAAAACAAACCGCATGTTTCTATCTGTTTCCAGTGCTGAGAAAAAAAATCGGAGGTGTTATAAATTGAATGCACCTCGTATATTTCTTTATTCAAATGGGACCTTTTTATTGTATCCTGCACTTGAAAAAGACAGGGTTACAAGACTCCTGTTGAAATCGATTGTGTTTTTATCATGTAAATTTTTTTATGGTTTTTATTATGTGTGTGTATGAGCAGTTTCATTTCTTATATTAAGAAGTTAAATTCACACGTTGATTTTTTTTTTTTATTATCATCACCTGTGTTTCTTATTTTGGTTTTGGTTAAATGGATATTGGGTATAATTTCAATATCCATTTAAAATGCTAACAATGGGAAATTCTACCTTCAAAACCTACCTTTGCAAGGACAACTACTACTTCGACACTTGTTTCCGTAAAATTTGAAGACTAAAATTTAAAAAAAAAAAATTAAAAAACTAAAATTCTCATTACGTACGTTTCGAAACCTCTGCAGATCGGTTTCTTTCTCAAATGATTAAAACGTTAAAAGTTAAAAAATATCGATCATTATTCCCCCCTACCTTGGTGATCTCATCCCTGACTGGGAATCGTAAGAAAAAACTCTTAGTTTTTTATTTATTTTTTTAAATTTTTAGTCATTAAAATTTAAATTTTGGCTAATTTCAAGTGTCGAAGTAGTAGTTGTCCTTATACTTACACGACACGTTAAAGAAATTATCACATAACCTACCTTTGCATTAAGAAAATAAATAGTTTCTAAAATTTCTTTATCTTATTCAGTTTTTAAGAATTTTAGAAGTTATTTCATTTTTTTATTGAAATCCTCTTCTGATAAATTCCACAACTTAAAAAAATCTGAATAAACCAAAGTCTAAGTTTCGAGAAACGGAACGAGTTCTGTAAAATATTTCAAGAATTTTCCAAGAATTGCTGATAAGTGAAGTTTTTTTATTGACATCCGTTTCGAAAGGTAATACCGTTAAACTGCGGGGATTTAATATATATTACATTTTCGCAAAAGTTTAAAAGAAACACTCACAGAAAAAACGCACTGTCAGGAGTAGTTAGTTGTAACAGAAGAAACATGATGTTATTAGGATTTATTTTCATTATAACTGTAGTCCAGGCACTAGAATCCACTGGTTAGTAAATTAGTTTCTTTATTAGTAACCATTTTGTATATTATTATTATTAGTAGTAGTAGTAGTAGTAATAGTAGCAGAGGATATAAACTCAACTATCTAAAATTAAATACTCACATTTTTAGCAAGACCAAATAAACTCCTCTTTAATAATAATTATATCTTTTCCCTCATTATTTAGTTTACCTTTACTAGGATTTAATAAATTAGGATTCAATCATTTTTAGCAAGACCATAATTAGGATTCACAATAAATTCTCAAGAATTCAGCCCAGCCATGCTAGCGAGGAATTTCGGGTCTCAATCGTGGGATGTAGCAAATAATAAATATATCTATATTTTAAGTTAGATTATAAAGAAGATAAGTATTAAGTTTTATGAAAATCCGTCAGCCGTTTTAACGTAATGCACATACAAACAGATAGACGGACAATCACCGAGTAAAAATGTTCAAGTGGCTGAGTAGATTTCGAAATTCAGCCAATTAGCTTAATAAATAACAATAATAATAAAATTTAGTAACTAAATGTTTTAGTAAATGAAAATTAAATATAGAAAGGACACCGTTAAATAATTGGACGTGAGAATTGTGGGAATTAAAGAGTTGTTGTTACATTAAGGATTTCTAAGAGTAACCCTAATTCAGTGTAAGGTAAAGTCGCCAAATATCGCACCCCACTTTGTTTTTTCATCGTAATTTTTCTAAATTTTCATATAAAGCTTCAAAAAAACACCATTTGATTACTTATGTATTAGTGTATTAATAAAAAGAAACAATATTATGCTTTTTAAGCAAATAATTGTAAGATGAGCTCGAAACCTAAATAATAGTTTTCTCAAATTTATAATTGTATGTTCCTAATGTCGCCCCCGGATACGGTATTAGGAACACATAAGTATAGTACTAAGAACAAATTTTGTACCGCAAATGTTTTTAATTATTTTCTATATTAAAGTTCAAAATCATGTTTTATCACAAAGTAAAGTTTTATTCTTCTATATTAATTCTCCAAGCATGTAGCACAAATGAACATAGGATTTTCGCCTTCTTCTGCACAGTCTTCGTGGCATCAAGTAAAACATTTCGTGCATCTTATCCTATTTTCTCCACCTCGATCTTCCGAAAAGTTCTTCTCACAGAAAGGGGAAAAAAAAAATGTGTCATTGAAAACACATGAATCATTCCTAATGTTGTGCCTAATACCGCACCCGGGGCGATATTAGGGACACCACTGGGTACGATATTAGGCTGTTTGACATTTTTCCTTGACCAACCAAAAAAAAAAGTTTACAAAATGTAACCTAAAATTTTGATGAATCCGTTTAAATCTTTGACAAAAACGTTCTAAAAACGTAGGTAACTATATTGTATTATAGACAAACCCTTTCACTATACGTTACAGCAAAGATTTTGGAAAAAAATTACATTTTCGATATAATTTTATTTTTCTTCTGCTTGCGACAATTTCTGTAGCTCCTTACTTCACAAGTCAAAATGGCCGAATCACGTGACCTGTTAATTGGTTTCGCAACTGGATTTCATAGGGCACTGCCTGTTTTCAAGAAACCAAGGGGTACGGAAACAGGGCCGGGTGCGATATTTGATGACTTTACCTTATCTAAAAACACCGATCAATGGTAGTTCGAAGAGTCCTCCATTTTTTAATTTAAAGTTAAGAGTTAAAGTTGTTTTTATTTAAAGTTGTGTTTATTTAAAGTTGTATTTGTTTAAAGTTGTATTCAAATTTAAAGCTTTTGTAAGTTTGAGGACGTGGGTGAGTGGCGATATTAAGCAGAAAATCTCCTTCTAGATTTCTATGTTAGTTCTGACAAATATTTTAGGATTTGGATTTGGTAATGGGCGACTTCTTTCACAGCCTAAATAAACCAAGATTAAAAAAACACTTATTGAGACTACGAAGACCAAAGTTAAGCTAGCTTGAATTAATGAAACTTATCAAGTTCTGTTTTTTTTATATTTTTCGAAGTATAAAAGTGTTTTCAATAATTTTCACTGAATTACATCTGGAGACTTATGGTGCATCCCACTGGGGCCCTTTGGAGATAATGCTCCCATCGTTTCATTGACCTCGGGACTGAGAAGAGGTCGGGTAGTCAGCACAACGTTCGAAACCCTGTATCACAGGAAAAGAAACCCGGTACCCATTCTACAGACGGCTGGGTGAAACCAAGGACCGGTTTGGAGCGGAATTTGGCATGGAATTTGCGTGGAGAAATCCACAACATCCAGCGGACCCACAACTACGTCTTCAATATTGGGCCAGTGATTTATGGTGCGAGAGCTTACAATACATTTTGTGTTTTGTGTTTCAGTGGTTGATACTAAAGACAACAATGCCTTGTAATAAATCCCTGGAAGAAAAGGGACCCTGTGGACTCCAATGCATTAAAAAAATGTTCTTGAGACGAGTAATTCCGATCGCCCACACAATTTCGAACACAGAATAATATCAATCAATAGGTCTGAATTCGTAATATAGGCCTCTACTGTCCATTTAATCTTCCTTATTAAGTATGGTTCAAGGTATGAAATGGTTGTTTCGAGGTATACGAACATATTGTAGTAGGGTACATAAAGTTTTTGTTTTTATTTGAAAAGTTAATGGGCTTTTTTCAAAGTAAATATGCAAAAAGGTTTCAAAGAATAAATTGAGTTGAAAACTTCAAAATTGCTATTAAGACTAAATTTATTATAATAATTCAAAAAAAGTGGCCTAAGCAATAGCCCTCTCCTCTACCCCCAAATTATAAAGTTGGGTTAAGCTGAAAATAAAATTGTGATATACATTTTCATAAATTTCAAAAATAATGTTTTTAAGATCATCATCATCATCAGTGTTCTGTCGCAGACAGGCCCAATGGCAAGCAGCAAATAAGGTCAGCAATGTCTCTTCCTCCAAGTTGTTCTATTTCTTGCCTCCTCTTTCAGGCCTTGATATCCACTTGTAACCAATAGGTCATCCAGTATCATTTTTCTCTTTCTTCCTCTTGGTCTCTTTCCCTCAATCTTCCCCTCCAATACTTCCTTCATGAGATTTTCACCTCTCAGCACATGACCAATCCAGTTCTTTTTTCTTCTTCTAATGTTCTTTAATAAACTTCTCTCTTCCCCAATTTTTTCGAGAACTTTGTCATTAGTCACCTTGTCTGTCCATTTAATTTTCTCCATCCTCCTCCATAGCCACATTTCAAA
>JAFIDM010000179.1:37872916-37931489 GCA_023159025.1 Thereuonema tuberculata | reverse complement strand
ATTACATGAAATTATTAAAAGTAAAATTAATCCGGATTTTTATTGGCTCATTAATAACCATGATGAAGTTATTAATTATGTGAATAATAACAAAATTTTTAATATTATTACTGCAGACTTTGAAAATTTATTTACAAATATACCATTGGATTCATTATTACAGCAAATCAAATTTTTAATTTCAGAATTTAATATTACTAATCTATTTAAAATTCCTATTAAAACATTTATTAATTTTCTTCAATTTAATTTATACAATAATTATATTGAATTTAATAATGAAATATATTCCCAAATTAAAGGTATTGGAATGGGTGTAAACTACAGTAGCATTCTTGCTAACTTATTTCTATTGGCCTTTGAATATCAATTTTGTATTGAATTCCCTTTCCAATTTAAAATTTTTAGATATATAGACGATTTAATTATTTTTAATGCTAATTTTAATATTAATTATATAGAAGATAAAATTTATAATAATATTATTAACTTATAGCAAACCAATATTCATGCTGAATTTGTGGATTTTTTGGATTTGAGAATATATTTCAATCAACAAATGCCTCATATACAATTATTTAACAAAACATTTTTGTTTCCTTTTAAAATAAACAGATTTCACAAATTTACAAGTAATGTTAGTTTTAATTTATTTCAAAATATCTTTTTACAAGAGTTAAGAAGATATCTTACCATTAACTCTAAAATAGATGATTTTTTGAATAATTTAAATTATCTCATTAATGAATTTAAAAATAATAATTTTCCTAACAAAATTTTAAATACTTATATTATTCGATTTCAAAAGAAATTTAAATTTCAAATCTACAAAAAATATAAAATTAAATATATTCATTATTTTATTTAATCATTAATCTTCTAAACAGGACTTGTTATATTTTGATCATTCAAGTTATCTCATGACAACTTAGAATTAAATCCTCTATTTGAGGAAGTTTTAAGTTTGAATTGATAACTGTCATCTTTTGCTCTTAATATTTTGTAGTATGTTTTAAGAAATTTTCTGTGTATGTATGGGAAATGGATAATTTTTCTATGTATGTGTGTGGAGTGAATAAATTTTTTATGTATGTATGTAAAATGATTAATTTTTTTTTTTTTGTATGTATGTAAAATGAATAATTTTTTTATGTGTATAAAATAAATAATTTTTATATGTATATATATGTGAGAGATTTTTATACATATAGCCAAAAAAAGCATATAATTTAAAAGATAATTTAAAAAAATAAAATAAATTTAAAAAACCTAAAAAAATATTAAAAAAGAGAGCAATTTTCTTATAATAAAGCGCTGTTATGTTATTTCTAAAAAAATTTTTAGCTTAGTTTCAAAATTCAACACCAGGTGCCGCTGATGACGTGTAGGTACATTCGAATCTTAATACTTACACAGAAACAGCTTTTTGAAATTAATTTGGTTTTTAAATTTCAGAAAGCTGTCCGGCAAATTTTATATATATATATATATATATATGTCATTCAAATTCTTCTTCCCGGTAATATTCCAAAAGTAGCTCAGTGATTTTATTTGTAGTGCGTTTTTATTCCTTTGTGAAATGTTTCTACGCACGTTAAATTTAACATCATCTCATTTTCTTCCATTAAAGATTAGCTTTTCATATACAAGCTTTGTAAAGTTTTGTTCTGATCGATCTACGTATTGATAATAGAATCGATTTTATTTTTATTGATATATATCCAGATAACTCCCTCGGGTACCTTATTACTTAATTCTGAATTTAAATGACATTAATCCTTTGAAATCGGAACTTCAGTTACTGAAAAGTAATTGAAAAGGTAATTTAATTGGAAAGATGAAATACATCAACCCACAAAACTGTCTTATTTTCAATGAGATATCTTCTTTTTCTTCAATACCATCCTTCGATTTCTCCTGTTTGTTCAGAGAACTCTTTATTTCTGCAGAATTGTTAATAAATATTCATTCAGTATAGATTGCATAAAAGGCTTAGGAAAAAACAAAACAAACAAAAACTTAAGTGCTTCTCTTTGGAAGTGTAAACATCCATTTCATTGTCATTTAACATAGGCTAGAGGCCAAAAGCAGAACATTTGCGTCTTTTGAAATAAACACAAATTTAAAAACTACGGATAATTTTGAAACTATCAAAAATCATCGTTCTTCCATTTCAGTTGCCTCAAGGTAAATTTTGAATGTAAATAATGAATATAATGTCAAAAAACATCAGCAGAAATATCTAACAATAACAGAAAAAGATTTTAAGTTTTAAGTTTTTCGTGTGAACATGAACATTTCGTACTTTTTTAAATAAAATTTTAGAGCAGTAGTTCGCAAACTTTTTTTGTTCGCGATGCATTGAGAAACAACAATTTTATGGTTTCCTTCATATACAAATTTAAAAATATACAGGCTGTCCCGCGTTATGGACGACCCGACTTACGGCATTCTGTACTTACGAACGTGCTGCACAAGGCTCCCCATAAGGATAATTTATAATGAAAGTAATAACTCGGGAACTAGTTTCGTCCTTGCATCTCATTGTTTATACGGTCGCTTACGTATAGCATCACTTGCGTCTTAACTTTTCTAATCGATTTTGTGAGTCTGTTTATCCTTTTGACCATGTAATAGTTTCTGTAATTTATTATTACAGTACAGGGGTATTATTATTATTATTATGCGCAGATACCTGGTGGATACTTAGGTTTCTGGCTGAAACTTGTATCAACTAAATGCTCCAGTCAGCGAATTTTTTGACTGTGTTATAATATATTATAATATAATAATAAATAATTTTTATAGTGCAATTAAATTAAAAGATGAAAGTATAAAAGAAAATTATAATTTGAGAAATAAAAATAGAATAAAACTTGATTATCCTTATATCTATAATGAATATGGTATAAGAAATTTAAATTATATAATTGATAAAACCTTTAATGATATAAATTGGAATATATTTAAAGATTATAAAAGGATTTCAATTGTAAAAAATAAGGTAAAAAATTGGATATTGGATAATATTGATTAATAATTTGTTAATTTTATGTTTGTGCTAATACGTTTTTGCTAATATATTTGTTTCAGTATGTTTGAGGATGATAAGTTGATTTTGTAAAATTTGTAAAATTTATTTAAATGTAATTTTCAATATAATTATTATGTATTATAATAAAATAACAGCACCTGTTGATAGGAATTTTGAATTCCTAAAGGGACTGAATTATATAAATTTAATAAATGAATAAATAAATAAAAGAAATTATTTTATTATTATTATGTTTGTATGTTTCAAACCTTGGGTTTCCCCAGCAAAAACAATATGGCGGGTCAAGGACCAAAGCACATATTGCCAAGTGTAAAGACGTGTGCAAGAATGATTAGGGATGTGTGGTTGTGTCCATAAATTTCCTAACTATATTATTATTATTATTATTATTCAGGGTTACATACAAATCCGGCCCAAGGACGTTCTCAGGAACATATCTCGTTCGTAACCCTGGGACCGCCTGACGTACTAGCAAATAGACTGTCTTTGAGTAGACTCGCGCACTGTTAGAAATCACTTCCGAAAATTTTCATAATAAATATATATATATGTTAAGATTGAAGGTATTTAAAAGTGACTAATGCTACGACGCTGTAGGATTATTAGAAATTACAAATTTTGTTTCGGTTTCAGAACTAATTGTGCTTTTTTAATGGCTTTTTCCAAGTTTTTGAAAGCAAATAATTCTTATAAAATTTACAGTTTAAGTTTTGAAAATGTGATTGTGCACTTCTACAGGAAATTCTACGTGGCCGTGCAAAATTTCATATTTCAAGCTGCTGTAGAATTTGAATGAAACGGTTCACAAAATGTGAGCTAGTTGGGAATGGAAAGACTCGCTTCGCTCGTCTAAATTCCTAAAAATTTAAACTTTTGGATAAACATATCTTAAGTAATAGAAAACTATTACTGAGAAACATTTAACGTGCATGATGGATGTATAAAGAAGAAAAAAACCAATAAAAACATACAATTATTATTGCCCTTTTTATTTTTAATTTGACTTTTATATTTTTTTAACCTAAGGGTCATTGTATCATTTATTCGTCGTTTGTTTATGTTTCTTTTGGTTGCATTGAGCTACAGTATGAATACTGGGCGAATACTGACGAGAGATTGGAATCTCGAAGCAGTCTGTCTTAGGTTCCCGTTACGAAAATTCCAAAAATCCGTGGATCTTTAATTGTGTGCGTTTTAGATTTCTGATACACGTATCAGAAGTCTTAGAATCCCGGTTTGTCTGTCCGTCTGTGAACAGTATCATTAGCAACAATCAAAACAATCACAATAACCGCAACAATTGCGCCTTTTGCATTCGCAACAATCACATTTAGAATATAGCTCAGTAACAATCACAAGAATCACAATAATCGCAACAATTGCGCCTTTTGCATTCGCAGCAATCACATTTAAAACAATAAGGAAATTAAAGCAATAATTCAACATAAATTAAACAAAATGGCAAAATGAACAAGTTCTGGTATAAATTCTTATACGTATCTGAAGCCGTTGCGAAGCATTGTGATTGGTTTACTAATCGCTATCCCTACCTTGTGTATGGTTTTTCCTTGTTACATTACTTATCTTAGTTTAATAAATTTAATGTAGTTGTGCTATTAATTAATAATAATTAATTAATATCCACAAATTGTGGTTAAATTATGAATAGTGTATTTATCCGCAGTGCAAAAGAATCAAATGAAAATAAACAAAAGATAATCAGGGTGATGTGCGTCTGTGAAGACAACAATTGAAGATAGTTCAAAAATTCGAAGTTTTCAACCAATTCGCAAAATGCAATTCTTCTCCCTGGATGTAAAGTCTCTTTTCACTTCCGTCAATATACCATTGATAGAGAAAGCTTTTCATCTTATTATATACAAATTTTACAGTCAAATTCTTGATTTCGATGTTTTTGGACAATTACTTCATTTTGTTAGGGCTTTGTATCAAATGCAGATATTTTAATATAGCTTGTGTTACCATCAATAGCATCCCGGTTTTTTCATGGGTTTGTCCGCATCCGCATTATTGACAGATTGGGCAATGATCTACATCGAAGCTGTGGCCTCATGTTCATTGGAGTCTGATTGCATCCGGTTCCCTATCCGCATGCGATACGTTGATGACCTACAGTTATATTCTAAGGAATCAACACAGGATAAAATTCACGATATATTTAATAGCAATGACTTAGCTTTATCTTTTGATATCGAGTATGGATCGAATGGTTCGATTCCCTTCTTTGATGTTCGAATTACAGATATGGGTGTAATTTTCCCACTCGGGTATTCCGGAAACCCACTTATTCTGGGATTACTTTAAATGTTGATTCTTTCTGTCCCTTCGGTTTTAAGATTAACATTGTGCACATGACATTTCATAGTTCCTTTTTGATATCTAGCACAAATGAATTGTTTGAAAGTGAATTGGATTTCACTTTTTCTAATTTATTGGCAATGATTATCCTCCTCAATTTATATCTAGCCATCCACGTTTCACTCTCAGTAAGATATATAATTGTTCCATAGGTCCCGTGATTCAACAACCGATTAAGAAATAGATTTCAGTAGATTTCCATCCTTGCATTTTTCCTATCCTCTCTAAGCAGTTGAGGAAACATGGGATCGTGGTTACGTCTACATGTCGCACTACAATTAAAATTATATGGTCCTATGGTCTAGGAAGTCTAAGATTCCATGGGACCGCGTAAAATGCAATTACATTGGGAATCGAGGAGGCCCCTAGGGGACCGTATCAATGAGCATCGTCATCAGTGGCGGATTTCCCAATATGCGCAGGAGGCGCGCGCCACGGGCCTCATCAATCAAGGGGACCTCAAAATTTACCTCTCAAGATAAAAAAACAAATTATTTTTTGGTTGTAAAAGCAAGATTTCCTTTTTTTGGTTGTAAAAGCAAGCCTAGGGGGCCTCACCAGTCAGCCTAGGGGGCCCCATCCATCCAAGTATTTCCTTTTTTTTTTTTGGTTATAAAAGCAAGATTTCCTTTTTTTTTGGTTGTAAAAGCAAGCCTAGGGGGCCTCACCAGTCAGCCTAGGGGCCCCATCCACCCTAGTATTTCCTTTTTTTTTTTGGTTGTGGAATAATGGAACTCCCGCCCCGGGCCCCCAAAGGTAATGAAAATATTTAGAGGGGGGCCTCAAAATTGAATTGCGCCTAGGGCCTCTCAAGTGCTAAATCCGCCACTGATCGTCATGCATGTATTAAACGTTATTTCACTTATATTATTGCATCACATGTTGTCATCAGTGGACATTCTCCCAATTTCAGCGGACCATAAATATTGACGGTCGCCGAAGATAATTTTCCCAGGAAGTGTAGGGAATCGGTTTGCGTTGCCTCTTCCCGTCATTGATGTAACGAACAATTATTAATCAACATTTCACAATATGGTTTTCTAAGTTGACCTTCATTTTCAATATGTTTCTGTTGATAATATCATTAAATTTGTTTTTGTAAACAGAGAGGTCCATGTGCTCGTGTTTGAAAATGAACAGACCCATGTGCTTGGGCTTGTTGTTAACGTGTTTTCGATCACGGACAGAAGAGGTCAGTCGGATCATCTTGATAGCCACGCCTTTATTTTTTTCATTGGTTATTGGTTTCTGCGGGGTTTCAACGCCTCTGTTTTCTACTGATATCTGATTGGTTATGTTTTCCTATAAATACTTATGTTACTCTGTGTGTCCTCATTCCCCAATGATGTCCAGTCGGCCTTGCGGACAAACTTAGTAGGGAGCATTTTAATTGTATATATTTTTTTTATTCTAGTTGAGTGCGGAGACTAATTTTAATATTTTAAATTATATATCCCGCAAGTTAAAGAACTATTTTAAGGCAATTACATTATTCTTTAAATTTACTTATTGATCTAAAATGCTAAGAACTTTTACACAAATGTCTACGCAAATGTATTTCTTCTCATTGTTAAAATGTACTAATATTACATAATAAACATTTGAGGATCACTGTCTTCAAGAGTAATTTTTTTTTTTAGTCATTTATTAAATCTTATTATTTTAGTAATGGGACGTTTATTCCAAAAACTATTAATTGTAATTATACATTAACTGAAATCGAAACACTACAATGTCTAGTTATGATCTTTTTAAGATAGTGACCAAAAAAAAATTAAAACGTTAAAGCTTAAATATTTACTGAATTAAGCAAGTAAACGAGGCACAACGCTATAAGAAAGGATTCGCACCCTGATTTGTCATCGGGAAGAGACTGGGATGGACCTTTCCGTCCTTATTAGGACTCATCAGCCAGCCAAACTCCACCGAATGACAAACCCAGAAGGTGTGCCTCGTCTACTTGCTTAATTCTTTGAATCATTGGGCACGTTAAATTTCTTCTCATTCTCATCTTAAATATTTACATTAACTAATAATTTGCCTGCTAGATTAATCAGGTGAAACTAGTTTTCAAAAGATTAAATAAATAAAAAAAATAATCAAAACTTGGATAATTTTAAATTCAGCTTTAATTTTCCTTTCTTCTTATTTCCTGTTGCTATTCCTTCCGTACTTGTAATATTTGAACAGCTGTTCCTTTCATCTTGGATGCCTTAAACGGAACCTTAGTGTTTGCCAATATATAAAAGTATTTTTAATATTTAATAGAAACTTCTATTATTACTTTATACGGCATTCAGTTAAAATATAAAATAGCTTACTATGTAAGAGTAAGAATAGTGATTGAGTAGTCATTAGAGACATGGGCTCAATGTATAATGATTATTATTATTATTTAGAATTTTATTTCAGTATCTGTAGTTGCGTTTTTTTTTTTTTTTTTTGTAGATTTTAATATTAAATTTTTGATATGTTAGGTTAATATTATCTATGAAACCTGATTTTGAGAATATTATTAGAAGAAATCAATGTTTAAGAGAGACACCTGATATTAACATTTAGAAAAATATAATAATAAATAAATTGGTGAATACTTACACATTTGTTAATATTAAATGTTACATATCAATTTTAACGTGTCTTAAAAAGTTTGACAATTAAAATTACATAATGTTTTATTAATGTTTTTTAAATGTAATTTTAATTAATATTAAATGTGTTAATAAACAGTTTCCCTAAAATTTTCCACACAAAATTTAATCACACAAAAAATTAATAAATATTCAATGAAAAGCGAAATTTGCACTTATTTCTGTACTTCATAATATTTACTATTAACGAATAATTAATATTGTAATTAATTACATGAATTACATTATACTTAATAATTTTCTTGCTATATTAATTATTAATGTAATTAAAATAACGTTTATTAAAATCGATATTTTATTAATTTCACATTAAATAATGGAAATATTAAATTTTATTAAATTAACTAGTCGTTCCTACTTTTATTCTTTTTAATAGTCTTACATAATATTAATGCCCGTGGAAAGCATCGTGGTGCCTCAAAAGTAAAAAATGAACAATAAAAAACTCACTAATGAAAAAGTAGTGAGAAAGTTCATGTGCCAGCATAAAATAATTTTTTTAAAAGCATAAAAATTCATTCTGCGCATTGAATTATTAATAAATAATAATGGCTGAGATCAAATTGTTTACCAAGTGACATCCTGGAACAGCTGTTTCATGTTCTTTGGCGATCATCAGCCAGGAGCCGTCACCAGTAAACAATGAGGTCTCAGTACTGAGGCTGATATGAATGGTCATCGGAAGCTCAGTGATGCCTCAAAAGAAAAAAAATAAGTAATAAAAAACTCACTAATGAAAAATTAGTGAGGAAAATTCATGTGCCAGCCGTTTGCAGCGTCAATGAATTCTTTTAAAGCATAAAAATTCGATCTGTGAATTCAATTAATAAACAACAATGGGTGAGACCAATCGCTCTTGGCTGATAATCGTCAAAGAGCATGAAACAGCTGTTTCAAGATGTCACTTGGTAAACAATTTGGTCTCACCCATTGTTGTAATATTAATACCAAAATTAAAAAAAATATTAAAAATGATATATTAATAATTCTTTACCTTAATAATTAGTCTACTGTTTAATAGAATAAGAAATCACCAAAGACACCAAAAGGTTGTTAAAAAGTCTTTATAATATTTTTTTTTAAAAAATACATTACGGAAAACAAAAAGGAGAGCTTTCGGAATCTTGTGCGAATCCCTTGTCAATCCTACGAAAACTGTCCTTTTGGTTGTCCATAATATATTTTTTAACATTTTTATTATAAAGACATAACAATTTTTGGTGTGTTTAGTGATTTCTATACTATTAAATGCAATTTTAACACACATATATATATATATTTATTTTTATTTTTTTTTTTTTTATTTTTTATTTATTTATTTATTTATTTCTAAATTTAAAATTACAGTCCTGCTAGGTTTTCAAAATGAAATCCTGTGATGCAGGTGCTGAAAGTATAAATAATTTATATTTGTAATTTAAAAAGTATTAATCATATAAAATCATATAAAAATTATATAATTACGCAATTATACGAATTATACTTAAATTAGATTCAATTATATAATTATATAAAAATCAATATATCACAGAAATATAAAAAGAAAATCAAATACAAAAAGAAAATTATTATAAATATCATTCATTACAATCAAATTTAAGGTTCCCAAATTATTTTTTACTTATTATTCTAATTACAATTTCTTTCTTTCAATGTTTATACTGTATAACATTACTATATAACATAATGTTTATACTGTATAACATTAAAAATTTCTAAATCTAATTGTGAAAATAAAACTTTAAATAACAATCTCTCATGCCAAAATTATTCAACTAAAAAATATATAAACAAAATATCAATACACAAGACCAAAAACACACAAAATATAAATATAGTATATGTAATCAAAAATACCTAAATATTCCAGATAATTTCGCCAAATATTATTTTTTTCAGTATTTGCCTTTCTAATATACTTATTTTATTAAATTTATTTTGTTTTAATTCATTTGTAATTTGCATAAAAATCTTTAATAGAATTCTATTTTTATTTCTTAATCCAAAGTTGTTCTTAGGATTTTCATAATATAAAATCTTTATTAATGTATTTCTAGTAATATTTTCTAAGTTATAATTTCTAATTTGATTTCTAATTTTATAAAAGTTATTTATTATTAAAGAATATAATATTTTTTCTTTTGGCATTAAAATTTTATATTTTATTCTTATCTGTATTTTTTCATTCTTTGTTAATATACAATAATCTTGTATTATGTAATTCATTATTTTATTTAATATTCTATTTATGTTATTAGTGTCTGTATTACCTAAATGTACCCAACAACATAATCCATAATTTATTAATGAATCTATAAATGATTTATATATTAACATCTTGTATCTTATAGAAAAGATACCCTTTATATGTTGAAACATATATATTAATGAATTAAGTTTATTTAATATATATAAATAATGTGTTTTCCAAGAGAATTGATCATTAATATATAAACCTAGATATCTAATTGTTTTAATAATTTCATATTAAGCTTTTATCTAATAATTACTATATGTATTAAATAAAGTACAATCTCAGACTAAACTTTAGAATCTAAATTATTTGCTTTATAAATTGTAGGGAACTAAACCTATTTTTTCCTGTATGTTTATTGTAAATATTAAATTCAGAGAAAATGAAGGCTTTGTATTTGTATTGAGTAGTGAATAGATTTATTCACACTTTCAATTGTATCTTTCTTCCGAATCTGATAAGTGAGTAAAAGTAGCATCTCTATCGATCTCTCAATCCGGTAGAGGCAAGAGGATATTTGTTTGGTCAGAGAAAACTTCCAGAGCAGTTAATTCTCTAAGTAATTTCGGCCGCTCATCCGATTTACCGCCCGATCCACGCTCCAGAAGCTCGCCTGTATTTTACATTGCCACTTACAATTTAATTCACACTTGTAAATCAAAAGACCCTGCCCGAGTATCGGGTGGAACCAGTTCTCTTTCCGCCGTAATTCCAAGTCGATCGCCTCCAGCCAACTCTCTGTCACGCACTGCCTGCGAAGCCGATTCCGTATGTAAACACGAAGTCACGGGAGAGAAACCGGAGACTCAAGCGCCATTAGACGAGAATTGTGAATGACACACGAGCTGAAAAGGAGACATCAGATTTAAGCATCTGTGTCTCTCTGGGCAGAAGATCTCATTTATTCAAAAGAATCAAAGACTTTGAAAAGTTTATAATAGAACTTTCGAGAACGTTACTTATCTTCTTCAGCAGAAATAATAATCAGGGCATAGAAAATTTTGTTTTGCCTTTTTTATAGATTTCTTTGCTTATTTCATTGTATTTTTTTGCCTTTTTTTTTCGGCAATTTAAGATTTCAATCCGTTTTATTACAGTTTTTTGTCTCTGTTTACCAGGTACTACTTCCCATGGCGTGACTGAACTGCTCTTCCGGTTTCAATCTTGGAATGCTGATTGATCTTGCCTGACGAGATGCAACAAGCACGAAACAGCTGTCCTATGATTCCGGTAAGTACTAAGTTTTGTTTTCTTTTATTAAAAATACTAAGCATTCAGTGATGAAGAGATATAAGACTAGGGAAAATGCTGTAGTAAACAATTAGCTTCTATGTAGTAAAGACTGTGATATTCTTCCTTCCCGGTGTTAAGTTTCAAATGTGAAAACGTTATCGGGAAGTAATTAAAGACGAACTCAAAACCTTCTTAAAGTTCTTTATCTTTACTATGGGGAAAATATAAACACGGATTTAAAATATTTACAAAGCACTTGAAGCAAAGGCCATTATTACACAAAGAAACGAAATCTTTACCAAATTTGATTAGATATGAAAAATACGTTTCTCTAACAGAGGGTGTCTTTAATCCTTTGGAGTAGCATCATTTCATAATCCACCCACCCTTCCAGAATAGCTGTTTTTTATTCAGTGATGCATTCATTATTTATTGTGAAATGTAACATGTAACTCCCACCACTAATAATTCCTTGCTTCCTTTTACTAATGATTTAGCCATTTTTTAAAAAAGATACATTTAATTCAATATTGGTCTTTTTAATCTGAATTTGGTTATCGAAAGTGTATTGCAAGCAGATTTTGTTGAAGACAGAGATATTTTAATTCAAATCTTGCTTTTATTGCTGCATAGGTTTCTAAATAAGTTTTTATCAATATATATAAAAAAAAACAACAACATCAACTTCTAATTTCATCTATTTCGGTTTTCAATTATTCTAACTCCTTCTGTTGTTAATAGGCCAATGATTTCTTCTTAGTTTTCATTACTTATATAATAGTACGATGACTGAATTGATAGTGTACCTTTCTCGTGGCACATACCTCATTTCAGCATTCCACTTTATATTCGGTAAGATTCAAATCAAGACACTAGGTAGGCCATTCCACAATTCGAAGATTCGATTTCACGGTTCACTTCGACGGTTACCGATGTAACAGTAACCAATCTCGAGATCATTCAATATTTCTTAGCTTAACAGAAAATTCTACTTGTCATAAACAAGGAAAACATCGTTGGAAAGTATATTGGATTAAGAAAATAAAGATTACTAAAAAAATTTTTAGAGAAAGTAGTGGTACATTCTTCAAATCGTAAATCAAAAACAAGTCTTATTGAGAACTCAATAATAAATAAACAGAATTGCAACAATAAGTTTATTAAGTTCAACTATATTTGCTGTGAAATATGTAATTTAAATAATCAAGATTGCGGTATTTTTTAAAACTGTGTCAAATTGAAAAAAATAGTGAGTAAAAAGAATTAATGAAAAGGGTTGATACGAGAAGTCTATCTACTTCCATCACCAGAATAACAACTTTATATCAACTTACCTAAAGCCCCAGAAGGTCATTGCCTGTTTATTTAATTTTATCATTCATCTTGATTTAACTAGGAAATTAGTTTGCTGATACATTAGCATCTGAAAATTTTAATCATCTTAAACGTGCAGTAACAAAATTAATTACGTTTTGGAAAAGGTTCTGGACCTTACGTGGCGCGTTATCTTGAAACAGATGTTTTCAGATAATTGCCCACTAAGTATAGCAGCCATTAATTTAACGTGGAAAATTAATTAAATCACAATGCCACATTTTAGAAAAGCCAAAGCAAATAGTTTGGAAACAAGGAAATCTGCTCAAGGTGCCGAGTGATAAATGAAATGACAATGCCGTGCTTTCGACCTCGATGACAGTTTGATAGTAGAGAAACCTTTTAGCTTTGGAACTCTTAATTAATACACGTCAGCCATATTCACTGGTCAGAATTATTTGAAGTCCACAGGCAATTAAATTCTGAAACTTACTTTCGGTACGATTAATCCAAATGAGAAGTTTGGCTTTGTCCAAACAACTGTCCAACCCTTTGGTGTATTTAGGAACAGATTTTGATGAAATTTGGTAAACTTTAATGAAATTGAACTTTAATGAAATTGAAATACAAATGTGACTTCTTAATGAAAACCCGAAGACAAAAACAATAACCGAATTTCATTCATGTAAATTAAAACTTATTTAAATAAAATGTAGCTTGTTATAACGTCAATCCTATAAAGGTTTTCCATACCTTCACCTTTCCTGTAACATTTATTTATTTAAGTTACTGAGCCAACATTATAATTATTTTATGAACATTTTCCACGACGTTTAATTTCCTTTAAAATTTATGTTTTAACATGTATTAGTTAATTAATATATTTAAAGTATTATAATTACACTTCCTTACGTACCTACTTCAAAATTATATTATTTTTGTTTGTTCTAACTGAACTTACAACCAGATTTATTCGTAATACACTGAAGCTCGGTTATAACGCGATCTTTCGGATCCAAGATTTCGAAGATCGCGACATAACCGCGATATAACCGAACTTTTATTACTTCGCGACGTCGAATGTCGCATATCGCACCCTATTATCGCCCACACGATTCCAAATCGATTTAAAATGGTCGTTTCGCGATTACCTACATCATTCAGAGCTATGTGAGAGAATTTTATATTTATAAATACATAAATCATTACCTTTTCAACACTTTGGTGGGTTATATTAGCCAAAATCGATTAGCCGCCATCTTGGCATCTTGTACAAACGACCAATCACATGGATCGAAACTAGGTATTCATACGCCTATTAGATTACATGGCCTCTTTACTGGTTGTCATTGGCAGAAAAATAGATCTCGATATTCATTTTGCTTAAACGAAAAAGTCCGCGATTATTGTATTTTTAAAAAAAATATATTTATTTGACGCATTTTCGTGACATTAGGGTGGGTAAAGAGTATCAATTACTGTAAATAATAAAGAAACAAGTATATTAATTTACACCTTTGATTTGATTTTAGGCGAAAAAATGATAAATTTTGCAATTTTACAATTTTACACCTTTTCCAAAATAGAAGGGGTCAAAGACCAAATCGCGTTATATCCGAATTCGCGATATAAACAACCGCATTATAACCGAGCTTCAGTGTATTTAGAAATAATCCCTAGGAAAAAAATAAAAGGTAACGTTTATAGTGTTACCATACATAATTTAAATAAATACGCTATAACTTTAAAAAATATTCAGTGGTATCGTCTTTTCGAGATAAATGTGTATAGGCTGTATATGTTTCCCATCATTTATCAAAGTTGATTCCACAAACGGATGTATAGACTGTTAAGTGAAGGAATACAGCAGAGTAGGTTTCTTCATTGTTGTTTTAATAAAAGATGATCTCCTTCGATTAGGCAGCAGAAAAACTTCTTAGATAAAATTAGTTAGTGATAAATTTATCTTGAATAATTGAACTAATAGTTAGATTACGTAATATTAAAGCAAATGTTAAAAACACAAGCAAAAGAAAATAAGTCAGAAACAAACATTATGTAGAAATGTTTAAGAAAAAACGAATAAAAATAAAATGGGAGAAAGTGCACTTCCATTTTATATATATTTATTATTAACTTTATTTTTGAAGTAAGTGGAATAAAAAAATGTGTCCGATACTAATGTAAAGTAATAAGCGGATTGGTATATTTAGGAACTATGAAAAACGAGAATAACAAAATTAAACGGAAAAGGATGAAAGCATAAAAACAGGTTTTTAATTGTAAATTATGAGATAAGAAATTGACATAGAATTACGCGACATAAAAATGATCAATGGATTTACAATGAAATGTAGAAATAGAAGGATAACTACAGATGTGGTTAATGGGTTAGTTTCAGGATTGAAAAAACTTCAGATGTAATATAATGGAAAATTAATGTGTGTCCAAAAAATAAAAGAGCGCAGATTTTACTACAGTTTTGAGTGATGAACTATATTGATTTCCCCTACTAGATTTGGAAAGTAATTCTGCATTGTTGTGACCATCTGTTACCTTTAACCTCAGTTTTACCTTTTGTATTTCTTTATTTTGTATAGTAATAAAATTACCCAATAATACAGATATTGCCCCAATCTGAAATCCTGGTTAAAGTTTCCCAAAAAAAGATACTACAACGAATTGAGACATGAACCACGAAAACATGAAAGGAGTTTTCTATTATACTTACAGCACAACAACAATAACCTCTTCAGTAAATAAATTAGCAATAGTAATTTTACGTAATTTCGACCTCCGGCACCTGACTGTTTTTTTTTTTTTCTTTCCTGAAGTGAATATTTTAAATAATCTTTTTCCAGGTTTCTTTGTAGTTGCCTACAGACACAGATTAACTGCAAATACGAATTAATTGAACCCTATTAGAAGAATAAATTGTAAACCCTAACTTTAAATAAAAAATTCTAATTAATTAATTTTTCTAACAGCTCATAATTCTAATGTAACTTTTATTCGTAAATATTTAAATCTCATATAAAGAGTTAAACCTGTGCTGGTGATAACAGTAAATAACTTTCTAGTGGTAAAACCGCGAAACAGCAGTATTTCAGAAGTACTTCATAAATTCCCATTAGATTTACGATTATTAGCGAATCATTTGGGTGCTATTATGTTTGTCCGCCCGTCCGTGTATATTCTCCTCTAACAACTCCCGAACTGAAAGTCGGATCGGCACCGGACATCGCCAGCGTGTTCAGAGGCCCAAACACCGTAGGAATGGAATATTTATTTTTGCCTAACCGGAAAAATGCGGATAGAATCGACTGGTTTTTTTTTTTTCGGAAACAAACAGTCGACTGTGCCTCAAACTGTTTTAATAGGTCGAATAGATTGTATAGTAGATACGGTCGAATAGATTGTGTAGTAGATACTCTAAACTAAAGCATATCCAAATTTCAAGTCGATCGAATCAGTAGTTGTCAAGGAAAAACTTTCCAAACTTCACCGTTTTTCCGGTGGACAGTCGGCTATCGTTGCGCGTCGGATACCCACCAACGCTCCTTAGGTCAAATTTGGGAATTTTTTGCTCGACACCTTCAACGTCCGAATGGGTTTTAATGGATCGTCCATAATTTTATGCTTTAGCACAATTTTTTTTTTTTTTTACTTACAATTTTCTTGCTTTTTGCTACTGAGTAGAATTTCAACTTTAGTTCTTTCTTAAAGTTTCCAAAGAAAATAAATAAAAAGGAGTTTTTTTTTGAAAACAAACTCAGGCAGGAGTTTGATCCAAAAACAAAAGCGAATTTGTACGTTGGAAATGGTTAAGTGGCGGAAACTTTCAGCCGAGACTTAATGGCAAAGAAAAGTAAATGTTAAAGTAAGGTAAATGGAAAGAAAATTAGGCAAATGAAAGAAATAGGGTGAACAGAGCAAAGTAATGACTCTCCTCCGGAAAAAAATGCATTTGAAGACAAATGGAGAAAGGAACGAACGGAGACCTGATTATAGAGATGAAAGAAAGAAAAAGAAATGGAAGAAAGATAAGAAACAGGAAAAGTGTCAGTCTTTAATGGAAAGGACGATATCATTTGAGGTGATAGCGTCAAAATGGAAACAAAGAGATTATACAGAATGAGTAATGAGACACGAAGGAAGGAAAAAATATAGAAGGTTCGAGTACTTACTGAAGATACTTGAACTGTTAATAATTGTAATTATTTTCGTGGAATATTTATCTACCTTAGACTGTTTAAATTGGGTAAATTCAACTTCATTAAAGCAATGTAATGATCCAGGATTTTTGATCGTTTACTTTACAAGGTGACAATGAAGGAAGTGGGAACTTTAAGAAATTTCAGTATTCTAATGTTGTTGTTGTTCTTGTTTGTGCGTGTTTTTTTTTCGGGAAAAAGTATATTGGAAAGCTTTTAGCTTTTCCCGAAGAAGTGCACAACCGAATTTTTCCAACTTCCTCACTCCGATTTCCTCACTCCAGGATGAGATATTATCTCGATATTTCGGCCCGGTGCCTCGACTCTTCTTCGGGAGATGTATAAATATCAATTAATCAAGGTGAGCGCAGAACTAACAACTTCCGTTGTTAGTTTCTCGGATAAGTTCCCATGTTGTTAATTCCGAGGCAACTGGTGGCCACACTGCGACAGGGAGAAGGTGTGTGTGTGGGGGGGGGGGGGGGGGGGGAAAAAAAAAAAAAAAAAAAAAGAAGAAGAGTCCTTGGGGACAATTTCTTAATTGCGTGAGGGGGTGGAAATCCCTCAAAAACAGGACCTATATAGTATCATGTCCCACTCCTCCTTCAGGACCAAAAATAATGTATTTTTATACATTATAAAAGTTTGGGTAGGTAATCGTGGATTTCAACATTTCGTAGGCCTACAGGTACATTGTAATTTTTTCTCTTTTAAATAAACAGGAATATGCGAAATGTGATTCATGAACGATCAGGAAAAGGAAGGAAATTGAAGAATGAAGAAAGAAAAAAAAAATGGGTTATGACAGTTAGATGACTACATAGATTCCCGTGACATGACTTGACGTGAAGTCAGATGACATCAGATGAAATGCTTTAAATGTGAACCTATGTAGTTTAAATCGTGATGATGAGGGGTGGCCGCATAGGAGCCCGAAAGCTCCATACTAAGTATTTTAACTTTTTGTAAACTAGAATTTTATCTCGATATTGTGTGTTGACATTTTATTAATTTAAATATAATACATGTACACTCAATAATACAACCATAGCACAGCAATAATGGCAATTAAGAAAAATAGCATATAGTAAGATATATTTTTGAAGTAAAGTTAACAGTAACTTATAAAAATAAAGAGTATGTACATTTATAAATAAACACTTCTGCACACTTAAACATATTGAAATATTCAACATGCGTTTAATAAACGCAAAGGGTTTGCGGTTATTTTGAATATTTAAAATATGTTTTAAAGTATGGAGTAATATTTATTTATTAATATGAACATTAAAAAAGAAAGTGTAAGGAGGAAGTATGGACTAGAAGTGGGTACATTTATTTGTAATGTAGCTGTTAAATACTGTACTGTGCAATATAATAGTTTTGCTATCTATTATTCCATTACAATGCTGGCAGCGCAATCAGTTGCTTACAGGGAAACGCCTACGACAGAGACTCAGAGACGCCGTTGTCAAATGAAACTCCAAAAGGCTTTGTGAAAGGTTTATGCGATCTTTTAGTTATATTTCGAGCTAAGCTTGTAATCAATCTCTCCAAAAGATGAACCATAAATTTGAACAATGTTAAAGGTAATGTTGGTTCCATTATCATTATTCTGTACCTCGCCATTTAAAAACAAAATGGTTGTACAATTTTCAGGGATTTAGATATTTAACTGTTTTGAACTGAAGAATGATAATTTCAATATTCTTCTATTTAAGTTCAAGGAAAACCAATCTAAAAGTGTTTGATCAATAGTCTCATAAGGAATAAATAGAAAAAAGGAGATTACTATGAAGAATCAGATTGATAACAGCCCTTTAGGATTAGACAATGTAACATAGATGACCATCCCTTTTCATTCCAAGATCTGTGTCCAAAGTCTTCCTAGGAATAAAAGTGAAGATTCCTTTGTCTTCGAATTAAATCACAACCTTTGTCGCCATCTTAATTCCCTTGATTTTTGATGGAGTTCATTTTTGAAAAAGCTCTTTAATAATATGCTTATCTTGTTTCCATCAGATTTTAAACTTTGCAGACACTTTTACACTAAAAGCAACTATGTTCCGTTGTCAAATAACGATTTTTTTTTACTAGTATTCTCTAATGATATTAATGTAAAACTTTATAGTTACAAGATAATTATATACATTTCATTCTTTAAACAACACTAATTTCTCTCAAATACAAAATTTAATAGCTTCCAAGAAATAATTTGCAGAAAAAATACTTAAGTTAATTAGATCTTTGATTTATAATTATATAAGTTTATATTACTACACTAGCGTATAAACCCCGTCAGCAATGACGGGAGAGCAATATGACGGCTTTTAGTTGAGATAGAGTATTTTAAGAAGTTTTTTCCTGTGTTTAAATATTATTTGTAATTTCTTTATTCATGTCAACATCCTCTGACAGCAATGCAGGTAAGTCAGGTTCAACAAAATGTTTGAAAACATTCCTGTAAACGGCATACAAAACCTGATAGAACGCTATGTGTTCTAAGTGTTGAAACAAGGAAATTATGTTGAAAAATAGGTTAATGTTTCAGGAATAAAATAAAAAAAAAAAATTGACATTATCTTTAATATTATTATGGGTATTTTTTTTAAGTAAGGTCCGTTTTGCAATAAAACCAAAACTAGTAATGTTGCTGTTGTAGTTGCCGAAAGTTTATTGAAATTATCTTTTGGTTCTTTTTATTTTTTTAATCTTTTTCTGTTGAACCTCCCCCCCCCCCTCATTTCCTTCTCAATTTTCAAAACCGAAACTTCTCGAATGGGGATAAAACGTAAAGGAAGGAATGGGGTTCAGTTTTAATCATCTTTTTAAAGAAAAAAACTTATTTTTCGTTTTCTTTAGGTTCTCTTATTACTAATATTTTAAAAACTTAATCTTTTTAAATCATTCGGATTTTTTACTATTTCGTTATTTTCAACACTGATGCAGTTAGAACAATGAAGAACAATACGATTTTATGAAATAAAAGAGGAATATTTTAGCTTTGCAGAAATCATATATTGAATTTAGGATTTAAAAACATTCAGTACAGGTGAAATAAAGCTTTATTTACAGTTATTTTTTTTTAAGTCACTTAAAATTTAATGTAATTGAGAAATATTCACTTGCATTTTGTTGTACGGTGATTTTTCCTTCTTGTCGAAGGGAAATATGGTTTATATACCTTTTTATATTTCCATCAAATTTGTCACCTGAGTCACAAGACTCGGCTCGGCGGCGAAATATCTCGTTCTCTTCCCGTGAGCAGCAGCAGTTCGAACAAAGGAGAAAACCTTTTTACTTGGGGCCGAAGCTCGTTGAACCCTGAAATCCACTGCTGTAACAGCTATGGCTCTTAATCTAGATATCGTGAGAGAGAATAAAAAATAAAAACATTGACTGTAGGAGACAGCAGTTCATTTCATTACTGAAGGGTCTCGGTTCGATCTCTTGCGGAGGCTGGCGACTTTTTCTCAAGTTGCATCTCCTCCATATCGTTGTTAAGATCCATTTAATGCTCTAAAATTGGAGGCGGCTCTTTTCTAAGGTTCTTTGTGGAAATGAATCAGGATTTATTATCCGAAACTTAAAAAAAAAATAGTTATCCAGAAAATTATCTAAACAATCCTAGTTTAAATGTGTGATGAAATCACCGGAGTCTTAATCTCCACTTCTGAATGAAAATAATTCATATTTTCATTTGAAAAATAAGTTGTAAAATACTACAAGTAAACTGCAGTGGTATTTATAGCATGAATAGATGGAGAATTTCTTCTATTATACATAGAAAATTTAAAAAAAAAACATTAGTAATATTGTTTAAATATTTATGGCTCCGGAAAGTTTAGTTTAATTTATTAATATATTTGTTTTTCAATGCAAAACATCCAATCATTTTATAAATTTAAATTTTACGGTAATTCTTAGTCCTTTAGAGTTAACGTGACATTAAAAATTGAGTCTGATTTTTACTTCATTTTAGCACAATAGTTTGAATTTTTTTTTAATTAGGAATATCTTTCTACAGTATTTTATTTTCGCGAACTCTCGAACCAGCCAACAAAAAATAAAAATCGAGACGATTACAGAATTTTTCCACGAACACCTACTTTCCGTTGATTTAAGGTAATTCATTAATTCATCTAATTAAAAACAAGGTAGGAGCAGCAATCCCAGCAGCGATCGCATAGTGCCCCACGGCTTCTATACAGAGCGAATATACGGGTCACAAAGTAAAAAGTAACTCACTAAAGAACTCATTGGAATTTATAAATAAACAATATGATGATATTATGAAGAAGTTATCATTTCTCACTGATAATCAAAAATCAAACAGAAAATCTAACTGTGGTAAAAAAAACACAATTCTGAGAAAATAAGTCAATTGGAGAAGAATGTGAAAATGTTAGAAATATAATCAAAGGAAAAATAACATAGAAATTTCTATGCGGTGAGAATTTATTTGACGCAATTGTTATAATCTCGGAAACTTACAACTTCAAAACCCTATAGAAAAAAATAGAAGATCTCCATAGATTTGGGAGATTCCATTATAAAGGTGTAGAAGAATTAATTTGATTATTGTTTGCGAATATAAAATTATTTATTCTTTTATAATCCTACTTCTGAAATGAGTTACAGTCAGATCAATGGTTCTCTCAAAAGTCACTCTCCATTAGCAATCAGGAGGTCTTGAGTTCAGTGTCCTTATGGCAGTCCGAACCTCAAATATTTGCAAAAATACAACTGGTTTTTTCTAAAATTCTCAAAAATAAGGGGAAACAAATGCGTAAGGTGGGTTTTCTTTAAGTCATAAAAATTCGTTCTGATAATATTTTATTATTTTTTTGGGTCTTAGGCTTGAAGAAAAACCACGATAAATACGGCTTAACACTAACAATTTGCAATCCTTAAAACCTAGTAACGGATCCTGGCAACGGACTCTTCGACCTGTAACATAGGTTGTGATGACACCACTCAAACGGTCCATGAATTTCTTGCGACTTCGGACAGACAGAGCGAGCATATAAGACTTCTCTTGCTATGCGCTCCGCTCCGTATATAAGCCTAATAATTAATGTTTAAAAACTTTTAATAGCCACCTTTCTATATTGTCTAATGATTAAAATATATAAGAATTATGTATTTATATAATTCAAAAGTAGTTGTGTATGTAAACACAACCGTTACTAACTAGCGGCTGGTATCTATAGTAACGGCGCACAGAAGGACGTCTTCCTTGTCGGAATATATTAATATAAAATATATTAGTATATTATTGTATTGTCATCAGACATAAGCAAGTGCTTTTAAATTTCTAGATGAGAGACCGATGGAAAGTGACTTAAAAATTGATTACAAGATTTGATTCGAAAACCAGACAGTGTGAGTTAATAAAAGCGTGGGAAAAATAGAGATTTGATAAACGTAAAAAATGTAGGTAGATGAAATTGTTCAAATACTTTACAAATTATATTATTGGTTGAAGCTGTTAAAATTGTGACTCAGAATTGCAGTTTATAATCATTTTATGCATAGAAAAAAAAGAGGAAAAAAACTGAATTCACGTTGTACATCTCGTTACATGAATTCGTCCTTTTCATACCTCTGTAAGAGTTTCAAAAAGGTGTCACTCATATCTGCCCGACTTATAGTTTGCACTGTTGAGATAGTGACGTTCGGATAGACAGACACACGAACAGAATAAACTTAAGAGCTTCTTCCTCCTCTACTTTTTCGTGTATTGGGTCGCTAAAAACAAACGTTACTTAGAATTAAAGATACAAATGGTTGTGATTGCAAAGATCGAAACTTTATGTATATAGATTTTCGAAAAAGTATTTTTTAATGTAATATCCAGCATATTACATTGCTACGTTGATCATCCTAATCTTAGTGTTTTTTGCGTACATTTTTTTTTTTTTTTTTTTTAATCTAAATTTTCATTGCAACGGAAAATGGAGTTTTGTGGTCCCAGTAGAGCCCGTGTAGTCATTCTTTGTTCTGTCAGTGCAGAATATTTAATCGGAATTGAAACCGATACAGAATTAAATTCAGTCAGAATTAGAATAGAAACCCAGCCAGCCTCGAAAAGCCGTTTAATGAAAACCAGCAACGAACAAATGAAAAAAGACGAAGATAAACAAGAACACTGAAATAAGAATAGCACTGGCGCAATTTGTTGCTTTGACTAATGAAAAAAAAAAGAGTTTTAGTGGAAGTGCTTCAATGTAATAGTCTCATCCGTCAATCATTAAGTGATTGTGTTAGCAAAGCCTTTCTAACGACTCAAGTGTCGGCGAAAAGTTATCGCTTCCCGAGGCCTCGTAAATAACCCCAAGCGCCAATCGATTATTCCGACGAGCGCCAATTCGTTTTCCAAACTTCCGGTTTGCTTCCTTAAATTCTGGGATAGGAACCGATAAGAAGGAAATTGATTTTCCATGTTTTTCCTATAACTACATTTCAAGAGACAAATTTGCATTTCAAGAAAAAAAAATATTAGTAACAGCACAAAATGATGATTGAAATTAATTTTACATGGAATTTTATTGCCAGTGTTTCTTGAATCACCTACGGCACTGTAATTACTAATCTTGCCACTAGATGTCAGATTAGAAATAGAGAAGTTAATTATTTTAAGTACCACGTAATTGTTTCCTCTTTGGTTTAGAATAAATTTAAATAAAAAAACATCTTAAAATTTTCATTTCAACCAAATTAATGAAAAAATAAATAAAAAAAAGTTTAAATAGAAAATCTATTGTAAGAAATATTTAGAGCGCAGATGTAATTATTATCAATCTATATTTACTAAAATCTTTTATTTCTCTGTCTGTCTGTCCGGAGCAATTGTTATGATTTGTGAAAGTAGAAATCATTTCTTCAAGGTCGCTACGGGAATCGAATCTGCAACCTTCTGATCCGAAGTGATTCGTCTTATCCATTAGGCCACGGGGACTACATTCTAATCTCTAAAAAAAATACAAATATGTTATAGATGCACTCGCTGGTACTAAAAGAAGTCGTGGGTTGGGAGAATCCACTTTTATTGGGTAGTTGTGAGAAAGCAGTCGTGCGTTGGGAGAATCCACTTTTCCGGGGTTGCTAGTTTTTGGTAATAAAGATTGGTGATTGGCTACAAATCTTTGTAATTTCCAATCTTTGTATTTAGTTGTCAGATTGGGAATTGTGACTGGAAGCGTTGTATTTTTCTGTTTTTTCCTTACTTATCCATAATATTCAACAACTTTTAATGACTTCATAACCTCCTTTCTTTTTCTTATGGAAACGCAGACCGCTAATAATAAATCTAACGAATTTTTTTCAATTAATTAACAAGGTTGATTTTAGTTTTTAAAACAATATCTTCTGCGAATTAAGTTTTCATTAATTAAGGAAAACATATACAAAAATCGCATGTATGTGGATGCATTGCATGAAAATTATGTGCAGTTAGATTGTTGCATGCAAATGAGTGTCAACTTCATCGATTGATACAAAGACAGCTCAATGTGACTCCTTTTATGGTCCCAGTCTATTGAACTAATTTCCAAATACACAATTTTCGATTATGTACCTGGACGAACAGCTCTGCTACATCTGCCTTTCGGTGGCTACTGGAAGCTATTGATTTTATTGTGAGTAGAGACTTCACGAAGGAGATCTTTATGCTACGCGACCAGCAGTTTGAGCGTCCTTACTTTCCTCCAACGAAGAATCGTTTGAAATGCTGAAGAAGACATATCATTTGAACCATTCATAGATGAGTCCAGATTTGATTCTCTGAGCGATTCCAGGCGTGCTCTGATCTGCGAGAACAAGAGATACTATCCACCTAATATCGGTTAAAGGGTATATTTGATGGAAGTAGCATGATAATTTGGAGTGCGTCTTAGGACGCACAACTATATATGCTGCCAACGAAGAAACATGAAGGCCAGATGATATAGGGATGAGAGGGAGGTCCTACGTTCGTCTTTATGCAGGTGAAAGGGAATTATATTTTTTCTAGAATTGATAGTTTGTGACTTATCCATTCAAACTTTGAAGAAAAGGAAAACAAACAAACAAACAAACACACACACACACACCCCGCAGCTGCTTTTGTGCCATTAAAACCCAACCAACAACACAAACACACAACTTTGTAATTTTTCGTCATGTTTTAGAATAATATAGTTCAATCGCGAAAGACCTTCTGCAATTGATGAGAAATAAATAAAATGCACTTAAACTTGTCCCTTTAATAGTAGAGGGATTATGTAAAGATCCAAATCAAAATTATTTGGTTTTACCGTGCGTGATGCGTCTGTCGAATTGAGGTCGAACACACACAAATTTAAAAACATTTTATGCAAAAATTAATTTTAATTTTTGTATAATTTTTTTTTTAAATTTGTGTGTGTTCGACCTCAATTCGACATCTAAATCAAAAGTTCGGCGAAAACTTGTTCATGTCCATTATAGAATCACTGAGAATATCAACTTCTCCATCCATAAACATTAATTTGTCAAATTTGGAGATATGAAAATTTTTGGACAGTAGCTAGGTTAACGAAACTTTAAACTGACGAGATCTCATCGAACGGTCCTACTTTTGATTTAAATTACACCCGTTTACATAATAAGAAAAAGGTAATAACCTCAGAAATGCATGGTATATGTTATTTGGCTATTACTTTGAATGAATGCTGTAACAAATTTACTGTTTTTCTTTTCATATACTTCACATACTTTTTTTATACTTTGTGGGGTGGAAATGAAAGGACATTTATATTACAGAAAAAGTATTTCATTTACAGTTTCAGAATGCCCTGGTGAAATACTGATGGGAGTGAAGATTAAGTATTACAACATACTGAGATATGATGAATGTGCTATACATTGATGTATTTACAAACCGTGTTTCTCTACGACATGTTTAAGAGGCATTCGTTACTAAAGAAAATTTTCAAGGGGTGATTCGGAAGCTCTCTTCCCGTGATCAACTTATTGACTCCATTGCACGAGCTTTATTGATCAATTTCACTGGCAGAGCAACAGCGCTACTTTTTGAAAGAAGAATCGTTGTCTTAAATGATGGCCCATCGTGTCTACGAGAAGAGACGATGAGGAAACAATAAGACAGTGTGTTTCATAAGTGTTTTGATTATGCGTAGTTCTCTTTAATCAAAACAGTTCGATAAAGTTCTCTGAATAGAGGACCATCTTCAGAGGGAGTGATGATGCATAGAAGGTTGTTGTGAACAACTTTTATCTTAACTTATCCATATTTTATTCTTTTGATGCTGCGATATAATTTAAACATGCGCAGTTTTCAATGTTGACAAATTAATAAAATTTAATTAACTAATCACATGCTCAGCTGTCATCGCATAGTGGGGAAACTGAACAGACAGGTCTAGAACATTAATTTCATGGACTGTCGCTAGGGGCGGTTCAAGTAAGCATTAAAGGTGGGGGAAGGGGGGAATTCAAGCTTTGGTTATTTTTGTCGACAAGGGGGAAGGGGAATCAGATCAATGTAAGACAGACAAACATGCACGCGAGAGAGTGCGCTGCGCGAGATAAACTTTTTCTTCAGTATTTCATGTGAACTTTTAAACTTAATTTATTACATTTTAATGCAGGAGTGAATATCAGGTAATGTTGACAGTTTTACTTTATTGTTCAGTAGTATTTACAGTTAATGATTTGGCAAATCTTACAATAAAAATATGCTTAGGTAGTACTTTAGGTTAGTTTCTTATTTGCTTGAAGAAGGGAATGATGTAAAATATGTTCCCGAAAATTCGCTGCTTTAGTATTTAAATAAATTATTTTAAATACTATGAAAGGAGTTGTGGAGTCATTTTTATATATTACACGAGATGAAAAGAAGAGAGATAGTAGAAGGTTAATACTTAAACGGCCCATTATTACAAGATTTCAGTTTTTCTAATAGATACATATAAATTTTTTAAAGATCATAAGTACATATATATATATATATAAAGCAAATCCACAAGATTATGGGGAACATACTTATGCATCATGCCAAATTTTATAGAAATCTGTTTAGCCGTTTTAGCGTGATGCCTGAAGAAATAGACAAACGAAGGAGACAAAACTACTGTAAGAAATTGGAAGACTGCGCATGCTCTGTCTGCCAATTTTCGTTTTTAGCTTTAAGAAGAAAGGTACTTTAATACATAGAAAACGTTCTATCCACTTGGGAGAGATGTTCTATTTTAAAATCGCTTTCGCTGTTGTTATCACCGCTTCCATCTCGTAACTTGGCTTTTCGGAAACGTGGTACATTCCGATGAGAGTCAGTTCGATAAAGAGAACATCGTATTACTGTTTGAATCTCGAAATTATGTTAACTTTATGACATCAGAAACGCATTTCAATTAGTTTACAAACCTGTTGGCTGTTTCGCTAAAGTTCGGGTTTATTATCAAATTACCATCGAGAAATGAAAGCGTATTTAGCCTGAAGCCCACGCACTTTATTATTATTCGATAAACTATAATTTTAGGATTCAAATTAACTGCAGCGGAACTTGGATGTTTTTCAAGAGTCTTTCATCCAATTTTAAAATTGGATACAGTTTTTGTAAAAAGTTATTCCTTCAAAGATCATGATATTACATTGAAGATTATTCTAATACTTGGTTAGAATACTAAGATTCGCTTAGCAACAACTTTGAATTCTGTTGCTGTGATCTCAAATGGCATCAAAGAGAAAAGCAGAGTTGGAATGAAATGTTTAAAATATATTGGAAGCAGTGACATATTACGTTCTGTTTCACTTTGGAAAGTTTAGCTTTTCAATATAATTGATTTTGGCACAAATTAGTTATAGAAGCAAAGAATTTTGTTTCAAACTTTAATTCAAAACCGGTGACGTTATGTTAACTTAGAACAGTGATTCTCAAACGGTGCGCCGCAAGAGGTGACTGTGTGCAGCAAATGTTACGAAAATATATCTTAAAAATGAGAAGAAACCCATTATATAGAGATTTATTGTTTAATAACATACTACGCTTAACTTATTAAAACAAAATAAGTAATAGTTTTCTATCATTTTAGTTATTTTTACTCATAATTTAAAATATATTAAAATGTTTTTATTTCTGTATCTGAAGTGAGTTAGAAGCTTTTTATGTTGTACCATGCGCCGCAAATCTAAAAATGCTTGAGAACCACTGACAACAGTGGTTATGTTAAACTTAGGCTGCAAAATAGCTAATGTCTAATTAGGGCAGGGCATCGTTCTGGTTGAAAGCTGAAATTTGGTAAGACTTACAGGGAGGTACTAATATTTTGATGAAACAATTTGTTTTCACTCCTTCCGGGGGTGGGAACTGAAAAAGTGGATCAACCCTTAAGAGTTTTATGTTAAATTTGATTTTAGACATTTTCGGAGTTCTCACTATTTAAGCCCCGTCAGTCACGTAGTATCATCTGAAACAAAAATTTGTTAGAAAATTAGGCCTTACATTAATTACGCGAGTCTGTGTATGCTATTATCATCCAATTAAACCTGAAAAATTCTTTAATGGTATGTTAATTCTAATTTTATTTTCCTATTCATTTTAGATGAAAAATCCTAGTGTAAGTTGTATCCTAATTAAGACTTTTACTGGTAGATTTTGGACGGGACTGTTGTTAAGTTCCTATAGATTTGAATACAACAGATTCTCGTAAATAAGTAAAAAAAAATATGTCATGTCAATTATTATTTTGCTCAAGAAAAAAAAAAGGTCAAAATAGTATTTAAATAATTTAATGTGTGTAACGTGTCTATAAATAAATAAAACCCGCCACACGCGTTAAAATCAAATAAGTTATATTAAAAAAAACAAATATAAAACACAAGAGCTTTCAACCTGACCACCAGGTCGTTTTCAGGTGACCTGCAGGTCATGTTGATATAGTTTGTATTTTATATTTTTATTTTAATATAATTTATTTGCGTTTTATCCCAGTGTGGTGACTTTTATTTTATTTATAGACATGTTACAACGTTAAATTATTTAAATACATAAAAAAATATTATTTTGTCATTTATTTTCTGTACAAAGTTTTTGTCGGATAATGTTGTTCAGTTCTTACAAAAGTTATATTAATTTCTGATTAAGGTAATGAATTTCGAAATTACGTTCATTTTTATGTAGTTCTTATATTTTAATATAAAGTATATTGACATCATAAAATAATTGACTTTGACAACATTACCCTGAACCAATAGAAACAACACTATAATAATTAGCAAAATTATATTTCTTCTTACTATAAAATATTCAGTACAAACCATCTAATTCAGAATTGCCTATTTATAATGTAAAACTATGGAAAAGTAAATTATGAAGTGAAACTTTCTAAAAAAACTTAAAGCCTACATTCCTTTTATGTTCTTGTTGCTTGCTTTTTTTTAGTGGAATATTCTAGTGGAATATTACCTTGAAATTCTAAATTGATTGAGTTTCTGTTGAGACAAATTCGACGACTATCTTTAATGTTACTAATTCCAATGCAGATGCCTCATCAAACAGGTATTTCACAGCACAACACAGCCCACAGAGTTAATAGCATCTGTCGTTCATGTGATTTATAATTTCGAATGCTTTTAGGAAATTCGTGCATAATTCATGAGCATAGACAACTGTAAAACTGTTTCCAATTTTATTACGTTATTATGGATTTAAAACAAAACTGATCAATTTTTGAAACTGACCATTTGAAAGAACGGACGATGCTACCAAATTTCCTTCTGCAATACTTCGAAGACAAGAACTTACTTGAATCCCAGCAAATGATTTCTGCTATCTTTCAAGTAATTTACAGCAAATCTTTACGTAACTGCTCAATATACTTTATCCTGGTTGTTCTAGAGTTTTCTGAAATATCAGCAAATAACTGATAAGTCAGAATAAGTAGTGGCTTTGTAACTTTCTGCATATAAGCAATGGCGTGTTAACTTTCGAATACCCAAATGAATGTGTTCACAGAATTTGGGAATGTATTTCCGGGATACTTTTGGTTTAGTTGGTACCAAAATCACTAGGAATGCGCATCAGATTGTCTAAACTTAAAATATTATTTAACTTCTTTAATTTACGGCAATGCACATTAATATAAAACTAGATTTAAAAAGTTTAAAAAAAGATTAAAATACAGACAGTTTCGTTCTGAAAATGTACAGAACTTCCTCAATGTGAATTAAAAACACAGAAACACTCACTCTAATACCAGATAAGAGGGATGACTGTTTCTGTGTTTTTAATTCACATTGAGGAAGTTCTGTACATTTTCAGAACAAAACTGTCTGTATTTTAATCTTTTTTAAACTTTTTAAATCTAGTTTTATATTAGTATGCATGGCCGTAAATTAAAGAAGTTACATCATTTATCAGCGCACGTGAAAAATCTCATCTTAAGATATTATTGCTATTTTAAAAACATAAACAGATTAGCACATCTGTAGATAGGCATATACAAACACACATACATAGATGTACTAATGTTTGTATTAACATTCCTATGAAAGGAAACGTATCTGCACAACACTTCGAAGCTAAACATTATCAAGACTACACATCTGAGTTAAGGAAAAGTTGCCTAAATAATTTTCATGACAGCGAAGCATGCGCACATGATGTTGGATTATTAAACGAATTAATAAGGATTTTAGTTAAAGAAGCTACTCTATTACTTTTCTAATGCTGTTCTGTGGGATTTTTTTGCTTATTTCAAAAGCAGTTTTTTTCGTTAGGGATTCTCGCGGAAAAGTTCTCAATTACAAAAGTTAAGTCGTTTCTCGTTGGTAATTATGCATGTCAAGTTTAAAGGAGATTCATAACAGGAAAAGGACAGACACATTGATCTCAATAATCTCACTTTTCTAGGTAATCCGCTCATTGCCTACGAATCCAGTTGGGATTTGTAAGGATATTACAAGTTACGTGTATTTATTAATTGTAAATCTTCTTAATAAGCATCACAAATGAAAAGTGTTAGATAAAAACAAAAATCAGAATAAATTTTAATTTGAAACATCCTTATCTTTCGCTTGATCCAAATTTTAAATATCTGCTAATTTTTGGAATAAATAATATATAGAAAAACCAGTATTATCATGTCAGTGGTATCACGAGGTCCCCTTGTGATAGAATGCCTTGCAAGTTATGTTGCCGTGGTTCCTATTTCCAACCAAGAAGTTTCTTCATTTCTTGCAGTTCCGGCTACAGCTTGAGTTACCTCTCTCCGCCACCAGGGACCCCACTGGTGAAGTCAGCCCATCCAATCACAGACTCGTCATTGTTTGATTTTCTGTGATAAGCCATGCTGATTTTGCACTTGTAAATGGCCGGCAAATCTGGCTCGAAACCTGGTCGTATTTTTAAATCTTTTTAATGTTTTTAATATTTTAAATAGTATAAGTAGTACTGGCCTTTTTGAAACTATACTAGTAACTTTACACACATTAAAAATATACTTTCTTGGAATAAAGTTGAAACTTTCTATTTAATTTTGCTAAAATTAATTCACTTAAAACACTAGTTGCCATGTTTTTGAATTTAATTAAAAAAGTTGATGAAAATTGATTCGCCAGTCTCTTTTCTGTATTAAAAATCATGGAAGTAAAAGAAAAAAAAAATTCAATAACTAGCTTGGATTTGCTTTTTCAATTAAATTCTTGAGTTATCTGAAATTGAAGGTCAATAATTTAACTTCTTTATTTCTTTGGTTGCACTTTACGATTTATTAATGGCAGAAGCGACAGACTAAATTGCGCCAAGAACAAAGAATCAAATCGAGATAAATCTCTGAAAGGCAGAGAAATATGCGCAGAAGGTAGAAAAACAAGTCCATACCGTGATTCGTACTGAGGTTCAGCTATATCAGCTCAAAGCAGATCACCTTGACATTTGGATTATGCCATCCCCCAAGCCGCAATTCGAATTATATTTTTCTTTTAATTAGTTTCTGAATTTTTTCCACTTCTTCTCTTTTAACGTCTAACACACCTAACGGCAACCCTGAGTCACCCTTGAAGAACTTGGCTGATGAGTCTGGAGAAAAGACGAAAGGGGTTGTCCACAAACTACGTCGTTTCGACTCCCCCCCCCCCTTGTCACTGCACACCCTCTCCTAATTTAAATTAATAAAAGGATTTTTAACTGCATGTACTGTGGGTGGCATTCCCAATGTCACATTAGCTGCCCGATGCTTCCCCGCACTCCTCAAGCTCTGCGCTCTTTGACTGATTTAAGGAAAGCAATGCAGAAAGCACTACTTCGCAATGTTACATTGGGAATGCCACCACTGTACTTATGAGATTCAGTTCAGAAATCCTATTAATCATTTCAACCACTCAGTCGTTTAGTCAATCGTAGAAGGATGGAGAACCTTATCCTTTAACTTGCGTTTTGATGCATTTTCCTCCTATTCACGCAAATCTTCCCTTGAGCTTAAAAGTTTAGATAATTGCGGGTGTTTAAATGAACTTCTTTGCAGATACTTTTGATTTAAAAAAACGTGCGCAAGTGAAATGTGATGTGACGTCACGTGTTATTTGACTCCCTCTCTTTGTCACACTTTGTCACGCTAAGTATTCCCCCACCCACTCGATATGCGTATGTACTTTAGGGACGGTCCCAAACGGCCGTCTGGAATATTCTAACTTCCTAGAATATTTGTAAAAGTGCTTATTTTGGTATAACATAAATTTAAAAATTTCTGATTTCTCTTAATTAGAGTTGAGATTATTTCGAGTAAGACGAGACAATTTTTCCGTCGCTGGCAACATCATAACGCGGCTGACAAACTGTGTTCTTGGGCGTCAGCGAAACGAAGGAAATAGGGCGCTCTCGTGGACGACAAACAGCCTCCGTAGCTTGTGCTCCTGTTTCATGTTTGTAAGAAACAACCTCGTGGTTTGTTCAGGCTAAGCTACTACACTCGGAGGACCCACTGAGCAACCATCCGCATGACTGGTTGTCGATGGAACACAGACCGCTGGGGAATGGTATGTGTCTATGTTCGCACACGGCCTCCAGGGCGCTGTATTGCTTCGCCCTTTCGTTAAATTGCGCCAAATAATAAAGGAGTGCTGTTTAGGCGGGAGTTTTACTAGCACACGCGGCTGCAGGATTCTTTTACACTACTTCTTCGAGTCATACGATGCGTAACTTAGACCGTTAAAGGAAACCTTGAATGTGACATTGGAGACGTACAAACCCTAGTTTTGCCTTTCATCTCCAAATTAAAGTTTATTTTTAATTTTTTTTTGTTCCGAAATCATTCAAATATTTCTAAAGTCTATGCTGTTATGGTTCCCGCTGTAATATTTTACTTTTTTTCGAACCTTTTGCAAAATCGCACAATGGGGCTTCTTTAAAGTAATGAAACTGTTCCAGAACTTTCTCCATACTTGAGTGGTTCCGGAACATTAATTGTTGGAATTATTCTGAAAGTTTAGACATAGGTACAAAGTAAACTTTAAATTTGATATTCATAAACACACTCATAATCGTGTAAGAATATCTTCTGATAAAATTGAAAATCTGTCTTACAAATGATGAGAGATTAGTTTGAGAACGTTGTATTTCAATGCTATGTATTTCAGTATGTCCAAAGATTGATTAAGCTACTGAGGACTATCTTAAAGTATTATAATAAAGAATAAAAAAAAATCTTCCATCGTTTTTACTAGATCTCACAGAATCCACAAATATCTCAGAATTTCAGAACAACGAACTAATCGAAAGTATTGTACTGGTGTTTGTGGGAGAGTCTTTGGGATCTAAAGACAACGAGTCAAGTTCTGGGACTGAACTGAATTAATTTATTCAATGAAAAACATTGTTTTTTTTTTAAATAATTACATAGTGTGATTTTATTGGAAGAATAATTAAAATATACAGAATGATTGGATAAAAAACATAACGAACTGAAATTAATTAACTAATTAAAGGGCTGCAACGGAAAAGAATTTAAAAATAAACAGAACAGCCATAATTAGGAAATAGAAAACGAACGATTTAAAATAAAAAACGGTAAAGATTAAAATGAAAAAAATACAGATAATTACAAGTTCTACAAGTAAAATACAAATAAATGATATCTAAAAATATTTACATATAAACTGTTACAATATTGGGATTTATCAAAAGGGAAATTGAAAGAATACACATTGAGTTTGCTTTCACGTCTTGGACTATTATCGACGGGAATCTAGCATAGCTGTTTCGTCCTTGTTAGGACTCATCAGCCGATAAGCTGATAAGCCCTTTCGCGCTTTTCTGGGGTTATCATCGAGGGAAAATCTGGCTGATGAGTCCTAACAAGGACGAAACAGCTGTCCCAGATTCCCGTCACTGATATCCCAAGGCGTGAAAGCAAACTCAATGTGTATTCTTCCAATTCCCCTTTTCATGTTACATTCCTGCACGTTAAACTGTCCTGTATTGTGATTTAGTTTTAGAAAATTTAAATCACAATAATTGCTGAGTTTTTACTTCGGATTGCTATTACGAGTTAATAAGTGAGAGAGGTCGCGCGGTTGGCGATTTCACTAAGACACTGGCCTCTCATCTCCGAGTTCCGAGGTTCGGTTTTCATGTGGGTTTCGTTGATGGTGGCGATCCGCGCTAGGCAGGTTTTCCCGGGGTTCTCCCGTTTCCCCTGCATTTCTCACACCATCCTTTCTCAGTCTTTCTCTCCGCCTGTCCTTCTTTCCGTGGGATAGCACAATAGATCTTACAGGTCGCGGTGCTCGCCTGTCAAGCCACCATGCTCACCACAATACATTAGCACAATAAGTGAGAGAGTATTGAAGGACCACTGTTATATCTGTCCGTCCATTAAATAGCTGACAATGGTATTGATGCATTTTTTTTTCTTTGTTACAATAATTAACACTCAATTTTAATTATTACTAGTCATTTTTGCGACGACATAATAGAAAAAAACATAGTATCAGCGTCATTATTGGTCGCATAACAATGGTTCATTGAAGTAGGGATACTTGGAACCGAGCAGATATATTTCCAAATATTTCTGTCCGATCAGGTCTATTATCTCTCTGTGTACATTTCTAAAATTACAGCTTTGGCATCAGCCGCTAAGATCCATTTTAAGAGTAACAGAAAGTTTTATAAAAGTAAAATAACAGCTGTAAAAGCGATTTTTACTTTTTTCGAGAACAATTGTTATCATTTAATGAAGAATACAACATTGTTAATCTTCTTAGAAAAAACGTTGCATTTTAAAACTATATTCGATCAATTTGATTTTATATAGCTATTATAAACGATTCTTTAAAGGTTTCAATATGTAACTCTTCATTCTTTTATTCTGATTTCCAGCAATAAGTTGTTAACCGTTGCTTTCTTATATTTTGAACTGCGAAACTTCCCATGAATTTAATTTATTTAAATTGAAACCCAGAAAAATCTGTAACTTCAGCATTTCCATAATAATGGACTTCGTTCTAGAGTATTTACTATTAAAATATGAGATCTTTTTTTTCCAGTAATGAAAGTGACTTATATCTGATAGCCCCACATCAGATAAAGAAAAGTGGATGTAAAAGAAAAAAAGAACTCCATTTGCAGTTGCTGATTTTTCGCCTTCCTTCAGTTAAATCAGGGTAGATAATCAAAATGGAGTCAATCTGTCTTTCCTTAGGCGGACCCTCAACTATAATTGAACCCATGATCGGCATTTCAAATAGATGTATCGATTCTAAAACACTGCATCGTTTTATATCGACCCTCTAAAAGTAGATTGGCTCTTTTAAGGATCACTTGACTGTAAGAAAGATGTAAATAACATAAAAGTCTTGATTAAAAGTAAGTAAACAGCAAGATATAGTTACCAGGCCAACTTTCGAGTACCTGTATCGTAAAAAAAATTGATCATAAAGGGGAAAATAAATGCCAATTGTTCTTTATCCTCTCTATTTGGTTTGAGAAGTTAGTCTCTAAACTGCATTTATCGAAAATTGAGAATACAGTGAATCATTCAATGTTTATAGAAGAATACATGAGTCTAGAAGAATACCTAGAGTTTGTTTTTGTTGATTTTGTTTGTTGAGTTATCTTGGTACTGGAATTTTTAGTAGAGCATTGGATTTTATCAGTTTTCGGTTCTTGGGTCCTTTTCTATTGGTCTCAAATGTACCAAAATGAGTAGGGATTTTCCTAAAAATTTAGCGAAAGTTTCAGGTTTTGTGGACAATTAATTTTATGAGTTTCTTTGATCAAAAATAAATCAACATAAAACCTCAAACTTTTTAATTCTAATCCTTAATATAAGCCTCACTTGGGCAAGTGCAACCCAAAATTCAATCGTTTAAGAACATAAACAAAAGAACATAAAACAAAAATTCATAATGTGGATATAATTCTATTGTTTGTTTCTTTTCTCTTTTGGAATCTTTTGTAAGATCAAATAAAATTTCATTTATTGGGAAATTGTTCTCATTGGAGATTTGATTATTATATGAATATGAATTTTGATGAAAGTAGGGCTTTAAAAATGTAATAATTCAAACGGAAATGCAATGAGAGCTTTTAGATCTATTTTTCAAATTCATATAATAATCAAATCTCCAATCAGAACATAAAATGAAAGATTTATTAGATATTAAACATTAAAATTACATCCAAGTTGTGAATTTTGTTATGTTCTTTTTTAATTATGTTGATCACCGCTTGAGGGCGCCACCCATACATTTTATTTATTTTCCTTCAGCCAATCCCATTCCTTTCCTCTTGACTATTGGTTACTTTTGATCAATTGTTACGCGATCTTTTGAAATTTCCCTATCTTTTCATATTTCTCCTGGAGTATTTCTCAGGTGATAATGGCCTAGCCATATAGCTGGTCGAAACTGTCCTTTTAAGAATTTTTTTTTTTTAGCCTTTTATCTTATTTAAATTGTTTTATGAATTTTTATTGTGTGTGAATTCTAATTTTAACGTTTAATCTTATGGAGTTTTAAAACGTTTTAAAAAGGAAATGAGTTATCTAGCAAGTGCTTTGGTTTGCAATTGTTAATAATGTTTGTTAGAGTTTGTAAGTTTTTCTACCTTCAATTAAAATAAGTTACGGTAATAATAAATTTAACAATGATAACAAGTATAATATAAACATACATAAATATCAATAAACATCAGTAGAATACTTCATACTGCCTTCAGATTTAAGAAACCTGATAATTAATGAATAACGAAGCATGTTGTATGTATGTTGAATATACATTTGTAATATTCTGCATAGGCTAACAGTACATAACAAAATAAACAACTTCCTTTCCCTCCCCCTTTTCTTTCTCTTTTTTTTGAGTAATAAGTTAACACAAATAAATATAATATTTTAAAAATTACAAAGAAAAACAAAAATGGTACATTGTCTCCTTTCATTTAAACACTATACGATTTAAGTCTACTTTGTACGAAAGATATTAAAGTAATTATTAAACTTATTTACTTATGGATTTATTTATTGTTACTATTACATATTAATATTTATTAATAATTTGTAATAAGTATACATTATTACTAATAGTAATGTTAACGAAACTCAATAAATATTTAATTGTCTCCATTTCAGGAAGCTTAAATATTCTAAATCTTTTAAAATTCATTATTTATTGTTATCAAAACTGCTTTATAATTAATTATTAACAATGTTTAAAACTACTTTTCTTTTTTCTTTTTGAACTTTTCGAAATTTGTAAAAATTTTCTTTTTTATTTTGCTGAACCTTTTTAGATGGAACTGCATGACATTATGTAAACATCCACTAAAAGATTTACGATGTTTCATAAAGTGGACTGTATGTGTGAGGCTTCCTTGTAGGGCTAATTTTTCTTTTATTATTTTAACCCGCGAACTATTCCTGCAGAGAAACATTTTCAGAAACTTTGCCAGGCATTAGTAATAATTTTGATTCTGATGCGCGTCACAAATTAATTCATAAATTCCTTTAATAGTGTATTTATGCTTGCATGTTAATGTGAATTATTAGCTATTCTTTCTTGGTTCGTGTGGAATGCTTTAATATCTCCGGCCAGGATCTCATTAGGCAAAATATAATTATGCAAATGCACTTGACACTAGTAGGCCTTTTTTTCCTCATCCTGTGTTGAGCTTCCTTAATGAAGTTGCGCTTAGATTTATGGACGCTAAAAAACAACCTGTTTTACTTATTTTAAAAATAGAAATAAAGTCTTCTCAAGTGATGAACTTAACGTTCTGAAGTTGACCTCAGCATATAATTTATTGCTGTAATATTATCTGATGTCTTTATATCATTATATATATTTAATGAAAATATTACATTAAGTAACAAAAGTATAAAATGATCAAAACTCAAAAATTATGATGCGAAAAATAAAAAGTTAGAAATAGCTTATATCGATTCTGGATGTTCTTGAAAAGACACTAGTATTCGCTTAACTTTCCATCGTGTAGTGGAAATTGAGCATTAAGTGCTAGGAGAAGGGGCTCCATTTCGACTACTAGAGGCAACCAAAATAACCGTGCTCATTTAAGTTTTAAATTGGACTTTAATAAGCACTATAATAAAATTTTAAAGAAGTCCGCCTAAAGTACGCCAAACCAAAGAACGACCGTGGCCACCAGATGTCGCAATAGTAGAATTTGAATCGATTGTATATGTTAGTGTTTATGGCGGGAAAGTTTATGGCTTCTGATTGGCGACTCTCAAGCGAGGCAAACCTTTGTCAATAGTTTCTCTCGATGAACTTAAGTCCTGGAATGATTAAGAGATCATAGGTGCATTTCAAGGTCAAAGTCGTTGTTTCGTTTGGCCGATAGTAGTCGTTTAAACGAGGAATTCGGGTTGAGAGAAGTGGAGATCAAAGTAAATAGGTCTACGCTTTAAGTTGGATCATAAATATATTATAAAACAAACAGCACACTTTTTGTACACACTTACACGAAACATTCAATTATACGAAGAATTTCTCATTCCCCGGCGAAACACCCATAAGTCCTATATGTAATTCACTTACACGTAATATGCACTTATACGAATAATTTTTGGTTCCCCCTCATATTCGTATAAGTGAGACTTCACTGTATTAACAATATAGGTTCGTGAAAGTTTCGAACATTGACTGTTCTTCATCAGACTGGATAAAAGTTTGGAAATCTGTTTGGAATCTGTTTGGAAATATAAGAAATTTGAAAGAATCAGAGTAAGTAAAGGGGGCTAAAAAATCTCTCTCCAATTTCTATTGGCCCGTCTACTTATAAGAAATTTGAAAGAATCAGATTATTTCCAAATAGATGAAAACTTTTAACCAGTCTGATGAACAGCAGTCAATGTTCGAAACTTTCACAAACATATATTGTTAATAGAAAAAAAAAATTGAAAATTTTTTCAATTAATTGCTTTTCTTTTACCCATCAGCGGGTTTATTATTTATTTATTTATTTATTTATGTTTTCCTTGTTCCTTTTGTGGTCAAATGCCTTTTGTGGTAGCCTGAGTGCTACCCACGGATTTGGATTCCACATTTTGTTCTTGTTTTTTATTTTCTTACTTTTAGTTATTGACGGGTCACTATCTCCATCACGAATATATTGTTAATACCGTATTTACTCGCATAATTTCCCCCACCCCAGTTTTTGTGGATTACAAAATTCAATTTTTATTTTTATCGCATAATTTCCCCACCTCTACTTCAACGCGTTTCCATCATGACCTTGACTGGCGGTCAACTCACGACGACGCGACAATGTACCGTTACTATCGCATTTCTCTATCCCACGCTACTTTAGGGGAAGATTCCACCCCCAACCCGGTCAGTACAAGAGCAGACTCCTTCTGAATCAGTACAACAATTTCCAGTGTTCTGCGAAAACGTGAAGTTCGCGAATAAAGTTAAGTTCTCTATTAGCAGGCAGCTGATGCTGACGTCATGCAGTGAGCAGCTATAAAGATGGCGGGCTGCGCTGCGTGAGTTACGAAATTACGTCACAGTCGCACACATACTTCCGTGCATGCCTATTGCTTAACTGTACTTTGAAGAAAAAACAAATGTTGAGATGTGATTTCTTATATTTTAAATGTTGCGTGTTAATAAAATTGTTGTTAATTACATTTCTTGCTTTAAAAATCAATATTTAGCATGGTTTTCCTTACACTTTCACCATATTTTTTTTCCTCAAATTGAAAAACATCGCGTAATTTCCTCAGCCCCTCTTTTTTTGTCAAAATATTGATGAAAAAAAAAGGGGAAATTATGCGAGTAAATACGGTATTACAAAAAGTGTGCTATTTTTTTTATAATATAGATAATTATCACATGTTAAAGCAGATCTTGAAATTGAATCATAGCCTGCAAAGCAAATGTTATGAAAATCCGTCCAGCCATTTTAACGTGATGCAAATGGACAAATAAGAGGACAACAATGATCAAATGGAATAAGGAAAGACTGCATGTTCATACAACAATTCTTGCGAAAAGAAATTATAATTTGACATTATATTTCCTCTTCTTATTCTACTTCTAAATTGCGTTGTGCTTGAAATATTCATAAGTGAGTAAAAAGGAAGCTAAATTGTAGCGAAAGATAGGACAATTCCCTGTAATAATTCCATTTTCAGTATACGTGAAAAGTGAGGAAAAAAAACCCCTGTTTATAATCGTTTTTAAGCACAGGAGCCCATGCTGTTTTAAGACCACCCAAAAATGTGTATGATTACTCTGTAAAATATTGAAAATCTGAAGAAATATGAGTTTCATTCTCTTTTTTGAAACTAACTTGCAAGGCTGGCTTTATATGGATGGAAGTTGATGGGAATTCCTGATGGCCATCAGTTTTTAGAACAAGTTCTATTTTTTTCGATGGGTTTGATACTTGGAGGATGGTTGTGATGGCGAGCAGCGCCACGGTGGCGAAACAGAGAACCAAAACTATAATCATTGCGGCCAGAGTTGAAACTCCCAGAATGCAACGCAGATTATAGATTTTCCTTTCCTGGCCGGTCGGTCCCATTCAAATAGAAGAGAAAATGGCGGTCGCTGCTTCACATTAACATTTCGACGAGAAAAGTTCTCAAAAGTCAAGTAGGGAAATTATTCTTAACGTTGCTCGTCGATTTCAAGAAGATATATGTGAGATTTTTGATACTTCCTAGATTTATATAATTGATATTGATATTTCCTGCGGAACTTATGGCATTGATACTGGAGAAATTAGTCAATGATAATGTGTTTCCGGTTTCAACATTCGGCGCGACGACTTTAATAGCTTCTATTAGCTTATAGCTGGATCAATTTTCTCTCAAATTTTTACTGAGTCTGAGAAATTTGTAGTCTGCATTTAATTTCAATTTTGAAGACTGAAAAGCAATTTACTGACCCATCGAACTACGTTTGACATTCGTAGATTACGTCTGCAGTAATAAAAATGGCGTTTGGCAACTTTCATGGCGCATCAAATAAATGATGAACTATTTCATATTTTTATCCACATGAATAAGGCAGTCCTTCGAATAAAAACATTATCAATTTTATCAATAAATTATCTATTCAATGCATTAGAGTATTTCAAGAATTAGTTTTAATTGTTTAAAATAGACTTTTTCGATATTGCAGAAATGCTCTCAAAGAATTCAGAGTAAATGAGCTTCCCGTAGCGTTTGATGGGAAATGGATGGCTGTTAAAACACCTCATTCGAAGTTGATAGAAACAGCGATGGCCAAGAAATTACCATCCATTTTCCATCAAATTACCATCGTTCAAAGTCCGCTTAAGATTCCTTTTTCTTTTTTTTTTTCTTTTGCTGGTCTAAAATTTAAATGACAGTGAAAAGATTTGAAACATTTCGAAAGTCGGCATATAAATTCGTGAATAGAGACTAAATTTTCGATTTTCCATTTATTTCGTGACTGTGGATATACACTCAGGAAACGGAAATCTATAGTTTTTGTTCCACTCCTGTATTACAGATAAACAACCATTATCTACTTTAAGCCTTGTTAACATTTTCGCGAATTTGAATTGCTAATTCAATTCTCTAGTTAAAAATACCGGAAACGGTACAACTGATTAACACTAACTAGCCTTAATACAATAAGTGTCTATAACAATTATGTTTGAAAAAAATTGGAAAAGTTACATTATAGTAAATCTAAATTCTCTCACATTTGAATGCAATGTAATGTGATGATCGTTCTTCGAACAGTCGTCTTTTGTGTATAATTTCTTCCTGTTATTTGATCAGAATTTAACATATTAATATAAGATCCGTGTTAAAGTAATGGGATTATAAGTAAACTAAAGAAATAACAAAAAAAATTAAGGATATATATATATATATAATAAGGATAATAAAGATAATAATAAAGATTTCTGAACATAATATTAAAAAAGATAGCGATAGCGATTAGTAAACCAATCACAATGCTTCGCAACGGCTTCTGATACATGAATGAGGAAAATTATTTAAAAGTTGTAATAAGCTAACAAGCTGTTTTTATTGAAAACTTTCCGATTTCTGAAAAGGTCTTCATGTTCCTCAGTCTCTGTCTCAGCTGCCAATGCGTTGAGAGCCTCAGCAAAAAATGGGTCATCTTGTCGCAAAATTTTATGAAGGCGGTGAACTTGTGAAGACACAAACTCTCCGCCTCTGAACTACTCTTGGCAAGACCTTTTCAGTGACACCCTAATCGAATCTCTAGCCCTCGTGGTTGCTGAGTTGATACTTGCCCACAGACAGACAGACAAACCGGGGATATAAGGCTTCACGGTATCAGAAGCCTAAAAAGTAAGAAATAGGATAATGATCTATTTTAGAAATACTTAATCCAAATACTAAAAATAAGGTATGTAATTTTTTTAAGATGGTATTCATTTTAATGAGCAAACTACAGTAATAAGAATTATACTTAAGAAAATTTCACACAACTTTTTTACTTTGACACAGAAATACAAAGTAAACTTTGGATTTTCCGGAGTTTGTGGGCAGCTGTACTATTGCAATTTACTATATCTACCATTTTCAACTAGGAATAAAGCTGAAAAGGGAACATGAGCAGCAAATTGCTATACATGGTTTTCTACTTTGAATATATATTCAGTCAACAGATGTGAAGTATACGTCGAATATATGTATATTAAAGTATCCCGTAAAAGAAAAGGAGATAAGAATAAGCGTGTAAAGAAAATACATCCTAGAAAATATATTTCTTTGATCTTTCCCTAAAAAAAGAATCCATTATGAACAATATAAAAAGAATAATGAATTGATCAAAAGAAAAAAATCCTGACAATTTGATAGACTTGGAAGAGATATTAGGAAGAATTCTGTAAAAATCTAATTACTGTTAGAATTATGTTTAATTCTATTACAGAACAATAAAAGGAAAGAAAAAAAAATGAAACCAAGAGTTATATCAATTAGCTAAAGGTGTTCCACTACAGGTTTTGCTTTGGATGAACGGGAGATTTAGGCTTCCCAATTTAGGAATTCGGTGAGGTCGGATAAGCAGACTGATACCCGTCTGCCTTTAACCCTCGAGTAACAACCCCGTTACTATTTGACAGAGGGCTGAGTGAACCCAAGGGTCCAACTGAAATGAAGAAGTAACAACTGTGGAAAAATCCCTGATTACTCCGGAAATTGAACCCAGCTCCTCAGTCCGCAGTCCGGAGTCTAAACCATTGAGCTACCGAACCCACTTTTGATTAATTACCATTACTAATAACTAATTCAGAGGATGTAAGATATCTTAAAACGGCCTTTCGATCGCTTAAACAAATCTGTTAAACAAACTGTTGTCAACTAGGTTACTTCTGTCGTCTTATCATCATAAGGACCGCATTATCATGACACAACATATTCTATTTCCTGAACTTCAATTCTATTTTTAAGTTGATGCAAATATTTCTAATCTTATTCTGATTCAAATAATACGTAATTCGTACAGACTTTTTCCTTTTAGTTTATCCCATTTTGGCAAAGGTAGATTATTTTACAAAAATAGAAATATTTTTTCTAAAAATAGAAATAAGTAGATTTATGTTTTATGGAAACATGTTTATGGAATAAGGGTTCCTTTTTTTTTTTTTTTTTTTTTTTAGCTTTTTTTCTATTTTTTTCGGTTGATAGAGGCCAGTCAAGCTGTATTTTTAAAAATAAGGCAATTTTAGGCTTCAGATAAGGAAGCCTTACAATCCCGCTTTGTCCGTCTGTCTGTCTGTGCACAAGTATCATTAAAATCTCTTTAAATTATCATTAAGCACAACAATCACAACAATTGCGCCTTTCGCATTCGCAACAATCACATTTATAATAATAAGGAAATTAAAGCAATAATTCAACATAAATTAATCAGAAGCCGTTGCGAAGCATTGTAATTGGTTTACTAATCGCTATCCCTATCTTTTTTATATCACACTTTAATTCTTTAAATCATAAATACACGCCTACAACTAAGGTATTTAGGAAATAAATACTACTGTACTATGGTATACTAATTCAAAAAAAAATAAAATTAAGTTTCACCTTACACATACACTATCGCTCTGTTACTATGGATGCGTACGTTCAAAATGTAAAATTGTACATTCAAAATCCATTTACTCTGAATACTTTCTCTACAATGTTATTTTCTTTTACTCAGCATCAGGATTTCTGTTCGTAGAGTTCTATATACTGCATTATCAAGGAATGTTAAAATCATATCTACCCCATTTCACAGTAACAGACTTTTTGATAGAGGACAATACCTAAAAAATAAATCTGTATTATTGTACGTCCACAACAATGGAATGTCACATGCGCGTTGCTAGGCAACATGATTGTTTGTTGCATGGTAGACTCATCAGAATTCTTTTAGATAAGGAAAATATTTCAAAATGTCAAACCAAAATACTGTAGAGAGAGAAATTGTTTAGAATTGTAAATGCTGTATTGCATGTATTTGTTAGAATGTAAACTTTAATTTATTTTTCGTTTTAGTTGTAAGTTTTGGTTTGTAGTTTACTTGAAAAACCGTGTTTTTTTTTTTAATTAATAAATACAATGTTGATTTCCATTCATTAACTGTAATCACATTACGTGTATGGAGCTTCCGGAGCGAATAGACGGGCAGTCATCTAGTGTTGTTAAAAACCAATGTGTTCATCTCTCATTACTAACGTATTTCAACTCACAAATGAACAATTTGAAGTTTGGTACAGAACAGACTCAAAGATAAGCAACATTAAAAGCTCAACTATCATTTTTAAGTATTTTTTTTTATATGTTTTTAATGTTTTTTGATATGGTTTGTCGTTTAGCAGATACAAGCTTTATTTACACTTTAATAATTATCTGTGAAAAGATAAAGTTTTATCCGTGTTCTTCTTTTCAACACTATGAGCGAAAATGCTGTAAAGATTTCATTATTTCAAGGAAAAGTTTAGTAACTTAATGAAACTGAAAATTATCCTTGTAATATAATCCTAGACGTTAATAAAATGCCCATATATATCCTCCATCATAATGAGATCCTTATTACCGGATGAAGCATTAAACATCGTAATAGTCAGTATTTAAATCCATTAAGCAAAAGTTTGCACATCACTATTGGTTTCCTGGCTAGACTGGGATGACATTAACGGAATCCAAAACAACTCAGACACAACTAACACAGTGGTCAGATGCATCATTAGGCATCATTCTGACAACGGTGAAGGCTGTAAATTTGAAACGGGAATAAACCATTCTGTAGTGTGTTACCATTAAAGTATTAACCATAACGAAGAGGCTAAAGTCTAGAAATATTTTCGTAATTTCGTTTATAAACATTGAGTTATTATTGCTGTTAAATAGACTATGAAAAAAAAGGGAAGTAAAAAAATCCTGTAATAAAAAGTTATTTGAAATACTTGGGTCAGTTTATACTTTCTTTACAGGATGTACTTACAATCTACAAGTTATTGTTGCTACGTCTCTAAGTTATCATCTCCAAGTTATTATTGCTACGAGGCAGGAAATGTAGAATTGTTGTATCATTGGCCATTGAAAATAGGTAAATTTTTCTTGTTCTGTTCTCCTTGTGTGGTTTTATACGACTCTATACCAACTGAAAGATCATACATTTATGGAAAATTGTTGATACAATAAAACGAAAAGAAATTAACATCAACACAGTAAAAACCTTAAAAATATATGATTTGGAAAAATAAAAACTGTTTTTGGTAAAAATGAAAATAAAAAAGCGCCAAAGCAACATAAACACTACGAAACATAACTTTTAAAATAATAAAACAGACATTAGAAAACAATGAATTACAAATGGATACTAAAGATTAAATACCGTCATTTATCGATTAAACAATTTAGTTGTTTGTTGAAAATAAATAAATAAATAAATAAATAAATAAATAAATAAATAAATAAATAGCTGTTTTGTTATTATGATCTGTATTATCTTAATACCAAGTTTCTCATGGTTCTCAATTTGTTGCTGGTATGAGACATTTCATATCTTTTTTCTTTTTCTTGTAATTGCTTATTTATGATAATAGCTGTTCTGCTTTCTAAAGTCCTTATAATACTAATTTCATCAGCTAAAACACAGAAGTAATTAGAGCAGTAATAAAACCATCAGAACTTTGACAAGACGGTGACTGTCAATATAAATAGTCGTTGTTAGAAGAACAACAGTCAGGGAACGTTCCAAGCAGCTTAAGCAAATGAGTAATTACTTGGAGGTTCTCCGCAATCTCAAATTGGAAGACGCCATCGTAAAGTCATTAACATCATTAACTGAATGGATTAAGCCAATCGGAAAGTGTGGAAAGAATATTGATTTTCAAATTAAAAAAGATAAAAAGGTAAGTCTTTAATTCCAATAGTCTTCGAATAATTAATTTTATAATTTGTGAGGAAAAAAAGTTGTTAATTATATAATTTGATGAAAAGTTGGAAAAGAATTTTTTTTCTTTCTTTAGTTTCTGATTTTTATGAAAATGCGATTTTTTTTATTGAAACTTTATATAAAAAAGTTGCTGTTATCTTATATATGATCATATATGATCAATAAAAATATAATTATTATTTAAGTTACCGAGATCGAAAGATTGTTGATATAAATGATGTTGTGAGAGGGAAGTTTCCTAGATTTCTTCACTCAGGATGTTTCATCCTAAGTAATTGAGCTTCCTTGGATTACTATAGCAATCCAAAACTGGTGTTAAAATTTCAGCTATCTGAGATGTCTGGTTGATGTCATATTTAAGATAGGTTACTCCTATTTCAAATGAAGCCGCCTCGAAATCTATACGTCTATATCTATACATCTAATTTTGTACATCAATTTTATACAACATATGTATAAAAGTAAAAGTTTATATGTTTGTATGTTCTCTATACAATTTTACGCCGTTTGAATAATCGGAACCAAATTTTGCATAGATACTCTCTACTATCCTGCGGAAAATATAGGCTACCTAGGAACCAGGTTAATCACCCCCAAGGCGGTGAAAAGATGTGAAATCTCTGAAATAGCGCCACTTATGCACCTAGTGGCGACAATGGGAACTACTCAAATATTGTTCTGGAACAATTGGGGATGGTTTGTTGTGATAGAGTTGTGATACTCCCCTCCCCCATTCCCTGGGCAACGCTGGATACTTTTAAGTTAGTTTCTAATAAAAAAGAAAATTTGTGTAGTCTGTCTACGATGAAAACAAAAAACATCAAATAGTTTATTTAAAAAACTGTGCGAATTTTCGGGATGATAATATTGACGCCATCCCTTCTTCAAGCGAAATGAACAATAAAATAATTCTTTCAATCCAATAATCAAAAAAATTATTATGTAAAAAAGGAAATAAAAGGGATGGGCAATATGAAATGGGAATAGTATATAGGGTGGATTGTAGAACGTGTGGGGAATTTTATGTAGGGGAGACTAAAAGAACTATGTCAGAGCGCATGTCTGAGCACGGTAATGCCTTAAAAAATGCCAATAGGGACGTGTCAGATATAGCAGAACATTGTATCAGAAAGGGGCACGTTATGAATGATTATGTCAAAATCTTATATAAGGAAACAGATTTAAGTCTTAGGAAAATATTGGAAAGTTTCATAATAAAATGTACGAGAGGGTGTAATTTTAATAGATATGAAGGTGCTAAAGTGGACCCTTTTACGATAATGTTAGTTAAGGATTTAATTAAAAAAGATGTTAAAAAAGTTGTAAATATTGACGAATTTCATTATAGAAATGTTTTTTTTGATTATTGGATTGTTGGTTAAATTAATTGATTCAAAATATGTGAGTTATCTTATTGTAAACAAGAATTGATTTATCTAATGTGTTATTATGTTGTTAGTTTATTTGGATTTATTGTTAAATATTTGTTTTTCAAAAATTGTGAAGTAATGAAAGAGCATATTTGCTATTTAATATTGTAAAAACAATTATGAATTGTTTCGACGTGTTTTCATGTTTATTACTATTTTGTATTTTTGGTTATTCCGAAGCATTATTTTATTGTTCATTTCGCTTGAAGAAGGGATGGCATCAATATTATCATCCCGTAAATTCGCACAGTTTTTTAAATAAACTATTTGACGGAGATATTGTGTTTTTTGTTTAATATAGTAAGATGAAAAGGAAGAAGTTGATAGAAGAATTTGGAAATTTTGTATATCTACGATGAAAAATTTATTTCCCCCCCCCCCACCAAAAAAAATGAAATTATGCCGTACAGAAAACCCCCACAAATGGTGTATGAAGGTAATTACACTGAAAGTAATTACGCTGAAATGATACCTAATTAGAAGATGATTATTAATAAACATTTCTCCCTTACCAAGTACAATATAGGGAGTAAATAACAGGATTGCCTTTTATGGTCAAATTTTACAATTTGTCGTTTTTCAAATTGGCAACGATTGACTTTGGTGACTTTCAAAATAGGCCTGTAATATAAAATTTTCTTCTTGAAATATAGCATTTCAGTTTATTTATTTCATAAAAAAAATATCTGATGAATATGCTGAACTCACTATTAGTATATACTAGCAGCTTAGCCGAAGCTGCTTTTGCGCCATAAAACACCACCAAGTATATACTAACTATAAGGTCTAAATATAAAACATTTTGTTGATATTGAATGGAAGAAACTTCCAATGGGTGTGGTATCACTTTAAAACCCTTCGACAAAACCATTATTGTGAACATATTCTTCAAAATTATTTTACATTGTCTCTCTTAACTTTTAAGCCTCGTTTAACCCTTTTTACTTTTTTTTCCCGAGTTCATTGAGGATAATTATCTTTTGAAATTATCTTTGGCATTGAATTGCTAATATTTCGTGTTTGTTTCTTCTTTTTTGCTATTAAAGAACAACGCTTTCAAAGCTCTTTCCTCTCTCATCGCTTTCATTTCCACGAAACTCCCAAACGACCAAAAGAGCGGGAAGAGCAAACACTGAGCAAAAGAACTCGAGATCTTGTTTGGAAGAATGTCAAGAACACTCGCGCAATCAAAGAAAATTATGGAAGAGAAAAGAAGTAATGGAGACCACGTTTCGCTTTTCTACGAATATTTCAAGCTGGAAACGTTTCGTTAACCAAGGAAGCTTTTATGAATGAAGAAAGACGCTTCTACAGGGTTTAATACTTCAAGCTGTTAATATGATTCAAAAACAGTATTCATCCAGAGAACTATGATTTACTATAATCATTACAAAAAAAAGATAGAGATAGCGATTAGTAAACCAATCACAATGCTTCGCAACAGCTTCTCATACGTAATTTATGTTGAATTATTGCTTTAATTTCCTTGTTATTGTAAATGTGATTGCTGCGAATGCAAAGGGCGCGATTGTTGTAATTGTTTTGATGAGCTGTATTATACATGTGATTGTTGTGAATGCAAAGGGCGCAATTGTTGCGGTTGTTGTAATTATTGAGCTAAGGAGAATTTAATGAGATTTTAATGTTCACAGACGGTCGGATAAACCGGGAATATAAGGCGTCTGATACTTGTATCAGAAGCCTAAAAAGAATAGGCTTGATATTTAGATTTTGTAGTAAAATATCCTAATATTATTATTTATGCTATTTAATATTTAAACTTTATATAATGCAGAATAAAATGATATTCAGTAACTAGTACTAATAACCGTTATAGTTTTCGTCTACATTATGATCTGTGAATATTTATTTGAATGTTTTTAACAAGATTAAACAAAATAATATCAGTTTGTTAGAAAACATAAATTAGAAATAATTAATAATTTTGTAAGAAATTAACAATATAGAAGTCAATTGCAATTGTCAGTCTTAAGATGTCTGTCTTAGTCTAAAAGGGATCCACCACGGAGTTCGTGCAAAGATACAAGAGATAAAGCATCGGTGCGAGTTTCTGAATAAAGGGACATAGTTGAAACTTAAGGAAAGAAACCAGTTTATCTTATACGCTTAAGAGTCCCGTCTGGAAGAAATTATAACAAAGAGAAAAGTTGTCTTGTACCTCTTCAGGGAAATCGAATCCTTCAGGGAGCAAATCAGCAGATGTATCACTGAACTACCGGATTCATCCACAAACTACTAAGTGAGTTAATTGTACAGAGACTAATCCGTCTTTATCTTGATCATTATTCTTTATCATGTCACAAACAATAAACTTAACTCTATTAACGTGCTTCTGTTTCTAATACTCAGAGAATTCACTAACACATTTGTTAGCTGCTAAGGAATGGGAAATGATTTTCACTGAAATTAAAATCGCTCAGATTACTATTAATTACAGGATATTAAAAGAAAAAGTCGACTCCTTTGAACTCTGGTGCTGGAGAAGACTTCTGAGAGTACCATGGACTGCAAGGAAGACTAACAAATGGGTTTTAGATCAGATTCAGCCAATCTATTCGTTGGAAGCATTGATTTTAAGACAAAAACTATCCTATTTTGGCCACATTATGAGAGCGGATAATTCCATTGAAAAGATAATCATGCTTGGGAAGGTAGAGGGGAAGAGAAGAAGAGAAAGACAACGAAGAAGATGGTTGGAAGATATAAAGGAAACTATCGGGAATTCTTTGCAACAACTAAGATATGCAGCAAATGATAGATCTGTTTGGAGAGCCTTAGTGCATGAGGTCACCAGAAGTCGTGGACGACTTCATGGAACCTTACACCAACAACAAAAAAGAAAAAGATTAAACAAACAAGAAGCCCTTTTGTGAGAAAAAATCTAAAGTATGAAATATCTACTGAAAATAAATTACTGTAGTTTCTATGATATTGTTTATAATATCAAAATAACAGCATTGAATTCCAAAATATTTTTCTATCGTCAAACCTATACAGCAAATGAATGTTTTTTTTTTAATTATTACGAGATGCGAAGCTGGTAATCAGTGATAGAAATTTATTTATTTGTAACTTTATCACTTTTAGATAAAGATGCTGAAAGAAAGAAAGTAGGGGAGACCGGGGCCAAGTGGACCTAGGGGTAAAGTGGACCGTTGACTTTATTAATTCGTGTAGACGCTAGAATGTGCCAAAAATCGGAAAGAAGGTTGGTGCCATTGTGGCGCTGCTACCACAAAAGCGTCAGTGAGTTCGGTTTGTTGGTGACAGTGAGGTGATCAATTGCTTTGTTTTTGTCCAGGTAAGTAAATGTTTAGTGTTGTTTTTACTTTAATATTGCAGTTCAGCGATGCATTGAATAACATAACCGTAATATTCATATTGAAGGTGGTAATCTAAAGATCATTTTAAGCTGTAGTATGAATTGAATACTTAAAGTAGTCGATAGTTACAACTGAAGGAAACGCCAAAAAGGCGATGGGGCAGAGTGGACCGAACGACATGGGGCACATTGGACCAGTGGTCCACTCTGCCCCGCTATTTGTACAATAAATTATTTTGGCATTATAAGTTATATTTGTTTTCTGTATTAGATATTTATTAGGGCTATTATATTATATTGTATTATATTATTACATATTATATTTTTTTGTATATTTTTTTATGTAGGCCATTATATATTGTGTGTAGCCTATATTATTAAACCCCTTTAGTAATTCCTCTCAGCAAGTACTGTAATAGGGACTTTGTGCGAAGGCATCTTAATCTTCGAAAATAGCCAATTTACACATTTAACTGTTATTAAATTCTAATTAAAAGCTACGCAAACTGTCACGTTGTAGAATTGGCAACGTGACAGGATTAAAATCTTGGTCTCTGAGGGAATATATTTTGATTTTTAATAATTGTATTGTTGTAATTATGTACTTGAATTTTTGTATTTGGTAAAGTCTTGTATATTATTATTGTGATATTTCATGGTTAAATATTATTTTAATGGTTTGAGCTTATTTAGAAAACAATATGTGCGAAAGAAAAAGAAAAACTTCGAAAAAACAGTTGTGCGTCGATTGAGTGATCACGTGGTTTTATCTGTTTCGTTTTCCCGTGGGAACAAAAGGAGAAAAGTTAAGTACACTCTGGCGGGAAAAATCAGATCAGTTGATGAATCTGAAACACACGGGCAAAAAAGTACACCCAATCAGACTAAACATTTCAGGAGAGGTAGCGTATTCTAAAACACACACAATTACATCCCTAAGTGAACTAACACAATTTTCAGTAAGTGAAACTCTAAATTAATATAAATTCTATACACACTTTGTTACATTAGAAAGCAATAAAAAATGGCATAAATAACAATATAATCTTGATAATCTTAATAGAACACAAAAAAAGGTCAACGGCAATACTGACGGATACGCCAGTAAAAAAAGCTCTGCAAGAAGAGCAACGAAAATCTAAAGAAAGAAAAGAAAGAGTAGCAACGAAAAACATGACTCGGCCAACAGTCTCTAAAAGCAACATAAACAAAAAAACAAATAGAAGCAAAGGCAAAGGAATAAAGAGGAAACAATTACAGATGATTAGTGATGATGAAGATGCTGTGTGCCTCTCCTGTTTGAAGAACTTTAAAAAAAGCAAACCATGGCAGGAGTGGATTCAATGTATGCAGTGCAAGAGATGGGTCTATAGTTCCTGCGTAGCCAGTGATATTCGGGGTTTATTTTACGAATGCCTCAACTGTAAAGAAGATTTATCTAGTTAAAGTGATTAATTAATTCAATGTAAACCTATTGGATATTATTCATTTACGACTTTCAACTCCATAATGATTATTTTAAATTTTCACTTGAATATTTAATACCTTAGGTAGTCTATGTTAAGTTAAACTTTATTTCATGATATCTTAAATGCCATGTTATTTTATATTCAATAAAAAACTTACTTTAAATGTTGTTATTCTTACCCGGACTAACGACCCCCATGAAGTGGTCCAGCCTGCCCCGTGGTCGGGGCAGGTTGGACCACTCTACCATTTTTGCTTTGCGAATTAATACCAATTTTATTTATGAATATAATGAAATGAAATCAAGTATTTACATTCTTGAATAGTTTCCGATTCTGACAAAAATAAATGCAATAGAAAGTCTCTTATCAAAAAAAAATAAAAAAATTCAACAAAAAAAAGTGGACCGCTCTGCCCCGGTCTCCCCTATTTGAAGTAGTATTGTAGCCGGGATCTGATTAATGAAAGGTTCTTATATATAATAAATTATTAACTTAAGATATGTTATAAAATATTATGATGTAATATAAATTATTTTCCCTTAGCTGTTAAGAAAATGGAAAATAAATTTCTATTGATCCTGAAACCCATTTCTATATTCAATGACTTGCATCCTCCATAAATGTAAAGACAAAAAAATATTTCTCTATTCCAAGTAATACTTTTTAAAGTAATGTAGAAACAAATAAAGGTGATGTAGAAATAAGCTATACGACTTTGTAACAAAAGCAATATGTCGCTGAAGATATTTATTTTTAATATAATTTTGTTGAAAAGTTATTTTTTTGCTTTATTTTTTGCTTTTCACAGAAGGAGTTGTTCTGCTTCACTCTCACGTCTGTCTCATTAGCTGAATTTTATTACACCCACAACTTTCCAGAACAAGGAAAGATTAAGTGTTCAGGCAAAGAGAGGTAGTGAACTCGCTAGTTTTCCTAGCAGTCTTTTCAATCTCATTAACTCGACAACATTTTCTGATTATTGTAAAACTATAGTAGATTAAATAGAGTTGTTTTTTTCCTGTTCTTGTTGTTGAAAATTATCGCAACAGTCCTTTTGTGATGTCGTTTTGTCCCATATGTTTTTGTAGTCAAATTGTACCACAATTAACATTGGAAAGTCTAAAGTAATCACAATAATTTCAGCGAAAACTTTAAAAATAAATAGTTTTGAGTTATCATTGTTAAGAGTAGACCGATGGATCTATTCTTACTTATTTCAATTTTAAATTGATTTCTAACACAATGATGGAAAGATTTCTTACTCTAAGATGCCTTTCATTTCCCATCTACTTTTCTGAACGATATTATTATGTATAGTTTACGATTGACAGTATAAACTATACACTGTAATGTTAGACTTTTCTGCCCATCTTTGTGCTGTTGACTTACGATCAATGTTTTTGATAATCTCTCCATTGTGATTCGCAATCAACTATTATAATAACAAATGAATCAAAAGCCTTAGAAATTAAAAACACTCCCAAACACACAATTAGATTACGAAAAGCATTAAAACCGGACTAGCTTAGGATTTTTTTTAAGGTTTTTTGTCAACATCTAAAGATACAAAATGGATCATCAGTATTTAAATCTAATTGGATCAATCAATATTAAGCAGACGAAAAGGAATAGGGTGGATGCAATTTAACCAATCGAAATAGATATTCAAAAACCATAAAATCACGACTTTTCGGTTACCAACCCAATGGATAAAACCTGTAACTGAGGGATCCACTAAAACCAGGTGCTAAAAAAAAAAAAAAACTTGCTCTATTGATTCAATTGAAATTTTAGTGTTGTAAGGCTTGTTCAGTCATTAAGAATACATAGAGATTCCTTAAACTTTCTAACATTCATCTTCTACCCTTCCAAAAATAACAATTATCTAAATCCAGCACATGTCCCATTTGATACACGCGGGCCGCAGTATTGTAAGTCACATAACCTATTTTCACCGCTCTCACGTGTTCCTTTAAAGAAATTTTCAGTGCACGCCGCGACTCCTTAATGTATAAACAATGCTTTTCTTTACACCTGATATCGTACAGCAATTATTGTTTTTATCGTTATCCATGTTAAAGTTATCCTATCGTTCTTTCTTAGTGCCTGCAGAACCGTCTTTTGCCTCTTTGCAACTATCCCTACGTTGAACTTTTTAAAAACCTTTTTCATATAAAAGAACAGGTCATGTACGTAAAAAACCGTAACAGACATAGCAGGTTTAATCTTATTTACACATGCTGTTCGTAGTATATAATTTCATTAACGTGCTAGCCATGGTCTTATGGATGAACGTTGAGGGATGCTCATGAAGTTTCTCGAGTTTGCTAATATAGCGTAATTCGTTCTCAAAACTATCTTCATCTGAGGAAATTCTAAACTGGTGCGTCACTGCCATTTGAACTACGTTCTTTTTAATATCTGGATCTAAAATTAATCAAAATACTTGCTTTGAGGTTTACGGAACACTAGTATTAAATGGATTATATTAATATCTAATAATCATATTAGATATTAATGCCATTTTTCGTTCTTAATTGGATTCATATAAGAAAACAAAAAAAGCTTATTTAAGTTTGAAAATACTTTAACGTGTTTTATTTAACATTTAATAGGATAATACAAAGAGCACATTGTAAAGACCATTAAAAAAATTTTATGTTAAAAAACTTTAAAAATAAAATTAAAAAAAAACATATGCAATACAATAAAAATGGTCCCTTGAACGGTTTCGGAGAATCAAGTTCTACATCATCAGCAAGATTCCAATTTTTTCAATTGGAAAATTTTTCCAATTTTCGTTCTATTTCCCTATATATTTGATGCTTGATTAGTATTATTAAATTCAGCTAGCATCCTGTCAACGCACCCATCTACAACAATTAAAAATAGGTCAACATATCTCTTATAGAATGTTACAACAAGTACCATTCTGAATTGAAGTTAAATTCATTCAAAAACTTTAAGTTCGTCAATATTCATCTTGTATTCATTGATTTGCTGATTCTCTTAATCTTAACGAAATCAATGTGATAATCATGCTGTGCTTGTTACTGTATCAGGCTTGCTTCAAACTTGAGTAATTCAAGTAGTGCTTCAAACCGAATTCTTTTCCAGACGAGTAGTTGTAACTTTCATAAATATTTTTCTTTAAAAATTGGCAAGAGGCTGGTAAGCCTTTAATTTCATATATCCCTCTTTTAATTTCTTCTGTTTTTACAACGCATAACCTTTCTTTTAGAATATGAATCCTCATCTTTCCTTTCTTCATGCAATTGATGACATCTTCCGTCTTCTTCCAAAATGGATGGTCTTCTGTTACCTCACTTCATATTACATTATTAAAGACTTCTTTATTTCCATAAAATTTATTTTGGAGGTTTTCCAACAAACTTCATAATTTTATGAGGCTTCATGAAGTATTTGCTGTTCCATTTGTTTTTACAGATCCAGTGTTTTTTCTTCTTTATAAAGAACGCTGGTCTCCTTTCCTTAAATCTTTGCAGTTTTTTCTTTTTCAAATATTGAAAACAATACATATGACGTTTCCATTTATGTTGAAATATTCGCTGAATACAAACATTCCAACACTTTCCATTTTTTAGAAACTAATTAGAACTGCATTTCTTACTAGTGTAGAATCATCTAATTTTAATGATATCAAAGCATGTGGAAATTAGTGGATTACTAAAACGTTTGATATGCATCTATAAGGCATCATTCTTTCGCTTATCATTCTTTTCTATGGCAATTTTTATATTTTTTAATTTCTCAGCAAGAAAACACATGAAAAATTTTATTAAAAAGTTAGATTGTATCTTGTGCTTTAATAGGTTCCATATGCAGAGTTTCAGGGAGAACTATCTACTGGTTTAAAAGTTGTTAGGGAGGATACACAGATGGTGACTTTATAAGCCTCATACACGCTAGGAAGTTAAGCTACAACAATATCGTTTTCTGCAAATTGCAGCTATTCTCATCGGCGAATGGTCAAGTTAAAGGCTTGGATGTTTCTCTTATCTTCGCACGTTTCTCTTCGCTTCAACCATTTATTCTCTATTTGTTACGTTGTTTCTATTATGTCACTCTATATAGGATTTATCATTATTCTATTACACCATTCTTAAGAAAACTTTATATTTATTCTACAGTTTAGGACTTTTGGTTGTTTTTGATTTTAATGGTGCAAAAGCAACTCTGGCTCAGCTGCGCCAAATTTAGGACTTATTCTAAATTCACTGTTCCCGAAAAGTGGGAGATACCGCCCCCCAGGGCTCTGGATAGATATAGGGGGGGGCGGTAGTTGTAGGACATAGTTAGAAATATAAATACATAAAAGAATGCAAATTTATCACTGCATCTGTCTGTCTGTTCGCTTAAAGAAAGTAGATCTTCAGGGGGGCACTGAGTGCTTTTTTTTCTGAAAAGGGGGCGGTAGGCCAAATAAGTTTCAGAATCTGTTATAAATCTTAACGAAACAAACTTATTAGCGAGAGATAGGGTTAAAGATGTTTTCGATCATAGCCTAAAGCTCGTTTTATATTTTCCATTGAAGCAAATAGTCTCCTCGCCATTGTGTGGCAAGAGGTAAATAGTAGAAGCTTCGTCGTCTTTGCTGAAAAATACAACAAGCTTTGGTTTCCTTTGAGGTATCTTATGTACTGTATTTGGCAATCTAACATTAGCGCAACTGGTGTTGAAAGCTAGAAGTTACCATCTGCATTTTAATGTGCATAGAAAATTCATTGAGGCCGGCGGATTGCCAGCACGTGATTTTTAATGTCGTCCTTTTTTTTTAATTTTGGAGGTTCCACATTATTTCCTACGATTGTGTTGGCATCTATCTCTTGAATTGATTTAACGATTGCAAAATTCATGGATTTAGGGAGTCTTTTCAGTTTTTTTTTTTCGAAACTTCCAGAAAAAAGCTAAATTATTAAACGGAATCTTAACAGAATTCGGGCCTGAAACATCTGAAGCCGGAGGCCGATTGTCGACGCATCCTTTAGTGCTACCAAGATTTCTGGAAAAATGAGGACAAAGAAATTCAAAAAGAAGAGGAGCTAAATTACATTCTCTGACGTTTTCGGATTCAATGAATAAATTAATTTTATATAAAACAATGTTTAGTTTCTAAGCCAAACGTAGTTTATGGCAGTGTTGAATTTATAAAAATGCAATTTCTTCTTCAACAGTTTTCACGTGGAAGGTGTCCTTAGTGATAAACTTTGTGGAAAAGTTTACTGAAAAAATTACTTTGTGGAAAAGTATAAGGAAAGATGGTAAAATAATAAGGCCAACCCACTAGGTTAAAATTCATGATATAT
>JAFIDM010000179.1:37854396-37867613 GCA_023159025.1 Thereuonema tuberculata | reverse complement strand
CCGTCCAGTGGAGTTTATGGCCGGTTCATAAAATAGGTCTACAGCTGACGAGAACATTCAAGAAGAATATTGCATACTAGATTCACAACCCATAGATTTATAAGATCCATCTCAAGCTACAACATTTGCTCCCCGACAATATTTTTACTTAAGACATGACTTTTTTCTTTGTACTTCCGGAAAGAACGAAGATACGAATCTTATCCAACTTCTTGTTCTTATGAATTTCTAATTCGTTAACAGGAAAGGACAGTTCATGGTTTATGATTGTTATAAGAAATAGATATTCACTAAAATTAACGTTATCATAGCAAGTTTGTATAAGAAATATTTCCTTATGCCTTTTACAAAGTACCAATAACCTGTAATGATGTAGAAGAGAGGCGGGAAATCTAATTTATTCTGGCGCCACCAATGTCCATTTTTATGTTTGCACTGAGAAATCTCCTATTTCGATTACGCCTGTATGTTAACTGCAAATTTTACTCTATTCCCATTAGACCGTTATTGATGCAACTCAGATTTATAGCGATACATGAAAGTTAACGACTAATAGCAAATTTCATCTATGTTGGAAGAAAAACAAAGACTATAAGTTCAATTTTCTATAAACCTTTCACACCTAATGCTGCAATCACACAGAACATGTCTCCACCTAGTGACTGCTTTCTATTACCTAGACGGTTCAGGGTCATTTGACAGCGCACATAAATCGCTAATTTTCCATAAATAACTACCCCAATGACATAGAACATGTCTCCACGTAGTGACTGCTTTCTACTACCTAGACGGTTCATGGTCATTTGACAGCGCCCATAAATCTTTAATTTTCCATAAATAACTACCCCAATGACATAGAACATGTCTCCATCTAGTGACTGCTGACAGGCACATTGGCTTCTACTAATTAACAAAACTAATAGCGAAAACTGATGCGCTTAATAATATTTGCCATGAATTTTCTTCTTGCTAAACGAGCGGAGTCAAGTTCCATAACTGTGTTGCAAAACAGTTTTCTAAAAGCTTGAAGATTTAACCATAAATTAGCAAGATCTTTTAGAAGATCATGACAATTCTAGAAGATTATAACAGAAGATCTTCTAGAATTGGGCAAACGTTCGTGTCGTTATAATTTCCGTAAACAGAATAAAGATGGAGTTAATACGGTCCAGTTTATGTTATGCCAGGATGTAAATTATTGTCTGTAAAGTTCCAATTTCAACATTTTTCTTACGATTCATTGTTATCATGTCGTTATAAATTTATTGTTGTTTTTTTTATAATAAGTTAACCTTTATGAAACGTCATACGAATTTCGTAGTTTCTCCCAAACGGTGCATCATAGAAACTACGAAAAAATATAAAAAATATAAGATGTTATAAAAATATAAGACTTCAAGAGAAAATCAGGAAGTCTTGTTAATCTTTCCTATCTGAAATGGTTTGTAGAATGTACTCAAAAGAAACAGAGATAGAGATTACAACTTTCAACAATTATGGATTAAAATTATACAAAAGGGTCAAGGAAAGAAATTACTTTATTTGAACGAAGGACGATAAGCGTTGTGCAGATTTTCTCGGGTTTCTCCTGTTTCCCCTGCAATACTTCCACCATTCTTTCTCAATCTTTCTCTTCTTCTGTCCTTATTTCAAAGCGAATAGGACATTTACCAAGGGTCGCGGTGCTTGCCTTCCCTGCCACCCTCACATAAACATAAGTGCTTTTTAATTCTCTAAATTTAAATTCTCTAATTGATGTCTACTAGTAATTGTTGAAAGCAGATTTTTATTTTTATTGATGAATTGTTCTTAACTTATTCTTTATGATCACAGAGTTATTTACAAGAATTTACTTCTTAGATGCAATACTCCAATAAATAAATATATAAACCACATAATTATGATACAGGAAGCACAAGGAACACACATGTTTCACCAAACATTACTATATTTCACAGAAAATAGTTTTTTCTGCTTCTTCAGGCATAACTTCATCTCCTAATTCATACAAAGCAATTTAAGTAAGTTAAGCAAACAAATAGGCAATGTTTACATTTACTGAAAGGCTTTATTATTATTACAATGTGTTTTGAATTTTAAACAAATATAGGCAATGTCTACAATTACTGAATAAGCAGAAAAAAACTACTTTCTGTGAAATATAGTAATGCTTGGTGAAGAATTTGTGTTTCTTGTGTTTCCTGAATCATAAAAATTTTATTAATTTAGAAAATGTTTACATTGACTTAAATTTGACTGCGTAATCATTATCTGTAAATAAGCATTCTACAGCAGTAGGAGATAGTTTGAGGTTGAAGCCACGGGCTTAAATTAGTTAATACCATGAACGTTAATGTGGTTATATCAGTGGAGGAATTATCTTTGAAACAGCTTTTCTATGGCTTCTGCTTTATCTTTTCCCATCCTCCATTAATCTCTGGAATTATTCATTAGTTCTCGATTTACTTTTCGGTTAGTTAAGCTTCAGAAACAAAAACTTCCGGCTGTTAATCCTCAACTAACTGAGTTCCTCTGGTCCCAAGATAATTCCATTACAGAATTCTGCTTTCTCCACCACTGGCAACGTTTCTAACCACTAAAACTGTAGTATTAGCTGAAAATAGGTTTATTTCCCGTTACTTTAAACTTATCTTTAGAATTTATGATAATATTGACAAAAAAGTTAAAAGCAAATCTTCGTATAGTCATTATCCGAATGACGTTTGCTTCGATTTCCGTCATTTCAATTTTCAATTCCACAATTTTCAATTTTCAATTCAGCCATTTTCAATTTTCAATTCCGCCATTTTCAATTTTCAATTTTCAATTCCGCCATTTTCAATTTTCAATTCCGCCATTTTCAATTGAATTCGTACGACTAATTCACAGTAAGAAAAATCAGAAAGATCAGTACGGATTTTTCTACTCTTTTCTTCACCTCTTTAATAAGGCAGTTCTAAAAATAGAAAAACTGCTAAGAGCTCTTTGTAAACGAGTCCAAAAAGCTACTTCCTGGATGGGATGTGGAAATGCGTAACTGTAGTTCCCATGTGCGTTATATATATTTTTATTGTTTGTTTAGAATATTTTTTAACGTGTGTTTTCTAACAATATTTAATTCATATGTACAATTTACACACTAATTCCATTAAAAAAATATTTACAATTAAAATTAAAAATTAAATAATCCATTAAAAAATTAAATAATCCATTAAAAAAAAAAAAAAAATTCCTATGCAGTTTCGGGGATAACATTTATTGCAGAGAAAGTTAAAAGTTCAAGTAGAAAAAAATATCAAGACAGCCAACAAAGACAACAAAGACGACACAAAAGTGAGAGTGAAAAATGGCCCTCCTTAATCAACATAGACGATTCTACATCCCATTCAACCCAAAACAAGAATCAACAACTCCAAGATCCACGTCATTGACGACGTCATCACTGACAGCAATAGTTCATCAAGTTATCACACCATTGGCCTAAATCATTTGAATAAATTAACTTTTTCCTTTGTAATGCCAATACATTACACATAAAAACCATCTTGCTTATGAGGGGATCATGTTATCCCCGAAACTGTACAGGAATTTTTTTTTTTAATGGATTATTTAATTTTTTAATGGATTATTTAATTTTTAATTTTAATTGTAAATAATTTTTTTAATGGAATTAGTGTGTAAATTGTACAGATGAATTAAATATTGTTTGTTTACTTATTACTGTGCAGACCTCTCAGCATTAGTGATGCGATACATCTACTCGTACAAAGTCAACGTCTTAAATGACGATGGCTGGCACTGCCCAGCTAATGTGCTTCCAAAAAAGCTCCCTCTAGCATATTCGGGTGGAGTTTGCACAGGGAATTTTGAATCACCCTGTACAGTAATACATAGATTGATAAGTGCTTCAATTTACTTTTGTTTTCAGCATATGTCATTCCTCGGAAACCAAAGGTGACGAAAGTGCGAGGCATGCCTGTATATCTAATTATTTCAAAGTTCATAGCATCATTTTTTGAAGGTTAATGTTCAGTGAATAACTGCATTCTTGTAAGAACAGACTATTCCAGGTCATCACCAAGTTAACCATCGCCATTGAATTTGAGTTGATTCATCTTGGAAAGTAGCCTTTTTAGCGACCCATTTGGGAATTATTGTGATTGCGACCAAAATCGGTAGTTATTGCGTTTGTTCTGTCCGTCCGTTCGTCCGTGTCTGTCCACCCCTAACAACTCCCGAACGGAAGGTCGGATTGACAAACTGATTTTACCATCGTAATCAGACGCCAAAGACTGTAGGAATGGGGTATTTTCAGGGGCCAATGCCCCCATATTCGAGATATTTGGCCTTTTTTTCATTGGATTTCCTTATTAGCTTCAATGTTAAAAATGCAACCATCTGATTTCAGGTGTCGGTTATAGCTTGATGCTTAAGATCTCGGGTTTATATACTGAGGGTTATCGGTTCAAATCCGTATATCATCTTTTTTCTTTTTTCTTAATCTTTTTTTACTCATTGTCCGAGTGTTTTTTTTTTTCTTTCTTATTTTCCTAATGTTTTATGTTTTTCCTATTTTTTTTTTATTTTTCCTTACGCTAATGTCTTTCTTTTCTATTATTTTTATTATTATTATAGGTCACCTTTAAATTCATGCTTCAGCCCAAAAATTGTATTCACTTGTTTAATTTCACGTTTTCCAATTCTTTTTAAGAGTTATTGGCCAGTTCATGTAAAAATAATTTCATCCTAATTGATGTAGTCAATCAATCACTTTGTCACTTTGTTTTCTGTCTCGTGACATTTTTGTCTTTTGTAGAAGATATATTTTCCCCTGCGTTTATTTTTGATTTTTCTTAATAACCCCAATTCTGATATAATTGTTGCTGTTAGCGAAGATTGTTAATTTATCCATTCATTATACATTACCCCTTCTTCCTATCAATTCCTGTTATTTATTTTGCCAATTTACTTCTTATTTTATATTAGATTTACTTTTATCAGTTTTATTTTAATGCCAAGGTACCTATGAACCCTTTCTGTTTTACGGAAATTTCCTGACAAATAAGAGAGAGAAGGAATGGATAAAAGAAATTGTTGTGTCGTCGGATTGCTTGAATCATAATCTTCGTAACTATGTGGGCTACTTCTGCGAGTACTAAGCCACGCCAACAATAAGGATATTTTCTGATCGAGAATGGACTATCCTACAGTTCAGTTCATGAAAGAAGAGCTTTTGATGACGTAATTTCCTTAAGGATTAATATTTCCAGTACGTAACAGCGCCATCTATTGCTAAAATCCGTAACTGAATCTTATTAACATTACGAAAATATTCTGGTTTTTGTATTTTCTACAGTTACGAATACACAATAATAATTAAAATTGAAGTAATTACAAACGTTTCACACTCTTTTCCTTGCTTGGCTATGCAATGTTTGTCCTTTCTTGGTCACGCTTATGCGATCACAAAACGACGCCATCTTGGACTGACTGCTCGGAGTTCAAGTTGATGACGTCATGACTAGTGACGCTTGTTCCAGGACAAAGTCGATCGCTACGTAATGACCATATATGGCAAACCCTTTTTAAAAAAAAAATACTATAGGCTGTGTTTTGTAATGGCGAAGTTCAAGGCTATGAAAAAAAAGTTTTTCGATATCGACTCTCAATTCTATTAATTTACTAAGTGTGACTTTGATGGAGGTTTTTACGAATTTACATAATCAAACAAAATTGCACGAAGTAAGGTTTTTTGCACTCTGAGCCATCATCAACGAGAATCTGCGACAGTTGTTTCTGCCTTAATAGGCGACATCAGCCAGATTTACCCTCGATGATAGGCTCAGAGTGCGTGAAAAAGTTAAGGTTCCCTTACCTTATCTTTGTAATCATGAATTCTCAAGTTAAGGATCCATCAATTGGCAACGGTAAACGTATCAGGTCGAGTATCCGACAAATTGGTCAAGTATCCCACAAATTAACTAACTGGTTATAACAGTTATCTCTGAGCTTGTATCCAGTTCAGCAATAAAGGATGAGAAAACTGTCCGGAATAATATACTTTTAGTAAAGAATGTTATTCTTTCGAAAAGCAACTTCACAACAAAAGGCTAAATCTTCTATTTCTCATCACTATATATCGACAATCTTTATAGGATCTGTTCTATCATGAAGACAAATATCTTTTTGAGGGTCGCTAGCATCGCGAGGCTTCTGCTATCAGCTTCGACTCTGGCATTAGTTTCGTATATCTTGCGTGTATATTTTTATCTTTTTTAGTTTGTTTTTATCTTTTTTTGTTTCGGATGTGACAAATTATTGGAAACTTTGTTGCCTTCAAATCTTGTGAATTCATTGATTCGACCTGATACAATGTTTCATGAACGCGGTGCCTTTATTCTTTATATTGTGACCTAAAATATGGTACTGTCATTGGTTCAAAATGCAGTAATAAATGCAGTCGTATTGCTGCGAAACATAATTAAATAATTTTTATTAACCCTTTTATCTTATGAAGTTCTATATAAATAAATTTCATAATGTTTAAAATTTGTAATGTTTATATTATCTTATTTTAATGTATAACACACTTTATTTTGTAAATACTTTACTTTCCCATCGCATTTCTTCTATCACACCTTTGCGCGTTATCTCTCTCACCCAGTTCTTAATGTATTTTCCCCTGTGACAAGTTTTGTTTAAAAAAAATGCAATCAACTTATATATATTCATATTTACGCATACATATTGTGAGTAAATACACATATTTACATAAAAATTAGTCTTTTTAGTATTTTTTGTTCGGTAAATTTTGATGCTTTTCTATTCGAATTGCCCTTTTACGAGCACTTGTTGATGCATTTTTTATAAAGACGACGCCGTTGGCTGATTCACGCTAGGTGGCGTCGCCAAAGTCTCTTAACTGCGACCCATTGTAATCCAAGGTTGAAAGTAAAAGCAATTTTCGTTACGAAACTGTGCATAGCCATACATTTTATGAAAGCTCATCTGGCAGCGTAAGGCTCTACGGTATTTGGACTAAAGAAAACACCAATCCCACACAAATCCAATAAACGCCACCGTCAACCCACGACGAAAGACCAACAAAGAAGGCAAGACATCATCGCCCTTCATTGTTTTCGGAGCTGTTTCCACAGGTTCGCTTTAAGTAAGTCGCAAGGCTTTGCTAGAAAACAAAATACAGTGCTGTCATTGTTAAAGTCTCCTGTAGCTTTTACTGTCTGTAAAAGTGCATTAAGACTATTCAAATACAACTATCAATTACATATATAACTTTTTCCTTCTTTTTTTTTTTGGAAACATAGTAATGAATACAGAATTATCTTTTTTTAGTCTTCTGATAAGGATCAGAAGACTTATATTCCCGTTTTGTCTGACTGTGGATAAGTATCATTAAAATATCGTTAGCAACAATCACAACAATCGCAACAATTGCGTCTTTTGCATGCGCAACAATCACGTTTATGATAATAAGGAAATTAAAGAAATATCAATTATATTTTCTTATGCGTATCAGAAGACGTTGAGAAGCATTGTGATTAGTGTACTAATCGCTATCCCTACCTTGTTTTTAGCGGTCCCATGTTACAGTTAACATAGGGAACCGCTCTTGCTTTTGTGTTCTCTGTCTGTCACACTGTATGTCACACTCTGTAGTGACCAAACGGTTAGAGATATTAGAATGAAACCCTCACCATTGTGTTTAGCATCAAAAAGTAGGTGACAACGTAAAAAAAAATAAGACCTGTAGGACCTCCTGACCCCCAAAATTAACGTTTTCCGTAGCAGTGTTAGTAATAATAATAACAATTAACACAGTAATAATACTGATGCTTCATACATAACAATGCTAACAATTGCCAACAGGACGTCATTATTAATATTTACTAACGTATTGTTTCATAAATTCTTTAACATATCCAAATGATGCACTAAACATTGTATTAGGAGCCCCTGGGTTGCAACTTGCCTGTAAACCATAAAGGCACGGTCTTGTTTTTACATGCTCTTGCTTTTAATTATTTTATTTATACAATTGTGCATATTATGGGACCGCTTTGCTTTTGACACTGTCTAAAAGCATTACTTACCTTGTTTTTTTATTTTATTTTAGCCATATTCCAATAATAGGATCAGCAAATCAGTTAGATCTTGTGTGTGTGTGTGTCACCCACTCTAATAACTCGTAAACTTCTGGACTGATCTTCTTGATAGTTGGTATGCTCGTTGGAGAACTAGGGACGATCTAACAGCTATATTTAAAATCTTTTCTAAAAGGGTCTTGTCAAGAAATTAGCTCGAGAAGGCGACAAAAATATTCATAAAAATTTTTGGAATCTAAAAAATGAATGGCTATTCTATATCTGATAGTATCTCATTGTCGTAAAGAAATAATATTTAAAGAGGGGTTTTAAGCCATACTAGCTTAACCCTGAAAGAGCAAATTATTGGGGAAATGGTTTGAAAGGTTTGGTGGTCGTATACAAAAAAAACAATATACATTTTGCTGCTGTAATTTATATAGCTAATTTTGTTTACTATATAAATTACAGCAGCAAAATGTATAAATGTATATTGTTTTTTTGTATACGACTATCAAACGTTTCAAACCGTTTCCCCAATAATTTGCTTTTAGGGGGTTAGGCTAGTATCGCTTAAAACCCCTCAAATTCTTTTATCCAAAAAAAGTGGCTTGAAACGATTGAAATTAATACGATTTCAACAATTTTAAGTTAATAAATTTGCTTAAAAATTTATATAATTTTTACTTTCAGAAAACAGAAAATAAAATACAAAATTTTTAATGTTTGTAGTCAATAGATATTATAATTTGAATATAGACTTTTCGTTTTTGTTCCTTTTCACGATTTAAAAAAGAATTAACAGAAAATTAATGAAAGTAGGATTTAACTTCGCGATGTAAACAGTCACCCCTCAATGACTAAAAACAAGAAAATAAAAAACAAGAATACAATGTGAATTTCAAAACCTTGGACAGCACATTATTAAAATTTTTAAAAAAATACCTGCTAAAATTATTTGATATCTTTTCTTGTAATTTATTTACTTCAATATATTACAAAATATAAAAAACAAAGATTGTTGTATGATATTACTATTCCTGAAGTTTATAAATGGAAGAATTCTAAAACTAAAAGAAAAAGGAATTACCACTCATACGAATTTCGATGACGCTTGTAGCAATGACAGTAGCCTTGTCTGTCATTTTTCGATGACTTTTTTTCTTTATAAACTGCAAATACGTTTTTTACCACGCAGTATTTAGTGCACCCATAACCTGGATAATCGTAAATTCGACCACATTCAATTGCTTCTCCAGTTTCGGGGCTTTAGACTTTTCAACTTTTAAGAAAAGATATAATGTAAATGTTAGATTTAAAAGATAAGCAAAGACAGCATTTAGAGATTTACAACAAAATACAAAATGATTGCTAATAATTACACAAATTTACTAACCATTAATTTACTAACCGCCTTTACTGCACTAATGATAAAGATGAATCCTAATAACTTCATTTTTCTTCTGTGATATCGTAAGATATTTGACAGTGTCTTTCTCTATGAGTACTTGTTTTAAACTTTTGTCAGCATATAACATATATTAAATCATTAAATCACCGCAGTATTACGCTATTATCTTTCAAACGGATGTTAATTGAAAACTATCACTTTTTATCAATAATTTTACGAGCTCTTCTGTTTCTCAAATATCAAAAATGGTAATAAATTAAATAAAAACTGTAATAACTATTTACATTTCTCAAAATTTGAGGAGATCAAAATATGAAATGAAAAATAATTTTTAGAACCTTTTAATTTTGTAAATCCTAGGTTGATCTTGACATTAGCATACATTTAAAATATTATAAAGTGTTGAAGTGAAATGTTTCTCTCTTCCGTTTCTGGAGTGAACATCACGTGTTAACTATCAGTTAAGCCAAAAGTTCCTTTAGATTACGTTTTTAAAATCAGACATAATTCACTAATATTTCTACGAAAATTGAAATTAAAAAACAAAATAGCAGAGTTGTTTACCACATAGTGGAAACGGAAGTAAATGTTTCTGGTAAGTGATATAATAATTAATCTTTGTAATTAATTATGTCTACTACACTAAAGGAAGGAACTGCATCAGTGTAATTGTAGCCGAGTGGGTTAGGGGGCTTGGCTGCGGGTTGGAGGTCGCGGGTTCGATTCCCGGTCTCGGCGGAGACGGGAATTTTTCCACGCTCCATTCTCCTCCAAACGGGTCCTAGGGCCTACCCAGCCCTCTGTAGAATGGGTACCGGGTTTCTTTCCCGGGAGTTAAAGGCGGACGGGCGTCGGACTGACCTCCCGACCTCAACCTAGTCCCGTTGGTCAAGTAACGCCGGGACCTTACCTCTCGCGAGCCCTTGGGCCTGCATAGGCCTGTCGTGGCATCCTTTAACTTTTAACTTTTTAATTGTAAAATCAAAAGAAAAAAATATTTACTAACTATTAATTTCATATCCAGTTACATGTTTTGAATTTAAATTAAGTAAAAGTATTAAATTAATTTTCGCCGATTAAAGAGAAAAAAAAAGATAAATACAAGTTGATCGTAATTTAACTGATACGATTCAAAGCCATCAGTACCTCGATCGAACAACCGGAATGGCAAAGAAGTTTGGTGAAGAGACTCCGTGAAAAAATAAAAAAAGAAATAAGTAGCCGATAGAGGGAAATGTGGCGCTGTTGTAGCTTAAGTAACCGAGAATTTGTTTACAACGTAGGCAAAAGCAGTTCATGACAAGTGAATCTAACTTTGTGGTAAAGCAAAAATTTAAGGGCGACCCATAATAATAAAAAAAAAACGTTACGTGCATTAACGTAAGGAAAAATAAAAAAAAATAAGTAGCCGGTAGAGGGAAATGTGGCGCTGTTGTAGCCTAAGTAGCCGAGAATTTGTTTACGACGCAGGTAAAAGCAGTTCATGACAAGTGAATACAATTTTGTGGCAAAGCATAATAACAATAATAAAAAAATAATAATAATAATAAAAGAAATGCATTAACGTAAGAAAAAATAAAATAAAAAGTTAGGAAAAAAAACAAGAAAAAATCGTTATGAAAATAAGGAAAAAAAAAAAAAAAAAACCCACGCGGACATTGAGAAATAAAGATTAATAGAAAATCACAAAAGAAACAAACAAACAAACAAACAACAAATAAACATACGGATTCTAACCGACAACCTTCAGTATATGATATCTTAAGCATTAAGTTACAGCTGACAACTGAAATAAGATGGTTGCATTTCTAACATTTAAGCTAATAGTGGAAATCCAATGAAAATAATGCCAAATATCTCGAACAAGCGGGAGGGGGGCCTTGGCTCCTGAAAATACTCAATTCCTATGTAGTTTGGGCAAATGAATGCGATGGTGAAATCCGTTTGTCCATCCGACTTTTTGTTTGGGAGTTGTTAGAGGAAGACAGATACGGATGGACGGACAGCACAAACGCAATAGCTATCGATTTTGGTCGCTATCACAATACCTCCCAATTGGGTCGCTAAAAATTCTCGGCTACGTAGGCTGTACACTTTGGGAACTATTTCGCTTATCTACGGAATATAGTCTACCAAAATGTGTTGCATATCCTATTAAAAAAGTTAATTGTACAGGAGTCATTAGAGCTTGGTTTTATGTGAGATTTTTGGATATTTGTTATATTAGATATTGTTGGTTAATAGTATTCCACGTTAAATCTAAAATGATTTAATATATTCTCTTGTATTTCAAAATATTATAAAATATAAAATAAGCAAATACTGGTATAATATTTTATTATTTGTGAACTATATAACAGAAAAAAAATGAATTACTTCTACAACTTAATCAATGAGGAGTTAGGCTTCATGATTGTGGTTTAGGTTTGTAGCAATAACAGTAGCCCTGTCTTCCATTTTTCTTTTTCGATGATTTCTCTTCTTGGCAAACAGACTTTAAATTTTTTGCCTCGCAATACTTAGAACACAGTAATTGTGGATAATCGTAAACTCGGCCACATTCAATTCCTTCTCCAGTCTTCGAGTCTTTAGCCTTTTCAACTTTAATGGAAAGATAGAAAAAGAAATGTGAGAATTAAAATATAATAAAAAAAATCATTTGGAGATATACCAACAGAAAAAAACAAGAATTAGAATCAGCTACACTAAACAGAAATTAAAATTAAGTTACTACTGAAATCAAGACAATACATAATAATAAGGATTATTAATACAAAGGACCAAACACACAGAAATATATAATTTCATGACATGTTGCGAAGGTACACTTTCTTCTTCGTCAGGTGATATTAAATAAATAAATAAATAAATAAATAAATAAATAAATAAATAAATACATGAAAAGGAAAATAAGTATAGGAATTATAAATTTAAAATTTCAATGCAACAATAATTTTGGATAACAATAAAAATCATAATTTGCAAATGTAACATATAAATAATCTTTCGTAAATTATATTGTAGCGCGTTCTTAATTGATACTTCAGTATTGTAACAGTGTTTAGATTTAATTAACAATGATTCGTGAAATTTACGTAACAATCCTTCTCAATCCCATAGATGACTGGATTGTTTACCATTATAGTGTGACCGGTATTTTTGTGTTGTAATGGATAATAAGGATTATTCTTCAGAATTGAAAACACAATTGAATTTTGTATAACTTCTCATATACTAATTTCAGGCCAAATTAAAATTAAGCTACTACTGAAGTCAAGGCAAAACATAACAATAAGGATTATTATTCCATATTAAAAAGAATAATTAGCATTCAGAATAATTACAATTGTGTTTTGTATAATTTCTTAAAGATTATAGAGAAATTATACAAGTGTTTAGTTATTCCTGTTTAGAGGTCGTATACGCGGAATGGTTGCCAAATTATACCAAAAACAGAGCTCTGAAGGTCGAACGACTAACTGAAAGCTTGTAATTAAATGTCGTCTTCATTAATATTAACATCATTCTTTAAATTTAGGCGAGTGATGATTACTTTCCTTTCCAAAAGCAAAGATTATCGAAATCTTTAATATGAACCGTCTTATAAGCATGGGCCGCAGTATTATAGTTAACATTCCCTTTTTTTAACGCCATTCATAAGCTCCTTTAGGCGAATCCCCAAGGAACATTTGGATTCGCCTACG
>JAFIDM010000179.1:37830624-37851609 GCA_023159025.1 Thereuonema tuberculata | reverse complement strand
GATGTGAGGTCTGTATTCAAGCAGGAGGTGGTCATTTTGAACATCTTCTGTAATGGCAACGACCGGCGGAACGAAAAACGTTCCGGTGATTTTCAATGTTGTGAAGGCCATAACTCGGAAATGAAGCATTTCCGGACATATGTTGTAATGAACTATTTTGATTGTCTACATGTGGGAAATACATACCTGAAATTATGCCGTGTATTTTTGAAACACCCTGTATTTAAGAGCATTTTATTTTCCTGATATCTTGGCATCTATGTTGTAGCCTAAACAAGGGACAAATACAGTAACATATTTTACCGAAGAAACGTTGTCCAAGGCACATCGCAGGAGATAGCTCACATTATACCCGCAGAAATATACGAAACACAAGAAGAAAGTCACACACATGCCGACTACGAACCCAGATTCAGAATATCTCAGCCTCGTGGAAGGCAGCTGCCTTGTCCATAAGCTGTGACTGAACAGCATATTTAAGACATAGGAGTTGATCCGTTAAGAAGAACAACTAGGGCGATGTGCACCAAATATATGTTAATGTTGGGATTTGTTCAACTCTTCCCTTAACCTATATTTTCTGTGCACTAACATTCATCGGTCGCTACTTCGCTGTCGAATCATCAAAATTTAGCAGCCCGATTTTCTTCTGCTAAATCATTCTTCAATTAGAAAACTCCCATCAGTCATCCGCGCAGTTCATGGTTACCAAGCTGGCTGACAGCGTCTCGTTGCGACTAGATGTGCTTATTCTAAATAAACGTTCCGAAAATAATGTTAAACACGAATAATTTCAAAGGAAGGGAAAAGAATGGAACCTCCAAATCTAAACTAGAAAACAATAAATACACAATAAAATTAAAGAACATTTGTTTAATAATTTTATTAAATATTTGAACTAAATAGAAAGGTACACTAGTTAAAGCCAGGAGCCTCTAAATCATATTTATTTAAAATCGTTAAAGTACAGGCTGTGCCTTCTTAGAGTTATTACAATTAACATCAATATTGTTTTATTTTCATTTCTTTCATTATATTTAGAAATATTCTTATAAGCTGTAAAAAAATGAAATTTTTTAAAGAATGTTTGACATCAATATTAAATTCAGTCTTAATTTTTAGTTTTCAATTATCTCAAATCACTTATTTATTTATTTTTATACAGTTATATAGTTGTCTACTGATCAATTATACCGATTTGCAGCAGTTTACAAATAAAATTAAATTTATTCCAAACAAATAACTACATATTAAAACAGGATTGATAAAAAAAAAAATCATCCTATTAATAGGCGAAAGTTGCACGGACTTTATTTGTAAATTTGTAGGTTTGTAATTTGAAATAACCAATCACAGTGCAGCGTTGGAACACGTCAGCAATGACGTCACACCCATGTCTAAAGATGGCGTCTCTACTATTTTCTCCACTTCACAACAACGAATCGCGATTACACAATTATTGAGATTTTATTTCCCACATAAATGAAGTTTACACTGAAATGCATAAAGTTCATGCGTCAAAATTTATCAGCGAGTTTGTAAAACCTCGGTTTTTGCATAATTTCGGCTGTGTCGCCGCTCTCTCAATACTCAACAAGTAGGAGATAATGACGCTGCACGTGCCCTCATTGTTGTCCAGACAGGATTATTGGTATTGGCTGTTGGACATTCGTTATTGTTATTGTTATTGTTGAAACTGGTAAATCAATTTCTTATTTTCTTTTATTTTTATTTTAACAACATTTGGCTTAGTCATTCAAATTACATGTGGGCTGTTGCGGAAGTCATGGCTTTTCAAAACATCTTAGAACATCTTTTTCAATCTTGTGTTTTTCAAAAATTTCAGGATATTTCAAAAATGTGGCATTTGTTTTATTTCGTCAATTTTGACGAACCTATTCTTTTAGGGCAGAAGGTTGTCATTATGTTTCATAATGAGAAACCGCAGCGCTGGCTACTACGAAAGTGGTAAATCAATTTTTTATTTTTTTTTTATTTTACCAATATTATAATATTATTTTAACAAATTGACGATATTCAAATTACATATGGGCTGTTGAGGAAGTCATGGCTTCTAAAAAAATTAGCTTAGAACATCTTTTTGAATCTTGTGTTTTTAAAAAACGTGGAATTTGTTTTATTTCCGTGAATATTTCACGGGTCGCAACTAGTAACTTGTGAATATTATACACTCTTAAACACCTATACACTACAAACCTTCTACACAGAAATATCCTGATCTCATTCTTTATGCTTCATTCTTTCGATCCAAATCTGTCTGTTGTGATCTTTTCAATCGTTTCCTCCCAATATCTTTCACTCTTCTTTCTCCTGCCTTCTTCTTTCTCTCATTGTCCATCTCGATACTATTTAATGAATTAGTAGAGATTTAAAACGATAGTAAGTATGAGATAATCCAAGAAGAATCGATTCCAATGAAAGCGGTTATGATTTGTTGAGTAGTTGAGCAAAACGTGATATTTTATTCCTTTTTGAATGAACTCATTATTTGATAGCGCGCGCCATTGTTGACGGAGAGAACGCAACATTTAGAAGTTCAACAATGCTCCTTTTGAATTTGTCGACTTCCTCGCAACAATGAAAACTAAACACCCGTTTTCCATTGTTGCACTACCATTGTGAATATTGGAAATCACAACAATTGCGCCGGACAGACAAACAAACAGAGAAATAAAAGATATTAGTAATATAGATTAAATAAGCTCTTACAATAAATAAGCATTAAATTTGATTTTTGTGTGGTTATGATGTTGATCGTGTGGGCGATACAATTACATTGTTAGAAATTTATTATTACAAAATAAAAATTGTCTTTTTAAAATTCTGAGAAATTAAATTCCTTTTTTAAAAATTAACTATTGCACTAATAATAAATATTTTAAATATAAATTTTTTATCATTTTTTATCATTTCAGATTTTTTTTGAGTTGAAAATACTGAGTAATATCTCAGAAACACCCAAAAAATGACTATTTTTGAATTTTAATTTAATTAATTACAGAATATTTTGAAAATTAAAAACAACAAAATAGAAATCCCAGATGCTTCACAAGTTCATTTTTACATTTTCAGAATTTTAGGTGCTCTGGAAAAAGAAATACATAAAAGAAATAAAAGGTTTGCATTAACCTGCATTTGCTTGAGTCAGGACCTTAAAAACACATCAGTTTGTAGACTTTTAATTTTTCTTGTTTGCTATTAAAATATTCAAAACTGCACTTAAATTTTCATATTTACCTTTCATTAAGAAGTCTCTAAAAATAAATACTCGAGTTCCAAGCTACTTAATTAAGATAAATAATTTCTTTAGAATTGAATCTAGAATAATGAAATCGTTTCTGTTTTCTGGAAAATATTTGCATTTGAACTGAGTTATGTAAAGAAAAGAATTTGCAAAAATATCTTAGGGATTTAATTGTTTTCAGCCGGAATGTTAAAATTTTAATTTCAGCCAGCTAGATCTTGAAATCTAATGAAAATTTTGCGAATTTTATAATTTGTTTAGTAAATTTTAGGCTTAAGATACATTACATCAATACAGGTCGAATTAAAAAAAAAAAGTTAGATTTCTGACACCATTTAGTTCTAGAAAAGAACTTAGGATCTACTTTCTTTATTTTTTTTTATTAAAATCGTGAAAAAAAATAGAAGAGAGAAGTTTTCCTAAGTAATAATAGCTGCCGAGTATAACAGTTTATCTTCAAATTTTTCGTTTCTGAAAATTAAATAAATCTATAAATATTAATTTCAGCGTTTGAATTAAAAATGCCTACCCACAGAATTAAAACTGACATTAACATTTGAAATAATATATTAAAAAACTGACACGATCTTTTTTTATTTTTTTGTCAGTTGACCAGCCATTTAGAGTACTTGAAAAGACTTGTCATCTGACAGGAGAAACCGGTGGTGTCAGTTTTTTAATCTATTTTTTAAATGTTAATATGAATTTTAATTCTTTGTTTAGTCATTTTAATTATTATAATCTATTCACACACATTAAAATATTAGTTTATTTATTTAAGCGCTTAAATGTCGTTAACTCAACTTAATTGCGAATGAAGTACGAGCGTATTTAAAGTGATTATAATTAACATTTCATCGTAAACAAGAATATAGAGATTACTGCAGAATACTGAGAATAGTCATCTGTAATTAGCGAAGTCTCAATACAGAGGTCATTGCAATTTATAGTATAAAAGAATACGGAACCTCCAAAAATTAAAATAAAACAATAAATACACATTAAAAATTTAAAAAAAAAATCCGATAAAACTTAACGGCATTTGAAAGCCCTGTAGACCGTAAGCCATTATTTAACAATATGGATCGCGACCTTTAGTACTTTCTTAATAATTAAATAAATATCTCGATGCGCTGTTCAGGGTCAAGTGGTTGCAGCTTAGGCACCCTCTGAATTTTACAAGGATACAAGGAATGGACCGAAGAATTTTACGAGCAGTTGACCACGGAACTTGCAGTTGCTGTGTCAGACACTAACTACGGGTAGCTTCCAATACGACTGGATTTCTGCAACCGAAAATGCGACATTCTATCAGGAGATACAACCAATTTGCCTGTTTCTTTGAATTTCTTCATCATATTAATAAGATACAATGTCCAAGCCGACATACCTGTTTAAACTATAGCTTAAACAGGTGCGTCGGCTTGGACATTGTATCTGATTCATTTTCAATGCACGTTAAAAATTATGATTCTTTATCATATTCAGTCCATTTCAAAGGTCCTTTTCCTTATTTCTTTCAAACGACGATATTGGTGTAGCGGCATTACTGCCGTTTTGGTTTTACTAGCAGAGTTCGGTCCTTCCTCGTTACTTCTAGCGATTACAAGAAGATATCAGGTATGATTAGCTGCAATGTCACATCAAATTAACACGTTTTTTGTGCACAACGCTACCTGACGACATTCAAAATAACTGGGTTTTTTCTTAGTTCGCAAATTATCTTCCCAATGTTCTTATTAAGTTACCCACCAATTTTTTAGCTTGCCTGTAAAACATAGGGGACGGCTCTTGCTTTTATGCTTGCTGGATGTCACGCTCTGTATCCTCTGTAGTGGCCAAACGGTTAGACATATTAGAATGAAACCTTCACCATTGTGTTCAGCATCAAAAAGGAGGTGACCATGTCGAAACAATCAGACCTTTAGGACCACTCCCTGACCGGATGTTGGGGGTCAAACGGCTATAGTCATCCCCCAATATCAACCCTTCTGAACACATTTTGTTTACAAAATTGTTCTTAATATGGGGCCGCTTTGTTTTTGACACTGTCTAAAAGCATTAATTTATCCTGTCTTGTAATCCATTGAGTAGATCCTTCTCTATATCGAGGGTCTCAAGCCAAAAGGTTCTAAGTGCGCTTCGCCTAATTTTGCAGGAAAGCATTTTGAATTTTTTGATTGAAATAATGCTGCAATACCAGAAAATAAGATTTAGTATTGAAATCATTAAAACCCAAGATAAACTAGCATGACAACCCAAACAAAGTGAAAAATGATAACAACTAACTCCTACGTTGCGTAAGGCAGAAAGGCGCATAGAACCTTTTGGCACAACATAGCAACAGATTAATGAAGTAGTTTGAAGGCTCTATGTGCACATAGAACCTTCTTCCATGGGCAGAATTCAGAAAACATGCACACAGAACGGTTCTGTGTACTACAATTACTATTAGTATTGTGAAAAACACTTATTTTATTATCTTTCCTTGACTTAGAGGACCTTAATAATAGGCCTACATAAAAAAAGTTCGAATAACTTTTAAAATTAAAGCATCTGGCTTCTACAATGTAATTTTAAAAAGTAAACCATAAAATTTTTGTTTGTCTGACAGTTCCAAAGTACACAATTCAAGATTGCGTGGAATATACAGGTCAAAAGTGACGGAATAGTGGCTGTTGTCAACTTTGGCATCCTCTTTATCGTTCAACTTTTCCTTTTGTGCTAACTCTTTATTTGCGATATGTGCATTGTCTTGGGACGAAAGGCCTCTTTACCCTCACCAGTTAAAAAGTTAAACTTAGTGCACTTAGCATACAGATCTTTTTTGGGTTTGTGTAAACCCAAGTTGAAGTTTGTGCAAAAGACACTATGGTAGGTTGTTCTCTTTACAGGTATTTTCCCTGCTGCAATACTTTTTTCTTTATACAAACTGTCCATTTTCTTAAGGTTCATATCTGGGCCAAGGTAATGTCGCACCGAATCTTTTCGTACATAATGAGGCTCCATTCTAGGAAAAGACCGAAAATAATCGCAAATAAACTGTATGTCTTCGGCGCTTGATTGCTGGCGGGTGCCGTTTTGATCTTGTTGTACAAAATTTCCTAGGTTCTTCTTCATTGCACCTTGAACCGTTTTCTGTGAAAAATGAAGAGTAGATAAAAAAAAAACTTTTTGCTTACACGTTGACGCATCCCATCAGTCGTTAAAAAATACTTGAATGTATTTTGTTTTCTTGAATTTGCTGTGGATGTCCGTTGTGGATCGGATTGCTCTACATGACTAATAAAATCTCTTTGACGTTCATAGTCACCCATGTTCCAGTAATTCGCAAATATAGCTTGTAGGTCCTGTGGAGTAAATTTTATACAACATTTGAACCTGCACTTCGTGCAGTCAACCTGCTTTCTTTTTTTAGCTGGACACTACCCCTTTGTAGTTTTTGTAAGCTTTACCTTCAGCCTTGCATTTTTTCCATATTGTTTTCTTCCATTTTCCAGGATCGGATTTCTTCCGTCGAGAAGTTAACTCCCACGATTCTTTTGCAACATGTGTTTCTGCTTGCTTTGATTCATTCGTGTTTAGATCATTTTCATTTCGAATTCTCTCTAGATCCTCTTCGTTATAATTATTGTCATGGCCACCTTCTTGTTGCTTTTCATCATTGTTGACATTGATTTCACCATTGTTGTCGCTTTGTTCACGTGATGCACAGTTCTCTTCATTCCTAGTAGGCCCGCTTCCTTCTTCATTCTCCAATTCTGATCTGGCAGTTTTAAAATTCCCCAGCAGATGTTCTTTCGGCTTAGAAGTCTGACAAGGTTCAAAATTAACCCCCATCAACTTATTTGGGCTGACTTAAGGCTCAAAGAAATTGTTTAAAAAATATCCCTGATAAAGCAGCGAAGGATGGCTGGCAAGTCATCTTATTTAGAAAGCAATATTGAACCTTTCTATCATGAGGTAACTTAAAACAGTTGCAAATTATGTAAAACTCGGCTGTTGCCTTTTTACCCCTTTCCTTCATACGATTATCAAAAGGATTTTTTTATAAATAATTATAAGATTTATCTGCTGGGTCACACACTGAGACATGAGAATCGAAATGAGAAGATTCTGATTCATTGTCATCGCTTTACTGTAGCAAATATCTTCAGCTGTTGATGTTATAGGCTCACTAGATGGGTCCTGGCGTTTCATTTGACCAGAACGTGATGCAATGGCTAGAGCAACAAGCCGTTTCCCACGTGGCTCCATTACGGTAGATTAGGCATAACATTAAGGATAATAAAACGACATTAATAGCATTAACATTAACCAAATTTTTTGTTTATTGATAGATTAGCAACAGTAATCAGTATAAAATAGCACTCTTTTCAACTATTGTAGGAAACACAATTGATTGTTTTTCGAGTGCCATCTCGTGGTCTTTCAAGCAAATCCGGATACTTTTGCTCTCATAGAACTCTCTTGGACAGCTAAAGTTGAAGACTTTCTTGCGCCAAAAGGTTCTATTTGCACATAGAACTTTCTGGCACAGAGAAAGTTATAAGAAGTGAGCATAGAACTTTTTGGAACAATCAGCTGACAGGCTAAAAATAGTTTTTCAAACAGAACCTTCTGGCACACGACAGAAGTAACCAAAATAAACCGTTTAGCACAAAAAACTGAAATTTAGCAAAATGTGTACGTAGAACCTTTTGGCATGGGACCCTCGGTATGGCTTTGAGTACTCTCAGTTTAATTATAACCATCTTGTACATCAAATAAATGGAGTTTTATTGTTTGTTTTTGTTAACGAAAACAAGCATTAATTTCCCACTTAAGCAATTTTGAACGATTTTTGAACACGGTCCGATCGACAAGCAAATAATCATTAAATATTAAATTTATTAAAGCTTTTTAAATATAAAAGTTTACATAATAAATGCTATTTCACCCTGTTTTAAATCTTTAATGCAATTAGAGGGATGCTACAAAAATTAGATTAAAACCTTTAACACCTTCTGTAATATCGAATACCCGCTTGTTAAAAATGGCTCTAGAAATTTTATTAAAATTTTAATTTTGAAAGGGTTGACAATTTTCATTAAGAAAGTCGCTGCTATTTTCATTAAAAATTTTATATAAAATTACCACTTTTGCTTAAAACGGTAAATGTAAATAAATTTTCGTTTCTCCTGTGTTCTTAACGTCTCTTGTAAAGTATTCATTAAGGTGCTTCTCAGCGCTTGTACATTTACACTTTTAATTAAAATATAATCACGGCCCATAAGAGTAATGTCTTGAGGTAGCAAACAGCGGATGTACCATTCCTTGAAGGTCATTAACATTGCAATACCTTTCAACGCGAGCTTCTAAACAGTCTCAACAAGAAATTACGTAACAGGAAACCACACCCCACGACTGCTTTTTAAATTTCAAGATATATTTTAATTTTGCTGCTTAACTTGCATGAAAACTTTATAACATCAACATGAACAACATGAACATTAACACCTGTGCTTCACTTAGATTTAATAATATATTTTTCAAAACGAACGGGAGACTCAGTCATTTACGGATGTTTCTCCGTAAATTTTCTTTAAACCATTGGATGAATCTTCTTGGAACATGGTATGCCTATTTACGGCTAGGAGTGGTGCAGAAATAAGCGTAAGAAAGCGAGAAAAATAATCTCATTCGAATCTCAACAGTGGATTTCTACCCTGTTTCTATTAAAACCCCACTGTGTTAAACAATGAGTATTAAATCCTTTTAGCTAATCCCCTTTCACACCTGTTTAACACGATTAATATTAATCCGACTCAAGTAAACAATGCGAATTTACTTTTTTCCTTACAAAATGGAAAATTTGAACTACAGTAAAACCTCATTATAACGGACCCTATTATAACGGACGTCGCTTATAACGGACAGTTTAAAAAAAAATGGCAACCTACAATTAAAGTGAGCGAAGTGAAAGACCATTTAAATTTTGTTATTCAATAAGTTGAACAATCGGCAAATGAAAATGTGTTTGCATATTATGAACACTTACGGCACCTCCGTCAGTTATTAACTGAAGAAATAAGCAGCAAACAAACCCAGCAGAAAATAAATTATTTTTTCAAACCAATGAATGTAAGCAATCAATATGAACCAGGACCTTCTTGTTCTAAAGATTAATGCAGTGTATACGTACACAACTTTTTCAATTCAACCTACTATGTTGAAGGCTGTTTTTTATTTGATATACAATAAACACTTTTTATAGCTAACTATTGTACTTTCATTGATGTACACCCTGCTGCATTACACCCCTATAAGAATTATTTGTTATAAATCGGACTTTCATTAAAACGGACAACCTTCAGCCTCTATTAGTCCGTTATAATGAGATTCTACTGTACAGTAAAACCTCGTTAAGTCGTCACTCAAGGGACCAAACATTTTTGACGACTTAAGCGGAGTGGGAATTTTTGAAAAAAAACAAACAAACAAATAAACACTGAAATACAGTATTTTCATGAATTGATGTAGGATTCGGTGAGAAAAACAAGATTCTCAGAAATCAATACATGCAAATGAGTGGAAAGTAAAAAAAACAAAAACACTTTTTATAGTTACCACATTACAATCGTTTTAAAAGAAAGGCAATGTCTGTCTTTGAAACGTTCCAGCCAACCATTGCTGCGGACAAAATCTTCAATGTTCAACTCCTCAGCAATTTCCATGGCTTTTTCTTTGAGAATCATGGCAGAAATCGGCACTTTTTGCGATCTGGCATGTTTTACCCATCGAACTAGCTGAAACCCCCTCGATCTCGTCAAACTTCGATTTCCTCATTCTCTTTCTTTTGTCTTTGCAGTCAGCTTCTTCAATTACTTGTTTCGATGAAAGAATATCATGTAGTCCTGGGAATATGATGTTCTTTGGCAAAAGCTGTTTTCGAAACATTTGATTTGTGGAGTAAGCACAGCCGTAAGTGTGGTCGCACAGCAGTCATTCCAACGCAGTCAGAGAGAGTGGTGGCGACAATTTATAAAATTTCGATAAATTTTTAAAACTCTGTTTAAATAAACAAACCGAATAATCATTTAACTTAATTCCCTTATCCCTATTAACATATTGGAAACTATTGCTTCAACAATACATCTTTTTGCATTCTTAATCTTATACAAAATTTCATTTGTGGGGTCAGGATTAAAGTAATAAAATTTTAACTGACAACAGTCCAATTTGAAAACATCTTCGGTTTGTTTTTGTTTTATATGATCTGTTTGTTTTTTTTTTGTTTTTTTTTATCTTTTTACTGTATCATCGGATTTATCTTATCTTTTCTCTTTTTCACATACAAACACAAATCCCAAACTTTATTAGCCTCTCCTTTCTTAGGAATCACACCACGTATTGATTCTAAGAGGTCTTTAGATCCCAAAATAGTCAATCTTAGAGCAATTCTGGCAACAATGAACATTGTCGTCCACATAAAGGTCATTACATTCTGTGAAGGTTTAACATTGCCGATGGACTATAATATCAAACACACTCTAGATCATGATATTTTGCCCTCTTCTGATATCAATGGATCCAATCCGTACTCCTTACTTTTCTTAACACTTGATTCTTAAAGTAGAAACATAAGATTGCTTTGGTCTTGATGTTTTATTCTTCGTCAACTTATACTTCAGAACAATTGCAATTTGTAATTTATGGTAATGTGAATTTTCTGCCTTTTTGGGGGGCTCTATTTTAACAGGGCTACGACAGACCATGAAAAGTATTCAAAATTTATTTGAATAATTATGCAATGATGAAGCCGGCGCACCTGGTTAACTTGGAAAATTTAATAATTTAAAACTAAAAGTATTTACAACAAAACGATCTGGTTTCGTTCAGCTTAGCGTGAACATGTTCATGTAACTTGAGAATGTTCACGCTAAGCTGAGCCAACCAGATCGTTTTATTGTAAATACTTTTAATTTTAAATCATTAAATTTTTCAAGTTCACCAGGTGTGCCGGCTTCATCTTTGCATAATTACATACACAGCATATGTTATTTTTTTTTATTTGATTAGTTTAATAAAGTTATTTGAATGCTTTAACGCTTATTACCTGAATGAGAAGTTCAAAGAACTTGAAGCTTAACTTTCCTTATAAAAAAAAATAAAAGCTCTGGCTGAATAGTCTAATAATCTCGAAACAGCTGTCCTAGGACTCTGCTCGATTCAAAAGGCTTTCTTATGTCATTTTGTTATGAATTCTTTCTTTTTTAAACTTTTTTTTATATTTTATTATTGTTTTTATCTGTTGTGGTCAAATTCCTTTTGTGTTTAGCTCTCCAAGGATTTGTTTTTCCACAATTTGTTCTTATTCTTACTTTCTTAACTTTTGTTTGTGAATGATCTGCTTAAAATTATAATACATTGCTGTTCCTGTCGTATGCCTTTTGAGTCGTTGGTAACTCTGGCTGAAGAGAGCCTAATAAACTCGAAACAGCTGTCCCAGGATCTCGGCTTCACCCAAAAGGCTTCCTTATGTCATTTACTTAAGAAATTGAAAAAATAATTAAATGAATCTACTTAAATTGTCTAAGTAGGATTAATTTTAATTACATGAAAATATGCGCAATGGTTTATTGTTTTAGACCATGAAATATGAACAGAAACAGGAGCAAAATCAGTTGTTTAGATCCCATTGCTTTTCTAAGGGGATGTTTGTCTTCTTCTTGCGCTTATTTCTGTACAAGGATCCATTTGAAGATTTCAAATATAATTTCAGTAGTCATAAAATATGCATATCAAGTGTCAAGAAGACCCATACAGCCGTTCAAAAGTTAAAAGGGACAAACATACACACATACACTTATGCTGATAAATCTGTGTGGTCATTTCGATTATCAACCGACAGAATTGAATCGGAAGCCAATGTGTTTGACGAATTGCAGCTGCTTAAAGAAACAAATGGAGATTAACATTTCATATTTAAAACATCTCATGATCCACAGTAGTATGTTTCGTGCTTGGAAAGTCTTAAGAAACCGCCGTAAATCATAATTATCTCTAAAGCATTCCCGCCTTGATCCCACCAACCTCAGATGACGCCAACAAATATGTAAAGTAATTAAGACAGGTCATTTGGTCCGAAAGAGTCAACACACCCTGGCCTCCACGCGGCTATTACTAAATCATTAAGCCTGGGATTTATCGCTCGCGGGCCTAAGCTGGAAATTCGTCATAAATGAAGCAATTCTACAAAAGATCAGATATACACTCATTAGCCTACTGCGCTTTTAAATTACGTCGGCATTCTTAAAATAGACACTATAATTTTGAATATATCTTTACTGCTAATATCCTGATAAAGGAATATCATGATAATCAGTAAAATAGGAATTGCAAGATATTCTCTATACAGTATTTAGGCTATTTTAACCATTCTGAACCTCATTCTTAAGAACAAAGTAATAGGTAGAAATATGTAAGGGATACGTTTTATGATAAAGGCATTGATTTAAGTCAGGGTTAAGGGCTAAACGCACTTCTCCGTCTTCCGTTATGTTTCCGTAACGTAATTGCATTAGTGACGTAGTTACGTATTCAGGGTCACCAGATAAATTGAGTCTCGTGCGACGTAACGGAGATCTTCAAATCGACGAACATAGCCGTGATATGTATATAGCATATGTTCGTCGATTTGAAGATCTCCGTTACGTCTTACGAGACTCAATTCTGGTGACCCTGAATACGTAACTATGTCACTACGTCACTAATGCAATTACGTTACGGAAACATAACGGAAGACGGAGAAATGCGTTTAGCCCTTTAACGTCTCGGAAACGATTTTAATCTAATCTTAATACAATTGCAAAAACTTTATAGCCATGTTTTCGGTGATGGATGAAAAGTACAATAAATAAATCACTAAAGTGACAAAAACGAAAAATCTTCGTTTATATTTAAATTCTTATTTTTTTAAAATCAGAAAATGAAAAATTTCCATAGTTCATATTCAGCATGTATTAGAATTTGATTTGCACTGTTTATTTAAGTGAGATAACTTTAATCGTAACAAATCCACGGATAATAGATTACCTAAAGGATTAATTTCCAATTTTTTTGACGAGATTTTTTTTAACCAAAAATAGGACATAAATTCATTATTAAAATTCCAGTATTTTTCTGTGGCTTTTCTATTTTTCTTATAATTTTGTGCTAATTTCTTAACAAGAAACCATTTGGGAAAGAACTCGAATGCAAAAGTTAGGTCGTTCGTAGTCCACAAATGTCTGTATCATGTTTCAAGAAGATCGGTTGAAAAGTTTTTGGGATATGGGGTTATATACACAAACAGACTAGCTGATTTGATAAGCCTACTCTCCTACTGAAAGTAACTAAAAATAATAATAATAATACAATATAATCTTTATTGGCTTATCCGTATGAAGGAATATTCATATGCTGCTAAAAAGCACAATAATAATTATTATACAGCTTTACAGGCTAATTTCACAAAACACACTATTAATGTTCCTAGTCCCATTATTTTTGTTACAGAATCCAACGACTATCCGAGAAATTTAGGGAGTCATTACTTAATCTCACAAAAAAGATTTATAATTATTTTCACATCAAATAGCATTTTCGTTACATCTTTTTGAGCTTCTTTACACACCTTCCAATGCTAGTAGGGTAGTCTACTTACCACCCCTCAATCTTCGTGGTTTTTCCTTAATCTTATTAGTTCTTCGCCTCTCTTTAGGGGATTTAACTGAGTGCATTTCTGCATAACGTCGTCTGATGAAAACTTCGATGCGGGAGTGGAAACTAGTAACGAGTTTTAATGAGTTTGATGTTTTTTATTGTAAATAGCTTTAATTTTAGAAAAGTGTGTTTCATATCTTATCTTTTATCAAGTTAAAAATAAGAAGTTCACATCAAACTTTCCTACCCTTATATATATGTATATATATATATATATCTTTATATACAGTTATTTTATTTACTGTCCCAGGTTTTACCACCAATCAATGAAGAAGTCTTTACAGATATCAGCTTGTAATTCAATTCAGCTGTTAAAAGTCAAATAAATACGTTGGGGACTTTTGACGACATTTGAGTAATGACTGCTTCGCTTCAATTAACAAAGATGGCGGCCCTGGTAGCACTGTTCTCCAGAAAATGAAGCTACACCTTACTACGACTGGTTGACGACCGTCGTTCAGCAGTTATTACGTCGTAAAAACGTGTTCTAGCGACTACAGATTTTTCTTAAGATAAGAAAGAAAAAAAATCACTAAATAAATAAATATATGACACTGTGAGGACTTCCGTTTCTGAAACGGAACTAAGTTCTATTAAAGCAAAGTTTCCGTGAAACTGAAATTTATATTTGTGTTTGTTCTGAATTGTGATTGCAGACTTTCATCTAATAATGAGTGCGCTTCGTTGCCATTCAAATGGCATCTCCACTTCCCTTGATTACAAAACCTCCTGGAGGTTATCAGTGGCTCAAAGCAAGCAGAGTCAATATTCTTGTTCAAATCTGTGGTTGCATTAGAAAATGCAATTTTTCTCTCGGTATAGTTAATTTTGGAGGAGGCTCCAAATCCGGTTCAATCCTCCGACCGCCCCACCCCCAATGTAGTCAGTTCATTTCTCCTTTGCTTAAAATCTTTTGATTGGACAAAATAAAAATAAGGTTCCTTATTTTTATCCTAGTTAACTATTCTTATTTAGATAATAAGGATAGTTAACGAGGTAAAGCAATCTCTGTAGTTAGTTTAAAAGTTAGTATTGCTCGATGATAGTGTATTTTATTAAAAAAATTGTGCGCGCGTGTGCGTGCCTGCATACGTCCACCAACAATTGAATTTCGGAACAATTCGCACGCGCGTTGCCAGGCAACAGGAGTATTGTTGCTTGGTCAACTTTATCAGCAACAATGTAGTTTCACACTTGCGTTGCTAGGCAACGAATTTCCGACTGTTACAACATGAATTTCAATACTGAATGCATATAGTGCAATACTCAATGCATATAGTGCAATACTCAATGCATACAGTGCAATACTCAATGCACGATTGCAAGTAGCAATTCACGATACACATGATAGTTAAAGTTAAAGCATCCGACTTTAAGGCCACGCACTTCGGAACTGTTGAGGTTAAGACCCCCAACGATTCTTCAATTAAAAATAATTCTGAAGAAAAAATTAAAGAATCGCGTGAATCCTGATTCTGTTGTTAATTATATACTTGAATATTTTCTTATTTAATTTTGTATAATTTCAGAGAATCAGGGAAATTTTCTTCAACGGAGTCCAGATTGCCATTCGTGAATTCATTAAGGTCTTAGCACCATTTAGATGAAGTATAAAAAGAAGATTCTTTCTTAATTCAAAAGTTATATATTCAAAAGTTATTCTTTAATAAGCATTGGGCTTTCTCATATTTAATGGGTGTAGTATCAAACATTTAGTGAATTTAGTAAACGAAATGAAATTTTCTTAAACAAATTAGGTTGCTGTAATACAGAAGGGAATAACCTCATAAACCAGTTGGCAGAATAAATTGATCAACAATTGAAGCTTGTAAAGAATTAAACACAAGACAGCAGAGAATATTAAGTGTGACCTTAAAAGAAAAAGAAGGAAATTTTACGTAAATATAATGATATATTGATAAATGAAAGTTTGTAAATAAAGTGGAGATACTTGAATAATGGATAAGAGCAAAGTCCAGTCAGGGAAAACGATAGAAAAGAAAAAGAAAAAAATTAGGACGAAAGATAAAGAAAAAGTTGTGTCTGAGAACTCAACGAAAGCGAAGAATAAACAACAGCCAATTACAAATGAAGGAGAAAACTCAGAAGTAAGGAAAAGGGAAGGAAAAACCAAAAATATACCTCTGAAAACAACGGATGAAATAAGCAAAGCCCTAAATGAGATCAATAAGAAAGAAAAAGAAGAGAAGCCAAAGGAAAAAGAGGAAATAGATATAATCACTTTGGAATCCACATTTTCCTGAGTTAATGCAGTGACAATTGCTAACATAGTTAAAAAGAATTCTCAGATTTAAATACACACTCATATCCAAAAGTTAAGTATAACCAATCTATTTGGGAATATTTCATAAACCAACTGTCAGAATGGCCCGAAACGTGGTATGCTTGTGTAGCACCGTATTGCAGATATCCAGAAGAAAAATAAATACCGACAACCTTTTATTGCAGTAATTACGGAAATTATAAAAAAAGTAAGAAAATGTGATTTTCGTTTTCAGTACATAAAACTGAAAATTATGATTAATAACCGGCATGGTCACCCCTTGCAGCTACGCAAGCCCCGCATCGATATCTCATGCTTCTGATCAGGTTGACGGAATGTTCCTTGCTGGAGGCTGATGGGATGCAAATCGCCTCCGTTATTCATCCCACACATTTTTTATCGGATTCATATCCGGAGACCTTGCTAGCCACTCCATCAGCTGAGATCTATGAGGACTTGTCGTCCATGAATATGAAATCTCGATGCAAGGCACCTTTGAAAAGTCTAACATGAAGTTCCGATATCTCGTCTCTGTAGCTCTGGGCTTTAAGGGTATCTTTGTTGAAGATGCGGGCATTTAACATGATATCTGCCCGTACCATGATTCTACCCCAACGAAACTGGTCCCTTTCATTGATGCTGTTGTTATTGTAACGGATTCCTCGTTCCCTTCAGGTTGTGGTTCGACGAGAATGGTTTGCAAACTGAAACTCGACTCATCAGTGAAACGCACATTGCTTTACTGATTTAGTGTCCAGTTGCGATGTTCCTGAATCCAGTTTAAATGGGCCCTTCTGTGTTCAGAGGTGAACGGGACATAAACTGCTCGTCGTCTGGCATATAGACCAATTTCCCCGAGCCTCCACTAAACAGTTTGTCTTGAAACTCCGAGACACCTGCAAGCTCTGCTAAGAGTTTCCTAGCTGATGTCGTCCTATGACGTCGTGCAGTTACTGTAATCTTCAGAGTTATAATTGTGTAAATTAAACCTAATAGGACTGGTTTACAAAAAAGAAAAAAAAAAGAGTTTATAACTCTTAGGCGACATTGTAGCGGTTGGCATCTAACGTCTCCTGTTTCTTGAAACCTTCTCCAAAACCTAGAGATGCAATTTTGTGGCACCTTCAGTGGTCTGGGGACCTCCGTCTGGGACTGTCCTGATTCGAGCCTTCCTATTAGACTTCCCTGCATCACATGGTCAATATGGCGTCTTTGGGCCGTATTATATTCCTCATCTCCAATGACAACACCTCGTTTCACGGAGATTGCACGGAAAATGGAATAAGACTCAGGATGGGAAAGGCTGCATTTCTTGAACTGAGACATATTTGCATATCTGACGTCATCAGATGATCTAGGAGGTGTATGTGATTAGTTTTAGCAGTGTGACTAATTTACATAACAACGTTCCTCTGTTCTATTTGTTTTACCCCTTTCCTTTGTATGTCTTTACAATTATGCTTAATTTTTGGACAAGAATTTGTTAGTGTAAATGAAGGGTCCTTCATCTTGATATATTTTAAGCTAAATTATTTCAGTTTTGCATTAAGTTTTACTTAATGAAATAACGAATTTTTTAATTTTAAAACATTCTCTAACTTTTGAATAAATCGATTAAAGTTTTCCAAATATCCATCAACTAAATCCAATTTACCACAATTCAATTCCGAAAGCTTATTTCGGTCGACAGATATTTGACAAAATATCCATTTTCGTATTTCCCGTGGGAATTCCGTGGTCGTCTGCTGTGAATGGACACAGAATTCTTATCAACAACTTCACAGATGAAGGCGCCAATTGCAACGACTTGCTGCAGTAAAAATACAAAACAACACACAACAGTTTGGCAAAGTTAAAGACAAGCAAAACAAAAGCCATTTGTATTGTCCTAATTGGTGCAAATCTGTTTACAAAATACGTTTGTCTATTTTGTTTGTCGATTTGTTTATCAGCTGCGCATTCGGAGCCGGTGTGAGCTATCAAAATCAAATTTGGCAGGGCTGTCAATTAAAATCTGGAATAGCTCTTCGCTAAGTTTGACTTCGATCCGTTCATATTTACCGGAGTTACGTTTAAAAAACAAACAAACAAAATAAACGAACAAACAACAATCCTCACTGATTCACGTACTTACTGCACACAAAGATCTACAACAAAGAACTATGAACTACCTACTAGTAATGACTTTTGCCTACGAAAATAGGAAACAAAATATAAAAGTAGGCTTTTAAGTCCTTTCAGCAACTTTATTTTCTAATCTGTAAAGAATGAAAATTTAAGTGATATGCAATTTCAGGACATTAATCATGAAAAAAATACAAGCTTTCTCCTTCAATATTCGCAATTTATTCTGGTCTTTTACGTTTATACCTTTTGACTTTAACTTTTTTTTTTTATTTCGTGAATTTTATCTTTATCGCCATTTTGCTAAAGTAAACAAATTCATCTCGAGCACAAGTATACAGGATGATTCTATATTCGTAGGACAAACTTTAAGGGGTGGTAGGGCACACTAAAACATTGTTTTGTCAAACAATGTATGTCCGCAACTGTCGCGTTTACATTTTACGACAGGTTGAGGAACGTCCCGACACAAGCACCAGAGCTGTTGCACGTAGAGTGGATGTGAGCCGAAATCACCGTATGGAAAATTTTGCACTAGGAGCAATTACACCCATTTCCTTTATAGAGAATTCACGCATTGAAAGCTAAGGATTATCCTCGGCGCTGATTTCCTAGACTTCTGCCGCTGATTTATGCAGCAGGATGCAGTGCAGCCGTATTTTCCAGCATATGTGCTCTTCACTGATAAAGCAGTTTTAACACATGAAGGAATGTTTAATGTGCATAATATTGATGCAAGGGCAAACGCAAATCCACACGCTACACGGCAACATACTTACCAACAACGAATCTCTGTCAATCTTTGGGCGGGTATCGTCAACGAGCAAACAGCGCCCTCCACCGGGTAAACGCAACAGTTGCGGACATACATTGTTCGACAAAAATGTTGTTTTACAGTGTCCTACTACTATGAATTTAAATCACCCTGTATTATCAAATATCTTGGGTGTTCTTTGTTACAATCTTTATTGTTACTCAATTTTAATCAGTTGATTTTTAAGATGTTACAGGTTTTCTTCCTTCATTTACACAGATATGTACAGTCAGTGTCACATTTCTGTCAGCCACTGTTAGGCAAGTGACGATTAAATGGTGCATAATTTCTTTCTTTTAGATCACTAATAGCCGTGCCGGTGTGGTCGAGCGGTCTGCCGTGAGGGCAGTGTGTCGGCACCCGGGTTCGATTCCCAGTTGAGCTTTGCTGTTTCAACTTTCTTTCCTGTATTTGTCTGCTTCTTCCCTGTCCCTTTTCTCTTCCCTTCTCATCACCCCAGTCACCTGGTCAATAGGGGTGATTATGACCAGAGTCCCCTCAATATTGGGGATAGTGGCGGATTTCCGCATAGGCGCAGGAGGCGCGCGCCATGGGCCTCATAAATTAAGGGGTCTCAAAATTTAGCAACTCTAGTGCTGTAGCGTACCAAAAGGGGGGGGGGGGTCCCCCTTTTTTTTGGGGGGGTTGTAAAAGCAAGATTTCCCTTTTTTTGGTTGTAAAAGCAAGCCTAGGGGGCCCCACCAGTCAGCCTATGGGCCCCATCCACCCAAGAAGTATTTCCTTATTTTTTTTTTTTTGGTTGTGGAATAATGGAACTCCCGCCCCGGGCCCCCAAAGGCGTTGGTACGCCACTGTGTAGGGGTGGTGAAAATGTTTAGAGGGGGCCTCAAAATTGAATTGCGCCTAGGGCTTCTCAAGTGCTAAATCCGCCACTGATTGTGGAGGCCATCATCCCGCTGTGGACTGAAATTACAAGGCCATCGACAAAAAAAAACCCAAAAAAAAATCACTAATTATTTCCTCTTAACATTGTTCATTGACCTAATCGAAACAAAGCATACGGCAAAGTCATTGCCAGCAATGGTCACAGAAATCTGAGACGGATTATAGAGACTTTTGATGTGGGACTTAAAGATGCCTTTCAAAAGCTCTTTCAAGCTTCGACTGAGGTTTACAAAGCCTATTAATCCATGATAGAAATACTTAAATCAATGTTCTTTGATGTCGATTTAATTTAATCAGTTCTTCTGATTCACAGAAGAGAAGCTGATAATCCTCTGAAATGAAAGAAGACACAACTTTTTTTAAAAAAGTTTTAGAAACTTCGTAATTTAATAGAGTTCGGAATTGAGAATAACATCTCTTTGATATTTAATCCATAAAGACCTTCCATGAAAAAGAAAGAGATTAGCGAAGGCAAAGAAGCTTTCCTGTCTAAACCTCATATAATTTGCAAAAGAAAAGAAGCAACTTATGAATCAGCTAATCCCCTTCAGGAGAAATTACCAGAAAGAAAATTGGAAAATAAAAGAAAAAGACATTGCAGTGGAAGCAAAACCACTAATCAGGAATTATTACAAAACAAAGCCTTTTTTGTTAGATTCTTTTTGGGAAACCATTCTATTTATAGATTATAAGAGTTTAAATGACTTACAACGGAAAAGCTAAGTGTACATAATATTATTAACTTTTATCAAGATTTTAAAACAATTTCAGTGTGTGTGAAAATTAATTTTAAAAAAATAATGACACACACAAATATACATCTTTTTCAATATTTATAAAAATATT
>JAFIDM010000179.1:37803449-37823138 GCA_023159025.1 Thereuonema tuberculata | reverse complement strand
GTCTTTGCAGCTTCATCAAGAAATCTTCTGTGCAGAAATGGTTAAGAATACAAATAAGAATACATTCCAAATACGGTGCCAGTGTGAGCACGCGAATGAAATCCTCGGTAACTATTTCCACTCGGAATTTCGATCAAAATCTATCATTACTTCACCGCTCTGCTCTTCCTGAGATCAATCATTCAGCCGATGCGAAAGGTCGGCCGGATATTCTCACAATCTCCATCTCTTATACAGTTTCCATTTGCTTTGCCACTTATTTTTCACACAGTTCCAATAATTCACTTATCGCTTTATTTGAAGAAAAAGAATTTTTTATTGAACTTCATTTTACCTTCTAAAGAATATACAAGAAGTTTACCAAGAACGCAATAATGATAAAACTATGTTAAACTTATTACTGATAATATCTTGAACAGAAGATATAAAGTCAGTAAAATGTTACACACAAGGTGAGAAAATGTTTGAAACTAAAATTACAAAGAATGCTACTAGTTTTGTCTGCAATTGCAAACATCATAAGGAACTAAAACAGTAAACACTGGTTTCTTAACATGGGAAGCGAGGAGAACAACTACACAATTCGTAAGAAGTAATAAAGTGAAGAGCAGATCAAAAATTCGCAATGAAATGGGATGATTCTTGAGCAGGATTATTGCACTTAGACGATTGTTTCTTCGATCTGTTATTCTCCTAACAGAATAGTTTATTTTTGTGTCACTCTGCTCAGTGAATTTTTTTTTTGTAGCAGTGTAAATAAAAATTTAGAAATCTACTTCTTCAACGCTTCGAAACTACCAATTAATAAATCGATAAATTACATTACTTTAATAAAAACATAATCAAACCCAAACTCCAAAATAATAGTGGAATTGGCATCCCAAAAGGCGAAATCCCAAAAGCGAAAAAGAATGTCTGCTCGCTTTCGTGCTCTGGCAAGACAATCATACCAGACAACGGGAGGAAATAAGCAAGCAAACTTCCAACCACCGCCAGCGATCGAATTCTGCACCTAGAGAACCGCTTTATCACTTGAGCTACCAGGTCCCAAAATGTCGTTCGACAAATTTTAGAATCGGTAATCAATTGTTTCACACGAGTCTTCTAAATACTGAAAGCGAAGACATCCACTTGAATCACCCTTTCACTTCGTCAATGAATGGAGTTTCTGTGTTCGAATGATTGTCATACTTTTATTTTTAATTCCTGATATCGCTTGCGATTCCATTAACTCCTTCGAACCAATTAATCGATTGTACTTTTGTCTTGTGGTTGTGATCAGAGACTGAAACAACTCCCTTTAGACGAACAATCGTTTTGTCAGATGTCAGGACATAATGAATTCCAAACAGCAGCCAAAGGGATCTCCATAATAACATCAATATGTCGGTATGTAAGTGACACTCACTTCCCCGACAGATCTGTCAATGATACGTCAGCATTGCAGCGCCATTGACCATCAAACAAAAAGGATTTTTAATAGGTAAGGCAATCAATATCTAATAACGCACTTTTTTTTCTTAAATATTAGGTAAGAAAAGCAATTAAAAGATAACGATTTAAGAATATGGATGGATGTATACTTTTACTGAGAGTTATGATCCAAGTAGAGTTATTTAAAATTGGTAGATGATAAACCTAACGCAGTAAAATTTTAATAGCGGAAATAGTCTTAGTTCTTGATAAATTAATAAATAAGCATATTTTTTTTAATATAGGATTTAAGCAAATTGGGTATCTCGAATGGATTCAATAATAACACTTCCTAAACTTAGAATATGACAAAGGCTAAATTCCGATAAAACTAACTATTACATCATTATCAAGGATGTATGAATCTTGTTTCCTCGACGAATTAAATACAAAAAGTCATCTACCTGCACCTTGAGTTGTAGGAGGAATAAAAGTCGTCTTGGATGCAATTGATAACTTTTATGATGTCCTAAATAGTACATACGACAAACTCGGATTTTGTGTTCAACACGGTTACAAACTTATGATATGATACACCTTAATTACGATTTCCTTATTGATCAAAATATGTGCCCTTTTCGTGATTCCTTTTAGGCACAGAAGTTCACTTATATTACTTGGATAGATCGCCGAACTTCAATAGCTACTGTACACTTGGTCAATATCATATTTCATGTTCCCATGTCATATCTCACTTGTTTATTTGTTGCCATGAAGCTTCAATACATTGTCTGTGCTTCTGCACTGAATAACAAATACTGAGTCACACTCCTCGCGTCGCGACGCGTCGTTTGGACTTTACTCAGTCGTATTGTTTTATTATTACGGCGCACAATAATGTATCTTTAAATTTAACCAACTCCTTTATTTATTTTAGTAAACAACGAGGTCTCTATACACAGGCCTATAGGAAATATCATCGGAATCATGTGCACCCTTTCCGCGGCCGCTATGTTACTGGCGACTGCTCCCAGCTGATGATCGCCACATTAGCGTGCTGTGTTAGGATGTCACTTACTAAACAACTTGGTCTCACTCATTAATGTTTATTAATATTTAAATGCTCATTTTTTTAATTTTTATGCTCTAAAAAAAATCATGGCAGCTGTGGAACGCATGCACATGAATTTTCTCGCCAATTTTCCTTTAGGCGAATTTTTTATTGTTTGTTTAAGCTTTACAGGCCCCACATTGATTCCGACGAATTTTGTTTTTAATTAAAAACAAACTATATCTTTTTCTCAACGCCATTTTCTTTACTACGTAATTCCATTGTAAAAAGGGTTACGTTTTAAATACATATATCTTTAGCTTCCTTTCCAATAGCAAAGTGAGGTTCATCAAATCAATCAGTCAGGGACATGGGGGTGTTACTTGAAAATGGACGTTAAGTCCGAATTCGGATATGACTGTGAATCTGTTTTTCTCTTTTAAAACTCTTTTCTCTTTTAAAAGACAGAAAACCAGGTTTGATTGTGCGCATGAAATCATCTGTATTTCATTTTCTACAAATCATAATTTAAAAAATATAAAAGGTAATTAAGAAAAAAAAAGGAAGAAAAGAGGTTATTGTTATTAAAGCACTGCCGTGACCAGGATTCGAACTTGGGTTATTGCGGCCACAACGCCTACACTAACCATCGCACGATTACGAACACGAGCTGAATAAACCACTCAAAATGCCTTCAAGATGTTTCGAACTCACTTTATCGGAAATCCTTTTTTATCCATCTCTTTAAGTGAAAAGGGTTGAAATAAGATATGAGTCATGTCTGTACGACTTGTAGTTTGGACTATAAAGATGGTGGCAGACGGACGGAATGAAAGTAAGATATTTCCCCTTATATTCTTTTAGAAGGGTCACTAAAAACGATCTCTTTTCAGGCTGTTATTGCTGTGACTCACCTAATTAACGTAAAGTCAATTACTTCAATACCTGCACTCACATCATCTGTAAATCAGAACAATAATTCTGAAAGTCTCGTGCAGATTAACGAAATAGTTATATAGTTCTATTGTCTACCGCTTGGTCGTTTCGTTTTATTGTCATGATACAATAAAATTACACATGTTCGGCATTCTCACAAATCTTTTACACTATTTTGCGCCCCCGGAATATCCCACTAACTTTTTGTAACTGCTGCCTGAAAACTGAGGATAGTGACTAAATTCACTTTTTTGGCAAAATAAACTTTAATTACGAGATATTTTAATTACAGAACTTTTAGCACACTTTCTCAAAAATATTTGATACATCTTCTTTGTACCTAGCAATGAGTTGTCTCATTTTATCCAGAGCGATCCTCAACTGTCTGAGTGCTTGTGCCCTTGTTATTTGGATTTCTAATTTCATCTCTATGTTAGCACTTACGAATATTTAATTTTAAGAAATGCTTCTATTAAATTCAATTCATTATTACTCATTTTATTTACACCAACTTTCATTTTTAAGAGTTTAGTGTTGCTGTTATATTTTGCTATTTATAAACCCATCTTATGGGCCACTTTATTGAAGGGGGCGAAACACTAGCACAGCCGTAACACTAGCACAGCCGTAACACTAACACAGCCGTAACACTAACTAACAGCCGTAACACTAACTAACACAGCCGTAACTAACTAACACAGCCGTAACTAACTAACACAGCCGAAACTAACTAACACAGCCGTAACACTAGCACAGCCGTAATGCACTTATCAACATCCATCTTTATATTTAAGGGTTAAATGTCATTGCCCAACCCTGATTAGATTTTAGATTGTAGGCCACGGTTTACGAGCCACTTCCGAAAATGGATCAAATGTCTTTATTTAACTCAAAGAGTAATTTACTAATTTACATCAAATTTATCGTTTCAAAATGTAGTGTAATCATATAGATATGATTAGTTTTTGGTACTGAAAAATCCAATTTCTGTGCCAGTATCAAATATGCATCAAATTGCCCTTAAAAATTCATGCACACATTGTATATTTAAGACCTTGCTTTTATGACGTACTCCTCATCAGATTTTATGTTTAGAGACCAATTTTAAGAGCCATTGTAGAATGTGGGCCAAAATATCTACGCTAATAACGAGAGATGTGAACAGGGTATTTAGGATTTTGGTGTTTTGGTCCTGATTAGAGTTTGCTGCTTATTGTTAGAATTAATGGAATGACATTTATTTCTTAGGTAACAATGTGCTTGCAGATGAGGGGACACGCCAAAAAATGAAAGAAGGTTATCAAGATGTTCAGTTGAGAGCCATCGTCCTAAGATGTAAAGGAAGAAAGGTATTCATCATTGATGATAGTCACATCCAAAGAAGTTCAAGGATCCAACGAGACATCAGTTCCTGTGGGACAAAGGTAGAACGACAGGGTCAGTGAACGCTCTTAAGGAGTGTCACTACACAAGGCAAAGGAACCGTGTTAGAAGTTGGATTACCCGTGTACTGAAGCAAGAGAAAAATATTGGCCCTATCAAGAATCCGGATAGATCAAGAAATAGAGAAACCCGGAGCGAATACACGTTTTGTCATGGAGATTTAACAAAAGGTTACGTTGAATTACCACTTACAGTATCATTATTTATAATACGGGTAACAAAAGGTTACTTTACATTACCACTTATCGTATCATTTACTTATAATATGGGTAACAAAAGGTTACTTTAAATTACCACTTACCGTATCATTTACTTATAATATGGGACAAAATACTGCGCCCTTAAGGAACACAAAGAATAATGCATTAATTTAAATAAAATTTAACATTTGAAATTCAGTATTTTTGTATCATCCTTATTAGATTTGTGGAGTAAGTAATCCCATCTTCAGGGCCACTTTTTAAATAAGGGCCAAAAATACTGTGCAAGTACTTCAAAGAATAACGCAATACTTTAAATGAAATTTCAGATTTAATAGTGAAATCTACTGCTTTAACATCATGTAAGTTTGATGAATAATGTACACAAACTTTAAGATCACCTTCTTAAGGTCCAAAGCAACAACACTAATTAATAATACACATTTATATATGTTAAATAACTTATAAGTTAAGAACAATATTTAAACTTAGGAAGAGGGATTATATTTTTAGTTTATCTTACTGTTTTTTTTTCCAACTTGACTATCAAACTAGTCATCTTTTACTGAAACACTGGGAAATTTTTTATGAAGCTTCAATTTAAGTCCATATAAAAGACAAACAACAAAAATGAGTTCTTCTTTTCAAGGACCAAGCGTCCGCAGAAAGAAGATCTTTCCCACTATTTAGAAAGATTTGTAAAGCGGCCAAAAAGAGGAGGACAACTGCCCACCTGTCGTTCAAATGCCTGCCACCAGAGTGGACGTAATCTTCGGCTCTGGAATAGTGCCAAGCGCAGTGGTTGAGGTCATACTTGCAACATCAAAAGACAATTTTATTTTGACTTTCTTCTTACGTTTTTAAATTTTCTTCTTAAAAACGATAGACCGTTTAGTCAAATACAGAATTTAATCTAACTTCCAGCTGTTCGAAGGAGTGTCTTGAAGCTGAGGATCACCAGTCAAAAATACCAAATTCAAGAAATTGTATTCGTTTCGTAACCAATAATGTAAGTTTAAATCTAACTTCTCTCTTTTAGTATTAAAAAATCCAAGTCCCCAAAATTAAACAAGAAATTATAATTAATATCATAACTCCTTCTTAGTTCACTCTTCATTTTAATGTATTAAAATCCATTATAACAAACTTGTTCAAATTATTTATTAAAATAAATAATTAATATACTACATTATGGGCGAAATCTTTCGCTAGCCATAACTCGATATCGAAGCATTTTCGGACCTATATTTATATAACTTTTTTTCTTTACTTTTACTTTTAGAATGAGCTCCCGAAGTTTCTGCGTATCTTCGTGAATCACCCTGTATATTGAAATTTTCGGAAAACTTCCTTATTCTTTTTTAAGCTGTTGGTAAATAAGCTAAGACAAACAAAAGAGAAACATGATATGATACTTCTCGATTTATTCTAATAAATAATTTGAAGAAGTTTCAGTTAAGAAGTTTCAATTTTAAAAAATTATAATTTTCCTCCCAACTTTTGTTCTCTTTTAATTTTTTTTAACTCTGGCTCCGGATTAAGTTTATTTCTTTGTAAAATGAAATAAACATTAGCTAATTGAATCCAATATTAGAATTTCATCTTGCTAGTATAAATATTGTAAATCTGATTGGTTTAACTTAATAACAGAGGATTGGACAAATAGGGAATTTAATTAAATTACATTTCAGCTTAAATTTATTAAATCTATTTATTTTAACTTTGATTAGCCAGTAATCCAAATTAAAAAAAATGTTTTAAACATTATCACCGGAGCATTAATATTCTTTAGAATTTGAAACACAATTTTAAGTTGTTAATGATACTTCATCATTTTCTTTTCTATGAATCTGCAATTCAGATTTTCAACTTGAAAACACTTTAAGTATTAGGGTTCCAGATATTTGCCTTTCATAAACGTTGTCAGAGAATTTTGTCGCAGACGTACAACTTCCATAACGACAGAAAAGTTCTTATCCAATTACTAGGAGTCGGATAAAAGAAGGACTGGTTAAAACGAAAACACATTCAAACTACCATTTCAGGACTGTAAATTCAATAAATGTGCTTTGTAATCTTATCTAACTATATAAAAAGATAAGACCTGACTCACTCACTCACTCAGTCATTAACTGACAGATCAACGCCCAGCCCAAACCATTGGACCTAGAAAGCTGAAATTTTACACAGAGGTTCCCTTAATGTTGTAGACAAGGAATAAGGCCTGATTTTGCGAAATTCCCACGGGTTTGGGAATAACGATGGGTTATTGTCGATTCAAAGGTTTCTTATTTCCGTATCTATAATTAGCAGACTTCAAATTCGGCATGTAATTACGTCACAGGTCTTTGGCTAGTTTTACTATAAAATATAAAAGAACATTATTGCATTATATTAAAGCAAATATTATGTACATACAAGAGACAAATGAGATTCCGAATAAACAATAGAGAAACGCTAGTGAATAAAAAGAATAATATGTAGTGTGATTTGGAGAACCGAGACCGGATAGTAGCAGTCTACTGTATATTCTGAACTTATATCACTTGCTTAATATTTATAATATATAATAGTAATACAGTAAAATAGTAAGCAAAATATCCAAACTGAAATTTTAAAAATTTTAAATGATAACTTATATATTAACTAAAATGTATTGAACATGTGCATATTTAATGCAGTATAAGCTTATATAAAGAAATATGGTCAGGGCACACGTACCTACATAATAAGCGCCAAAGTTTGTTTGTGTATCTGTTTTGTGTGCTTGTCTTGAAATAACGTCGTCATTTTTCAACTGGTCTTTAGCAAATTTGGCGCGGAGTTTCACATGAATAATGCATTAACAACGAAAACCTGGATCCGGACTAAACGGGGGTGGTAGGCAAACTCTTTTTGATGGATACGCATATCTCTGTAACTGCTTTAGTTGAAATACGAAATTTTATGTGAGTGTTCTTTGAACAAAATCGAATAGATAGGCCTATGTATTCGAAGAATTTTCATCGCCTAAGAGGTGTAAATGGGGGGGGGGGGATTTCTAAAAAAGCAGATATTAGTTTAAAAATTGTGGTAAACGTCCTTTTCATTATAGCAGTTGTAAGTAATTTTTTTTTTTTTTATTCTAGGTAAGTTCATCATAGGTAATATTAGAACACAAAATCAAATAAACAACATTTTGTCAAAAATATATTTCTCTGCGTGACTAAGCTAATGTAACATACCCACATTACGTATGAAAAAGAACTGACGTAAGCTGTAACTTATTTGTACTACTTAAAGGGCTTTTTTAATAATTATAAAATCGTTCTCAATGCTACGCACAAAACACACTAGACAGCTGAAGAAGAATTTCTGAGAGACTGACTGTTCTTTTATTTCTTATGACTTGAGTTCATGCTAGAGGGAGCTGCTGTAAATGCCTATCAACAGCAGATGTGGAAGATGTCAGTGTGAGGTTCACGATGCAATCATTTCTATAGCACTAGCAAATATGTAAATTTGATTTGAACTCTTGAGATATATTTATTCTAAAGAAATCGTGAAATCCTTAAGGTTTGCAGGAAATACTAAACTTCAGAATGTGTTTTTTCCCCCCAAATATTTATATAAATTTTTCTGAAGGAAATACGTCCATATATTGTTAATCATAATCATCTTCTTATATCACAAAATAAATGTAAAATTAAAAATAAATTTAAAATACATTTATTAGACAGGAATTTTCGAAGAGACTATTTCCTTCTCTTCTTCTTCAGCTACAATCATTTTTAACAAATATGGGAATTGCAAATCATGATATTATAACTACACCGATGTCATTGTAGTAAATATCATTTTAACACTTCATCTCATCTATTCTTACATCGAGATTGTTTAATTATTAAAAGATATGGGAAGTGAAAATTATGATATTATAACATTTCATTGTAGTAATTATCATTTTAACACTTCATCTCATCTATTCTTACCTTATTAATACAATGAGATTGTCTAATTAAATCTCTCGCCAAGTTTGCAATAATATTACTAACTTCACCACCATTGCTTCTATTTATATTTCAATCTTTGGTATTTCGTATGTATAAATTTTCAATTGTATAAACTTTCTCATTTTACAATCTTTCTCATTATATAAAATTTTAATTTCTTTATTAATACAATGTTTGTGTTGTGACAAGTTTTATCTAGGGGAGAGCAAAAGAACTATTAAAGAAAGGGCCCTGGAACATTGATATTACATTAGAAACAAATTATTTGATAAATCAGAAATGGCAGAACATTGTTCTAGGAAAACCCATTGTATTAATAAAGAAATTAAAATTTTAATTGTATTAATCTTGCAAGTCAAGAGAGATGAGGAAATAACAGGACTTCAGGTTTCTTGTACGAAATTTTGAAATCACAATCGCAAGCCTTTTTTTTTTTAGCTAAGACAAAACTTTTACGAAGGCGTACCAAAAAAAAAAGGCTGCATTTTTGCTGCGACAGACAATTTCTATCAAACCACAGATTAAATCTCCTCCAAAGTTACGAATTATAGTTTCGTAATTTTCTTGGGGCTATTTACAACTACATTCTCATCAAGATTATAATCAACTTTAACAAAACAAAAATGATTTAACTTTTAATTGCTGAATTTTAACGCTAAATAATAAAGAAAGTATAATAAGGCTTGTCAGATGTTTATAAATCTTCGTAATTCAGAACCGTTTCCAGAGGACATCCGTCACGGCCTTCAACATCGTTTTATTTGAATACAGAAAAAAATTCCTTTTTGTTCCCTAATTTGCTTTTCCTGTTTTTCAGAAAAGCTGAATACAAATTAAATTTGCTCTTTGGAAAAGTTTTTCTGTTGGTTTTCTTTGGATTCGATTGCGTTTGTCCCAACATTGAAAACAATTAAGCAAAATTAAGTTAAACAGCTTAATTAGGTTTGATTCGATTCGAAATAACGTCACGAGCCTTAGGAATTGGTTGAGAGAAGAAAAAAAAATTCCCCAGTTGTTTCTTTTGGAACAGTTTTCAATTAAAGTAGGAAGTCATTACGAAGGGAAAGATAATTTAGATTTTAAAGACTTTTCATGGACAATAATCAAAAGACGTAACATTTCCATCCACTTCTGTCGTTAATGTTCAGTAATTGATGTTAAATGGTAGGATTGCAATTAAACAGTGATACGCAGATGATGTTATTGCAAATTTAAATGTGACATACGGGAAATTGTTGATCTCTTATCAAAAAATTTCTAATTGGTGTGCTAACTTTAATTACTACATCAAAAGTTTTTATTCTATGTCAAAATTTTTCAAGAGTTTCATTAAATTCATTGATTTACGTTTACAATGCCTCTAAAGCAAACTTTCTGAATATGTTGTTTTTGAGTTACATAAAGACGAACAGTCGTATTTTGGCTAAAAATGCTATTTTTTATACTGTTTTGTTACAATCATTTTAGCTCTGCTAGTCTTATTTTGAGTATTACAAACGTTAGACCAACTCTTAAATACCCACATGAATATAATAATAATAATAATAATAATAATAATAACAAGGCTGACACACACCTCACACCCCTGGACCTCAAAAACCCTTCTCCAACACTCACCACCCCTATCACCCACACTCAGCAGCTGCGTGAATCATGGGCTCGTAAGGAACTCCATGGCAGACCCTTCACCATTAACTCAGCCAGCCTCATGTCGACATGGAAGCGTCGAACAGATGGCTGACAAGTGGCGAGCTGTTTGGGAGACCGAAGGGTTCATGATCGCGATACAGCACCAAGTCATCCCCACACGCAACTACAAGAAACACATCCTACACGACGCAAACACACATGACGACAAATGCAGGAAATGTCACACTACGCATGAGACGATCGACCACATAATATCAGGCTGCCCCCTTCTCTCCCAAGCAGATTACCTCCACCGACACAATCAGGTAGCGTCGATTGTTCATCAACAGTTAGCACACAAACTCACTTATTAAGAACAAGGTCCCGTTCTACAAGTACATACCACAAAGCGTATTAGAGTCATCCTCACATAAGCTGTACTGGGATTGCCCCATTCACACAGACAAAACCATACATCACAATAGACCTGACATCATACTTGTCAACAAACAGATCTATCTCATTGATATTGCAATGCCTTTTCAGCAAGAACATGCAGAAAACTCACGCAGACAAAATCAGTAAATACACCGATCTAGCACACGAGCTCCAGAAGCAGTGGAGGTAGGACCGAGTATGTGTCGTACCCATCGTCTTGTCCGCCACTGGTCTAGTATCTCACATATTGCACCACAGTCTCAGCACACTAGGACTTCACAAAAACACTTATTCAAATTGCAGAAGCCTGTGGTACTCAATACAACACGCGTAGTTAGGAAATTTATGGACACAACCACACATCCCTAATCATTCTTGCACACGTCTTTACACTTGGCAGTATGTGCTTTGGTCCTTGACCCGCCATATTGTTTTTGCTGGGGAAACCCAAGGTTTAAAACATACAAACATAATAATAGCAGATCTAAGGATTACAAGGAGTTATTGCTAATTTGCTCCTTAAATCGATTAGCTAACAATTACTGCGATAGGATTCATTGCTTCATAAAGCTGATTTTGATCTTTCTGACTCCTGATCCACACATTTCCTTTAAATCCTTTATTTATGCTTAGTTACCAAATGATATTTTTATAAATTTTACCACTCAAAATTTCTGAAGTGATACCAGAAGTACAAAATTAATTTCCTGTTCAGTTAATTCCTATTTTTTTTTTATCAGTGAATTTATCCGTTGAATCAAAGGAAAAATAAAAAAACAAAAAAAACAAGGTAATTAATGCTTTTAGGCAGTGTCAATAGCAAATCGGCCCCATAATATGCACAATTTTTCTTTGTCTCTTATCTCTGACTTTACGCAAGCGTGAAGCTTCTCGCTTTGCATGGCATCTCCTTTTTCTGCACGTCCAGACAATTTTCAATTTCAATCACAACAATCGCAACAATCACATTTATAATGCAGCTCTACAACAATCACAACAAATACAGTAAACGCAACAATTTCTACTTTTGTATCAATTCCAACAATCCCATTTATAATAATAAGGAAATTAAAACAATACCAGGTTTCTTGGATTGTAGCAACCGATTATTCGCAAACCACTCCTTGGGGGGTCAGGGAGTGATCCTACAGGTCTGATTTTTTTTGACGCTGGTCACCTATTTTTTTTGATGCTGAACACAATGGTGAAGGTTTCATTCTAATATCTCCAATCGTTTGGCCACTACAGAGTGTGACATCCAGCACAAAAACAATACCAATAGCGGTTCCCTTTTTTTTTACAGGCAAGCTGTACAAAAGGGGGCCGCTATGAAATACCTGTATGAGTAACCATACTAATAATAATAAAATGTTATTCGCTGTTCTAAATCACTGCCACAAGATCAAATTTCCCGTACACGGTGATACTACACAGATAAGTACCAAATTTACCAAACAGGACCAAAATCCCTACATTCGGCAACCCTATGTTAAGGAAATTTTGAATTATGAATAAGATTTTAATAATAATTTAAATAATAGTTTTAATAATAGTCTATGGAAATAATATAAATTTTTTCATGAAGTCTTAACGGATATTGACCAGACATAAGAAAGCAATTACGTAATTAATCATTCTAATAATTATCTAAAAAAAAATCCATAAACAATTATTAGCTCTTCAATAATTAACAATTATTATACCATTCATTAACTCTTTAAAGGCTTAACCATTTTTCAATTACGTTATTTTGTGATGCTCCAATTTCAAGGAAATTCTTTTCTTTCTAAAATTTCGCATTAATATGGAATAATGCCTTGTAAAATGAAACAAATTTAGTTATTTAAATGTAGTTATTAAAAATGGGACAACTTACTTAAAGGAGAAAGGGAGCAACCTAATTTTACATAAGAATAACGTAATTATATTTACAATTCTTTATTTAGATATGGAAATTTCATTTAGATTTTCTCAGTACAATAAGAAATTGAGGGAAAAGCTATACATGTTTTATTTAGACTCAAATAGTTGAATTTTAAAAGTCAAGTTCGGAAATTCATTGTTTTTGCCAACTGTCAACCGATGGCGCTGCAGAGCAACGAATATTGAAATGTTTCATCTCTTACTGTCTATTCAAGCTGAATGCGATATTACTATGTGAATGAATTTAAAGCAAATGGTAAGGCTTGAATCAATTCTTGAGATACAATAAACTTGAAAAGAGATGTTTATACGATAAGACCAATTTTTCCAATGTACACAACATTGAAATCTGTTTTTCTTAAAATTTCCGATTTTTTGTTTTGTTTTATTTTTTTGTTTAATTTATATATTATGTAAGGATTCAATACACACTGTGAGAGGATATTCTGGATGTGCACTGCGGCCACCATTTGCTCGGATAAACAACATGAACAACTTATGCGAGAAACTAACGACGGAAGTTGTTAGTTCTGCGCTTACCTTCATATAATTAACTTTTATACATCTCCCAAAGAAGGCCCGAGGCACGGTGCCGAAATATCGAGATAATATCTCATCCCGGAGTGAAGAAATCCCTCAAAAAAAAAAAAAGAAGGACCTATACAGTATCATGGCTCACTCCTCCTTCAGGACCACCCCTTCACTATTTTCTTCAAATTGTAATCCGCGTCGGACTGTTCAAATGATTTTAGCATTTCATTATACGAAGGTTTTTTGATTTCTGCATCATGATCATTTCCATTTTTATTCATCTTCATCGCAATTCATAGCTGTTTTGTTTTTATTTTTCACACTGTCCAAAATATCCGATTCAGTTAGTGTTTCCGAGGTCTCAACTTCAAAATCAAGTGAAAGATAATCATCAATCAGCACATCATCGTTAATTTCTTCTTTTTCCCTCAGCTGTATCCAAATTTCTTTCATTTCCTCTAAGGGAATATTAATAATAAAAACATTTCAAGGAGAAAAAAAAAAATAGATACCATGAAAAAGTTCGTTAAATAGAAAATGCACTTCGCTGTTTGGAGGTTATTTTTACGAAGAAATTAGCAAAATGTTCTTGGTTCCAAAGAAAAGTTCGCAAAATAGCATTTCTTACATTTTTAAAGCCAATTACTTTTAAAGTAATTTAACATCAAAGTAAACCGACTATTAATAAGCAACACGAATTATTAGAAACCCATTGTTTGGGTTCTAAAGGTTTTCTAAAAGGTTTTTATTTATTTTTTTTATTTTTATACGTTCACGCGCTAATTTTTCAGGAAAAATTTTCAAATGTGAAAATTCGAAATGTCTCTTATCCGTACATGTGCGTGCTAAGTTTAAAACTAATAACAGTGAGTGGTTCAAAAAATTATTAAGGTTCAAGAAAAACTAACTGCATAAATAAATTCAAAAATTAACTCAAATATGTAAAAACCGAATTAAAAATGGATTCTCTGCACCCTGAGCCATCATCGTGGAAATCTGGGACTGCTGTTTCAGCCTTCAATTACTTTGTACCTGGCGATTACTACGATAGGGAATTTGAAGCCGGGCATTGCAAGGTTATTTTGCCTTGTTGTGTGGTTTAGATTAGGGAGCCACTCGGGGAGTTGTCTTTAACTTCTTATCAAAGATAATGAGCCTATCATCAAGGGTAAAGAAGGCTGAAACAGCTGTCGCAGATTCCCGAGATGATGGCTCAGGGTTCGAGAACCTACTTTATTTCAGTTTATGCATTTTTGAGTTAATTTTTGAAGTTAAGTGGTGGATATAGGATATACACACAAACATAAGTTGATAGGGTTGTTGTTTTTTTTACTTTTAAACTTTTTTTGAAAGAAGAATTCAACAATTTCAAAAGAAATTACGTTTTATTTATTGACTCCACATATCTTATAACAACATTGCAAATAACTAACCTAAGACCTGTCCAAAGACTGTTAAAAGAAATCAACTTATTCACAAGAATTTGGGAATTTTCATTTTCATGAATTAGTAATTATAGTAATAGTCTAATGAAGGTGAAAGTATTACAGTATAAACTCAAAATTCTCAAGCAAAAGATAACTTATTCGATTATTTTAGATTCAAATGTGAATCGTCCAGTGTTGCTCCAAGAAAGATATAAGAACGAAAGTACACAGAAGCTCGGTTATAACGCGACCTTTCGGATCCAACATCTCGAAGATCACGATATAACCGCAATAACCGAACTTTTATTACTTCGCGACGTCAAATATCATATATCGCACCTTATTATGCCCACATAATTCCAAATCGATTTAAAATGGTCATTTCGCGATTACCTACATCATTCAGAGACTTGTGAGAGAATTTTATATTTATACATAAATAAATCATTACCTTTTCAACACTTTGATTGGTTATATTAGCCAAAATCGATTTGGCACAGCCATCTTGGCATCTTGTACAAACGACGAGTCACGTGGATCGAAACTAGGTATTCATACGCCTATTAGATTACATGGGCCTCTTTTACTTGTTGTCATTGGCAGAAAAATAGATCTCGATATTCATTTTGGTTAAACGAAAAAGTCCGTGATTCTGTATTTTTTTAAAAATATATTGTATTTGACGCATTTTCATGACATTAGGGTGGGTATAGAGTCTCAATTACTGTAAATAATAAGGAAACAAGCATATTAATTTACACCTTTGATTTGATTTTAGGCGAAAATACCGTAAATTTTGCAATTTTACAACTATACACCTTTTCCAAAATAGAAGGGGTCCAAGACCAAATCGCGTTATATCCGAATTCGCGATATAAACGACTGCGTTATAACCGAGCTTCAGTGTAATTGCGTTTTGAATGAAAAATTAAATCCTTTTCGTATAACAACAATTGAAATACAATAAGCCTTTCTTATGAATGGAAGATTCGCTCTGGAAGAGTTTTGGTAAACTCATTTCAAAATTAATCCTTTAATCTATCTAGAAATCCTCTTAACTGTTAAAGCTTACTCAAGATTTAAACCCAAAACATTTGTAGGTAATAAGTGTATTAGAAATTATATTTTTAAAAAAAATGAAGAACAATATGTTAATTCGTATCTTATGAATGTAAAAAAAAAACTTGGCACGTAGTGAAATCAGAATAAAGGGAGGAAATGGGGAAGGAGAGACAAGATCAGAATAAAACATGTATTCACTGACCTCTTTTGATTCACTTTCTTTATCTTTTTTATATTCAATTGTTTGAAAAGCTTCTCCAAAGAAATTTACAATAAATGCCTTTTTCTATTCATCATACAAAAATAAAGCAGTAACACTTGATTACGTTTCGCGTCCTTTCAAAAATGCCTGAAGTTGAAAAACGAACTTAAAAAAGATGGATTGTTTAAATTTTTTTCTGAAATTTTGTTCGTTCTTTGAGAGTTTCATATCAGCAAAAAATTGGATAACTGAAATCACATTCAATTCCTATTCTCTACTTTGGTTTCCAAAAACGGTATATATTAAAAAGATGAAAAATCTATTTTTTCAGATGGTAAAAAAAAAACCCTCAAGAACTAAAGACAACAAAACAAAAACAACAATATCAAATCCTTGGGCAGCTAAACGTCCACGGAATTTAAAAGGAATTTAAGTACAAATAAATAAATAAATAAATAAATAATAATAATAATAATAATAGAAAACTCACGCAGACAAGATCAGTAAATACACCGACCTAGCACACAAGCTCCAGAAGCAGTGGAGGCAGGACCGAGTACGTGTTGTACCCATCGTCCTGTCCGCCACTGGTCTGGTGCCTCACACATTGCACTACAGCCTCAGCACACTAGGACTTCCCAAAAATACTTATGCACAACTGCAGAAGGCTGTTGTACTCAACACAACACGCATAGTTAGGAAATTTATGGACACAATCACACATCCCTAATCATTCTTGCTCACGACTTTATACTTGGCAATATGTGCTTTGGTCCTTGACCCGCCTTGTTGTTTTTGCTGGGGAAACCCATGGATAGAATCTTTAACATAATAATATAAGGGTTTCCTCTAACGGGTGAACAGAAGATACCAGCTTATTAGGCTCTTATCAGCCAAGGCTGCTCAACCAGTCCAAGACTCAAAAGGGGTCGTTTGCCATCTGAAGAATGTATTTCTCTTCCCCTCCTACGCCTTTTGCACTGGCTGAATAGCCTTGGCTGATGAGAGCCTAATAAGCTCGAAACAGGTCTAAGCTTGACTCAAACGGCATCCTATCATCATTTTATTATCAAATCTATGTTACAACAAACTCTGTAACGCAAAGATTGCATGTCACTGCTAATGTCATCAAAGAATCAATTTATTTTTAAGAGTTCAAAGCAAGATATTTTACAAATTGAAATCCCATCTGAATCAAAAGGAAAAATAAATAAAAATAATAATACAAAGACTTGTGGTGGATGTCTGTGTGGGATATAATTACTCATAATTAAGTCAAATATGCCGATGTTTTGCATAAGATTCAATTTCCTGAAGGAAAATCAAAGATCCTATAGGAAAGCAAAGACCAGAAACAAAGAATCCTTCGGGTGTTAAAAGTGTTAAAAGATCCAGAAAACCGTTCAGCAATGTCGTCACGTTACGAATCTAACGATAAAGACTAAATTAGTTTCAGAGTAGAATTGAGATGTAGCCATTTTCCAAGACAAACCGCGAATCCTGTGCACCTCCTTCGCGTGTTAATTCTGTTTCGAAACGAGATCTCTTTCGAGATGATTTGTTGGCATTTCGGATAGGGGCATCTATCAGGAGACTGCAGTTCTCGCAACGCTGGCGACAAACTAAGTGGAAACACGGCTTCCATTCGAGGCGCAGCTCCCTGCCCTTGCAAATGACTCTTGTGGGGAAGATTTGACAACAACTGCGATGCCAGCAGACACTTATCACTCTCTCTAGTCCAAGTAATAGAATCGGATATTCTAAATTCTTTTTTCCATTTTATTCTAATCTTTAGTTGATTCTCGATTTGGAAGAAATAAAATTAACACACAACTAGGAATAAGATAATGCAGCGGAGGGGAATCAATTTTGAGATAAGGGTAGGGGGTACAAAATAATCTTGCTTATGTTAAATCATAAATAAGTTTTCGTTTTAGAGCGAATAGTATTAATAACTTTTAACATGTGCATATCAATTGATGAAAATGGGCCAACTCACTGGAGTAACAGTTAAAAAATTTTATATATACCGGTAGTTAAAAAAATGGTTACAATCGGTTTCGCCTTAAGTATACAAGGCTTCCTCAAGTGATACAGAACATAAAATATTTTGGTTTCCTAATTGCTTATTCGTTCTTCATCGTTCCGATCTCAAGGTATCAAGTTTGACGGACACTGATGCCGTCTAGATTCAGGTTCCCACTTCAATAGCTGTTCACAACATGATTTTTTTCAAATTGGATGCAGGAATGATTCCAGACCACAAGAGAGATCTTGTGAAGTCATCTGAACCCATCTTACTTCCCACCAATATTGTTTCACCATTCATTATGTTAACTTAAATGTCACAGATTATGTAAATTACAGTTACTTGCTCACTTCTTATTGGTGCTGTAAAAGCTTATAAAGCCAAGTTTTTTTTAATATTGTTACCTGTGGAATCGTCCATCCCCCTAAAAAAAGTGGATTCCCCGTACTCTAATCCACCGCAGTGAGAGTGGTGTAATCCGACCCTATCCCCCTCTGGATAGTGGACTCTGTCGCGGGCATAAAATGCAGCGCAGAGAGCTGCAAAGGCAGTTAGTTTTGGCGGCAAGCTAGCCGCATGAAGGGGTCTCCAGCCGGAGCCCAAGAGAAGAGTTGGTTTTGTGGCTCTGAGCCACTAGAGGGTCTCCAACCTGGAGAGACCGAACGAAGCAGAGAAGTTTGGCGAGCGTCCGCCCCAGAGAAGAAGTTAATCAAAGCCGTAGAAGTCAAGCCAATTGCGGGGAAGATTGGGAAACACCGTACGCAGACGAGAAGGCTTCGAAGAAGTTAATCAAAGCCGTAGAAGTCAAGCCAATTGCGGGGAAGATTGGGAAACACAGTACGCAGACAAGAAGGCTTCGAAGAAGATAATCGAAGCCATAGAAGCCACCAGGACCGGCCCGAACATAGAAGCCACCAGGACCGGCCCAAACATAGAAGCTTCCAGGACCGGCCCGAAACATAGAAGCCACCAGTACCGGCCCGAACGTAGAAGCCACCAGGACCGTCCCGATTGGAGAAGCCACCAGGACCGGCCCGAATTGAGAAGCCTTCAGGATCGGCCCGAACCAAGAAGCCACTTGGACAGTCCCGAGCGAGTCACCAAATTGAAATTATTGACCTGTAAATTTCGTAATTTATTTTTACTGAATAAATTCTCTGATTTGTTTTAAAATCTTGCTCTTGTCGCATTCAATCCCCCACTGCCACCGAACCAGCCCAAAAGTTCGGTAGCAATATTATGTTGTCACTTGAAGAAGCCTTGTATACTTATGGCGAAACCGGTTATAACCATTTTTTTAATTGTACATAAAAAAATTTAACTGTTATTCCAGTGTGTTGGCTCATTTTCATCAATGGAATAATATTAATAAATAGTAATTTAAATGACAGTCATTAAAAATTAATGAGCACA
>JAFIDM010000179.1:37748920-37773403 GCA_023159025.1 Thereuonema tuberculata | reverse complement strand
ATATTTACTTCTTTCTCTTTCCTTTTTTTAAACAAACTGTTACCCTTGTAATAAATGATTTTCGTATTATTTTCTGCAAATACTTCTCTTACATTCTTCTCTATTGTAAATCCTATCTGAAATTTAACGTATTTATATTGGTTAATTTGATTTGGAATGACATTAGCATTTGTTACATTTCTTTTCTTAAAGAATCTATTGAAGTTGACATTTATAAAATTTTGCGGTTAGCCATTCATTTTCAGTTTATTATTTAAATCATTTATTTTATACTTCCATAACTTTTTATCCTCAATCCTTCTTAAACTATTGAAAATAATTTCTTTCTTTGTAGAAATTTTATGATTTGAATCATAATTTAGTAAATGGTTACTCTGGAATTCTTTCTGATAGAATTCATAAGAAATTGAGTTATTTTTGTTTATTAACAAAATATCTAGATAGTGCAATACATTTTCTTTTTCTTAAGTGAACTTAATGTTATTATTTATCGAATTAACATAATTAAAAAATTGCGAAAATTGCCTATCTGTTCCTTCCCATATCAATAATACATCATCTACATACCTCCAATATGAGTAATTTGTTTTGTTCCATTTTAATATGTATTCCTAGAAAAGAATACCAATTCAAATATAGGTTACACATTGAGCCAGATACTGGGCTACCCATAGGAAAACCCTTTTTTTGTATATACATTTTATCATTAAATTTACACATGATGTGAAGCACAGCCTGGAAGAGAGAGGCATCCCATGGGAAAGAATATGTAGAGAAGAGGCTTGGAAGAACAGGGAGAGGTGGAGAGGCTTAGTTAATTCCTAGACCCACAGTTGGTGGAACGGGAATGGATATGTATGTATGTATTAAATTTACAATACTTGTTATCACATATAAGTCTCAAAACTCCATGAAAGTTTTCTTATCCAAATTATGTTCTTTCAGAATATTTTCATTTTCTTCACACTTTCTTTCTATTATCTCTAAATATTGGCACATTAGTATATATTGATACTACATCCATAGAAAATAATCTTATCGTATGTCCCTTTTTTATTCTTTATTCTTTATATTTTTTCAAACACTTTCATTTATATTCAATTGTATCTACTCAATTTAAACAGTAAAAAATAATCAGAAATTTATTTAAACTGTCTAAATATGGATTAATTACAATCAAATCAAAGCATGCGAAATAGATTAAGGATTTAATGTTGGCTGTTTAATTATTAACAGAAATAGGATTGAATTCCACTGTTTTCAATCTCATAGGTGGGGGCGGTGATAATCATACACTGACTGACTGTTTGGACGTGTCTCACGTCATTAATGAAAAATAATAATTCTGCGCTGTAGGCTAAATCACTTTAGTTCCCATTTTCACCGCCAAGGTTTCACTGGCGTTGCTAGCTATCTTTAAGAGAAAATCAGTAACGTTCTTAATATAGAGGTAACTCTCTTCACAACATTCAGATTTTCGAGTTGATCAAATACAATCATGGCTGCAAAATTAATTTTTGATGTAAATAATTAATCCACTGAATCGTTTTAACAGCAGTTCACTGTCACTGGATGTTCGAAGCGTTAATTATAGGGTGAAATTTAATTTCATTTCTGTTCATTGTTGTATTTAATTAGGAATTCAAGGAAGAAATTAATTAAGCTTTTAATAAAACAAAGGAATCTCAATAAAGACAAATTAAATTCTGAGTCATTCTAAATAAACTCCTTTTCATTTGAAAATCATCTTACAAATAAACAATAGAAAATGAATTATATTTGACGAAGTGGAATAAAGGTTGCAAAAACAAACGAGAAATAAATAATAATAAAAAAAATACTGCATCTAAAATGTATTTAAAAACGAAGAAAATATTTTGTGAAGTTATTTTATTATAGAAAAAATTTTGTTAAAAAAATACAATAAAACTTCGCAAAAAAATATTGCACATTTCCTTAAATTAATAAATAAAAACATTTAAAAATATTTGTAGAGTTTAGGTAGATTCGGTCAAATACACTTGCTAAACCATCGTGTTTGTAATGTATTTTTATTGTTTTTTATTAAAAAAAATTTGATTTTAGTCAAATATGTTTTGTTTTCTTTTATCTTAATTTCTTACTATTTAGTCAGAAACTGACATTTGATACTGAATAGTTGATCTACGTTTGAAGTTAAATTACAAATAAAACGATCAATTTGCCTTTCGCCATTTTCATTGCTTTTATCGTAGACAGGATAAACTTAGGATTAACCAGATTAAATTATAATAAAGGAGATAAATAATGTTGTGACACAAAATATGAACTTAAAAACCTAACTGGTTCTGAGCATACAACAATTAAAAAAGGAGTATGGTTCTAAAGTTACATTACATTTTCTGCCATTCAATAAATAAAATGTTTTTGCTACGCCATTCGAATAGTTCAGTTGATCATCATTTTGTTAAACTAATGTTTCTGCAAGCCAGTATATCGTATAGTCCAGTCGACGTTGCTGATCGACAAGGGCAAGAGAAGTAATTGATAAACTTTTCGAAAAAGATGAACCCATAATTAATGTGGATGACAAAAAAACACCACATAAAAGCATTAGAACCAAAATCATGGAATTTTTTTTTTAGGAAAGTAGGCTTCAATTTCTTGCGGAACTTCTTGGACGACAAATTTTAATCTTATTATCTGCTGTAATTTTGTAATTAATCTAAAAATTTGTTTCGGAGCATAGTTGGGCTTCCAAAAGATGTTGTAAGATTCTTGTCAATTTTAGTCATAAATATTGTTTAAAGTATTTTACTGCGCTGTGAAGGTATTGCAGTAATTTTAAAACAGAAAACTATCGAGAATGAAGCCTGTTAGTATTTCTTTTGGGAGGTTTAAGATAGGGGTGATAAGGGTGAGTAAAGTTACGGAGCCTCCAACAGCCAAACAAAACAAACCAAAAATAAAAAGGCCTTTCTCAAAATTTCGGATGGATGGAGGAGAGCAAGTTTCTCTCAACCGACCATCCAACCAAAAAAAATAAAATAATAAGGCTTCTTTTACATATTTCGAGATTTCGGGGGGGGGGGGGGGGGGGCTGTGGGGGGCTCTTCTCCTAAATACTCCTTTAATTTAAGAACATTCATAAGATTTACATCTAAAGCAATGATGGAAAAAAAAAAGTCATTACTGAAAGAAATTTGTTACTCAAAATTCATTAACGTGAATATACATTGAAGAAATAATAAACTTTAATATCCTGATGTTATTGGACGTTGCCTGAAAATGTTTCACGTTATTTAAGCGAATAGATTTTCGGAAAAACAAAATTAAAAAAAAAAATCGATTCTCTATCATAATTAGAAATATAAAATGAATGTAGTTCGTGCAGGAGTTATAAAAAAAAATGCAAATTTATTTCAATTTGTGCGATTGAATAATTGGACACGAATTTGGATTTTGTTGATGAATAAATATGAAATTTCATCAAAATCTAATCAATAATAGTAGAGTTATTACTCAAGGAAAGACAAAGGGGACAACACGAAGTTAAAATCTGCTTTTCATAAATGATCACTGAAAAACTGACTAAATAAATTCCTGTTCGTAATTTTCATCATTAATTCAATCTTAATAACTATTAATATCTTCTATGACATTTTATATTTTAATAATAGGCTTTTTATTTCCTTATTTACTTTTCAATTTGAAAATATCTCCGTTTGAATAATAAGATGACAACATTCACGTAGTTTTTGATAATGTATAATATTTTTTTTTTAATATTCCACTAAATTTTTTGAAAGTACTAAATTTCTTTGCAGCATTACACGCTCTTTGTGCTTTTCACACGATTATTGGAATGTATTCGACGTGATGGGCATCGTCTCTTGCGAGAGGCGCCTTCTCTAAGCTCAGCTCGGCCTTTGTCACCCACCTGAGCTCTATTAGGTGGAGCAGGAGAAGGACGCTGTTCTGACATCGATCAGGCGGTTGTGTTTATGCGCGATATTGTGTTTATTGAGCTGCAGAGAAATCATGGCCGGAGAAGGAAACAGCTGAGGTCTGGGAGCGAACGACAGGAGAGAGAGATGATGGATGAAATGGAAGAAGAAAAAGGACAGGGGGAGGAGAAAGATGAAAGACTCTAAGGGAAGGGTGTGCTGCTGTCATAATCATAAGCAAAAGAGCGTGACAGGATTTGAGGCACTACAAAGACATTAGAGTAAATACTTGAAAACTTTACCTACCCACTTAACGACAAAACCTGCAACAAGATTAAAAGTTTCACGTTGCAATTACCAAATGAATAATTAATATAAAGAAAGATAGAATTAAATTAGATGTGATTAACAAACAACTGCCAGAAATCTAGGATTACACTAAGCTGATATTTCAATAATTGGTTTTCTCTTTCCCTAAGTAGCTTGAAGCTAAATAAATTAATAACTTCAACATTGGCGTACAACGTTAATTAATTATTAAATAAATGCAATAATTGTTATAAATTATTCAGCTAAAAAGACAATTCAATGCAAAAAAATATTTCTTAATTTTCTATTTTCTTTTTATTCAGAAAAAAGCAAATTCTGTATCTTAAATTGCAGAAGTCAGTTTCAGTGAAAATTTGTTTATAAATATATTTTAAGTAAATACTTAAAAAATCTTACTGTTTTTAAGTTATTTTAAAGATGTTAATGAGAAAGTTAAGTACAGTAAACTCCCGATTATCCGAATTGGGTGGCGCGGCAATCCGAAATTCCGCGGATAATCCGAAATAGGACGAAAATCAACACAAAAATGCTTTTAAATTGTTTTATTTACATTAAAATGGCAATACATACAGTTACAGTACATACATTTATAAACAATTATTTTATTTTATATTATTTATTTATTTTTAAATTTTATTATTATGGGAAGGCTCTCCCGTAATTTAGTGTAATTTGCCGGCCTAAGCTCCGCCCACAAGGTCGTTCTTTAAATTGTTTGTCTATAATTGTCTTCACTTACTTAGTTAGCCTCTTTTATTGTTTACCTTATTTCAGACTTAATTTTTTTTTAATTTCGCAATTTATTGTACAGTAAAAAAAATGGAAACAGGAGAGGTCCGCGGATAATCCGCAAAGCGGATAAACCGCCCGCGGATAATCGGGAGTTTACTGTATTTGTAATTTTATATTCATTATAAATTAGCAACTATTTTTTTTTATTGCTTTTTATCCCAGCTAATCTAGAAAATGAAAGACCCACAATGCATCTGAACCATGAAAATGTATCATTCTCCTTTCAAAGAAATGATTTTGTAGGAAACAAGAGTTTCATGATTAAGCACACAAACGAAACCGACGCACTCCCCACTTGATAATAGGCACTCCCTCATGTGTCAGAAACTATAGTCGTGTTGTATTATTTTTTCATTTATTGTATTAAAACCAATTTATTCAGGTGCATTGGTTTCGTTTGTGTGATTAATAATGAACAATGCACGTAAAATATTGGTAATTCGGATAAGAGTTTCACGATCTTTGCATTGTCTTCATTTCCTTAAATTTTTCACTGATTTACAATAAAAAAATCACAAAACCTAAAAAGTACATTTGGTCGAAATTTTCAAAGTTCAAGAATTCTTACTTTCTCTGCAACCCACTCGGCTTCCCTGCTGACTGAGAAAATGATCTCGGAATATAAGGTCTCGTGCCCGTCGTATGTGGTGAGTGTGTGGCAGGGAAGTCGACCAAAAATCAACGGTTAAACTTTGAACTTATCTCACGTGACTAACGTTTGACCCACATCGGTGAAAAATGAAATGTAGGCATACTCGATACTATATCTAACATTGGACACCTTATTTGTATTTCTGGGTATGGTTTCGAAGGAGTAGCGGGCAGAAAAAAAAACAAAAAAAAAAACATTTTTTCTTTTTTATATATGGATTTTTAATTTAAAAATTTAGGGAGGCTGTAATGATTGTAAATATGAATCTTATAAACTCACTGAATTTTTAAACTTAAATCAGTTTTACAACGAGTTTTCATCAACTTCGATGAACTTATGACTCGCTGGATATTGAAAGAATGGAGATTGGGCAGATCTGCCCCATCACTCTATAGCGATAAGATATGTACGTATTGATGAAGGAAAGATCTTCATCAATAGAACATTTTTATTATTACGACTTGTCTCAATTATTAATCCGTTCGGAGTTATATAAATCTAAATATGACATTTGAGTGATTGATTGTGATGAATGTGGGTGGCAGGGAAGCCAACCACCAACAGGCGGGGGGTGCTTGTAGCTTCTCTGCCACCCACATTCACCACGGTGTCCGGAAATTTGTTCGAAAGAAATTTGTTCGACGGTAATTTGTTCGAACGGAAAAATATTCGATAGGGAATTTGTTCGAACGGAAATTTGTTCGAATCGAACATTTCCTAGTGGGTGTTCGAAAAATATTCTCTTTAACAATTTTGAATATTTATCTAAAGAAAATACGTTTATCATCGCGTAAAATATTTGTAAAAATATTTTCAATAATATGCAAGTTTTATAAGCAAATTATGGAATCACATTTGGAATCGCATTTTTATGGAATCACATTTGGTAACCCTGAGATAATGAGGATCGGATTATTATAATAATGATCCTCACCTTAATTACGGTTAGTTACATTCCAAGCAGCGTCTTAAAAGATTATTTTGGAAATGTTGTTAAATAATCATTTAAACCATGGATCGCTAAAGAAATACTTTCCTTGCACATAACTAACTTAAGAATTGATGCTCTAATATTCAAACATAATATGCAAGTAATTACTAAAAATGATACAAGATACATCCTCTTCTTTTCAACGCTATATTTCGCCGTTTTATTTCTTTTTACTGCTTCATCAGGCCTTCTTATATACATGGAAAAAAACTCTTCGTAAAATATAATAAAGAATCTGGTAACAATATAGGAAAACTCTTGGGAATATATACAACTTATATACTGTTAACAACATTGTTTATAATAATTGCGAAACTTTTTTTTACAATTGATTTGCTTATAAAACTTCCATATTTTTGAAAATATTCTTACAATAGATTTCGCTTACAAACGATTTTCATTAATTAACTTAATTTAGTGAATTAACTTCAGAATTGTTTACGCGATGATAAATGTATTTTCTTTAGATAAATATTCAAAATTGTTAAAGAGAATATTTTTCGAACACTCACTAGGAAATGTTTGATTCGAAAAAATTTCCTTTAGAACAAATTCCCTACCGAATATTTTCCGTTCGAACAAATTACCGTTCGAACAAATGACCTCGAACAAATTTCCGGGAGCCATTCACCACAATCAATCACACTGTTAATAAGTATTATACGTAATTAATAATTAATTTTATCATTTATTTCAAGTAAATAATAATTCTTTGCATGTAATAAATGAAAATAATATTTACTGTTACTGAAAATAAGTATTAAATGATAATTAATTAATACATCCGGGAAGTAAGATGTCAACGAGATAAGTCATATCTAGACGTATAACTCCGAACGACTAATAATTGAGACGAGTCGTAATAATAACATATGTTCTATGTAAGGAGATCTTTCTATAGTTATATATCTTATCACTATACAGGGTGGGGCAATTTCCCATACAGTTTGCCCATTCTCCTTTATCCAATTGCTCTTTTGTTTTGTTAGAATAACTTTCCCTTCATTGTCCTTCAGATGACTTTTCTTTTACTTAAAGAGAAATGTAAAAAATATTCCGTTCTTTAACCAGTTTAAAGTGGAAGTCTTATAATTAAAGGCTCGAGAATTTTCTTGGTGTATATAAAGAGCACTTGTAAAATAATTTGACATTGTTTTCAAGTATTCGATTTTAAGTAAGTGACTGTATTTCAGAGAGTAATGGTGCAAGGTTCGGATTTATTGCGAGTTACGAATTGATAATTAGAGGGTCTTTCTAGATTTTTCTGATTAATTCTGTTAACAAATGAGAACACGGAACGCAGCAAACGCCTTAAGTAGGTCTACGAGGAAATCAATGATGATGGGGTTTATGATAAATGATAATGGCGGCTCTGTATCGATTGCTCAACCAGATAAAGATTGAAGAAGAAAAAAAGGGAAAGACAACAGGAAAAATGTAGCAATTAACGTTTAGCAAATGATTTAAAGTATTCCAAGAGAAAGAAAGGGTAATTTAGACTTTGGTTAAAACCATTAAAGTGTTTTCTTAATGGATAACACGTGAGGTATCAAAGAAAATAATGATGACAGCAAAGATTGCGTTTATTGATTGGACATGTGAAGATTATTATCATTTGATTCGAACTTTTTTCTCTTTTGTTTGTCCATTTGTCTGTTTATCTGGTTGTGCGTGCATCACACTAAAAGGAATGGATGGATTTTGTTATAGTTATTGCCTATTTGTGTTCAACTTAAATATTTAGAATGTAAACTTTGAGTAATAAGTAACAGATTTATTTCCGAATTAGGAAGGGGATGAGAATGAATGAAAGAATCAGCGTGTATCATTTTTATTTCGTAAACATTCATTGGTTTGCTCGCAAAGGTTTTCTTCACTCGAAAATCCTTAGCAAGGATCACACGAAACACTTTCAGATACAGAAGATACTACTTTTGTCCTTTATACTGCATGTCACATTTCAAAAAGATCCATTTTGTAGTTCAAACCTCTTTCAGAAAGTCTGTCTATGTTCGTCTACTAATTATACATAACTCCACACCTTAAACGTATTTCAAAAATTGAAAATATCCGTCTTTTCCTTTCTTAAGCTACAAATAAATATAACAATCTTCACAACAAAACAGGAAAAAGTGAACGTTAACTTACTTAACACATATATGTAACAAGGGGAGGTCTGGCATAATTAGGGGCCCTCAGCTGGAAACGAATTTGGGGCCCTTTAAGGCTTTACCATTTCTCTGGCGAATGTAACCAGTACATGATTTATGGGGCCCTAAGATGAAATTTATTTTAACAACCAAAAAAAAAATAGGGCAATCGGGGGTCCCCGCCTGGGCTGGGGGCCGTCGGCGATCGCCGACTCGCCGATCTGGCCAGACCGCCTCTGTATGTAACCTAACACAATAATAAAACAACATCACTACTTAAACACCGGACAAAAAATTAGACCTCATAAAGTACATTGCTAATGTACATTAGAGGTCTAATTTTTTTGTCCCATAAAACACAATCTAACCATAAACCCTGTTGTTAATAATACAAGATTTAACTCATTAATTCTCAAATTTTATAGTTTTGTTTGAATTTAAATTTTAGCCAAGTTACAAATTTCTCATTAACTTTAATACCTTCGTTTCTGTTCGGGTTTTGACCTCTCGTATTCCTAATACGAGTCGTCAAAATTATAATAGGCTATATACCAAGCGTACAATGGAACATTGTATTATTAACAACAGAGGATATGGTTAAATGTTTAATTGTTTATAAGTAGTGCTGTTCTTTTGTTACTGGTTATATATTTGTTAAGTTAATGTTCACTTTTCACTTAAAACCTGTGTGTGTGTGTGTGTGTGTGTGTGTGTTTTTGTTTCTTTTTTCTTAATTGCATAAATAAGGCAAAAGGTTTGCAAGTTAATAAATATTCAAAAGAAAGTTTTAAAAAGTTTTACAAAATAAAGCGAAATTCATATGAAATAATTACAAATTGTTAAAGTCGAAAGAAAAAACTTTGTTTGAAAGTCAGATTCACAAGATATCTATGGAACTTGTTATAAATTGTTTTAAAACAAAGACGACATGAAAATGTCTGTAAATTATTTTAAGACAAGGAAATATTTGTAATTCTTAAAAATCTGAATCTATGTATTATTAATTTTCAAACAGAAGTCTGAGGAAGTCCATAAATTCTCTGCATGAAATATAGCGTAAAATCAATAAAAAGAGAAGAGATAATGTTTCCTGGTCTATTACGAAGATTGTTATATTTATTTGTAGCTAAGAAAAGAAAGACATATTCTGTCTGAAAATATGCGGTTGTTAAACGTATTTAAAGTATTTTAAATACGCTTATGGTATGGAGTAATTTGTACTTATTTATACGAGCAAAAGAGAAGGTCTAAGGAGGAAGTATGAACTAGAAGTTTACAAAATACAGACAAAATTTACGATCCACAATTTTCTAGACAGTAGTTGTTACTGTTTTGATTTTAGTAAGATTGTTCATCAATATTACGTAAGGATACATGTCAGTCAGTGATATATTCTCGTTTCACCGGAGGGCAAATAGTACGAGTGTCTTGTTGGGTGAATTGGGTGCAATGGAAAGGTCAGTATTGTTGGCAGTGTTGTTACCATCCTCTTAGCCTTTATTCCACGAATTTTATCGTCTCTAATTACCCGCAGAACTTCAAAGCTCACTTTTAATATATTCAGGAGTTACTCCATGCAGTAGGTGCATTTTAAATAACCATTTTGGAATTTTTAATCAATTCATCTCTTGTCAATATGTGTTGTTTATTTTAGTTGACAATGGCTTAACTACATTAATAAATTCAAATAAGCTTAATTAACATCGGTTATAAATGAGATAACATGGACCTTTAAAACGGAAATACTGACCTTGATTCTACGTTACCAAATCATCAGTTAATATTAATTTAGTTTTTCAATGAAACAGTAAAAAAAGCACAGTGTACTTCTCGAACAGTAAGATTGTAGAATAGCTGTTATATGTTTATAACTCACCTGCTGTTGTTGTCAATGTGTAAGCAGCTGTGAAAAAATTGAGATAATCAACAAATCAGAGAAAATTAACTGGAAAAGTCATGTTCTGAAGTGCCCAACCAACAGCGCTCTAATATCTAAGAACTATTCAAGTACAGAATCAATAAAAACGTTTTTTTAGGTTTGTGGTTGCACAGAAAGCATTGCTACAAAACGAACCCAATACTAACAAAAATATGAAGAAAGAAGTTTTCCTTTCATCTTGAAAGTTTTATTTGCATTATTACAAAGTTTATCTGAGGCTGTTTTAATTCTGACTCAGAAGTGATAATTCAGTCAAACAATGTTGTAGTAGTAAAGATGTAGCCAAGAAATTTACTACAACGACGACAGAAAACGCAAGAAGCTAAAAAGATCACATTATAAATAAAATAAAATAATCCATTGTCTTTGATAAAAACTAGATGGTTTGAACTAGATGGAAACAATGAAATCAGATAGTTAATCTCCATTTTTCACTCTTTCTTTTCTATAGATTTTAAAAGACTTATTCAAAAGTTTATAGCCTATGTAAATGAATACATATGTATTTCTGCTCTCTCGAGTATACGTGAACAATTTTAAGTGTTACAATTACTTAATGTAGTTAATGTAATTAACAAAATATCCAAGGAAGATTTTCAAGAAAAAAAGGGAGTGTTATATGGAATTAGATGTCAATTAGAAGGGGGTGGTTGCCAATATGTTGGAAAAACGGGAAGGAAGGTCAAAACTCGTATGAATGAGCATTCTAGTGCTATAAAACAGGGCAATGACCAGTATTTAACGGCACTCCATCACAAAAATACTGGTCATCAAATAATGGTAGAGAATCCATTCATTTATGATACAATTATTGATCAATATTTACGTAAATTTTACGAATCTTTGTTGATAAAATCCAACAAATGCTATAATACTGAGGTCTCAATAAAAAATGCCTTACAATACCAGCTCTATTAACTTTAATCAATTATTTTAAACAATAAATTGGCTTACATTAATACTTTGATACTTAGATATTGTAATAATATTAAGAATTTTTGTTTGTAATCCAGAAAAGCCTAATTTGTATTGTTTCTTACTTGTAGTCTGAAGAAGAGGCTTGTATAAGATACCTCGGAACATGTGCATGTGACGAATATGAATTTTATAAATGTATTTATATTTACTTTAGTGTGTTTGGTTTCCTTTTTTAATTTAATGTAGTTTAGTTGTAAATTTGTATTACCACGAAACTTTTCATTTTCTCCTTCACTATTTCGCGTTCTACTTTTTGCTGCTATATTTTGTCGAAAATCTTGTCAGTGATTTGTTAGATTTCCAAACACCCCTGTCAAGTCACTAAGTTGTTGTTGTTGTTTCTAATGAGATGATCGTTGTAATGGAATTCACTATTCATCACTACTTTGGCCTAAGAGAAAGAAAGCATTCATTAATCTCATTATTAGCATATCCAATAAGTCTAATAGATTAGGTAGGTTTATCCCAAGGCCCACGCTCAGAGTGCAGGAGTTACGGCCCCAACGTGAGATGAGGCTGGATGCTCGCCCGCCTATACCCCCCAGGTAAGAAATTCGGTACCCATTCTACAGATGGCTGGGTAGACCTTAGGACCTGTTTGGAGTGGATGGAGCCGAGCGCGGGGATCGAAACCGCCTTCTCCAACCCGCAGCAAAATACCCTACCACTTCGACTACTGGGCCCACTATCTATTACACTCATGGAATTTAAAAAATTTAGATAATTTAAATTTAATTGAATGGTAATAATTACATATAATATTTGTTTAGTAAACTTGAATTAATTATATGTCTTTTTTTATAATTTATGCAATTTGACATGAGAATTGAAAATTTCTCAACTATACACTTAAATAATCCTTTCAAAAGGACTAAAGCCCATTGCACATGGATCCGAAAATCGGATGGTCGGATCCACGAATCGGACATATTCTCTTTCATATGGCCACGAAACGTCGCCTATACGAACGATTTGAATGTTACATGTCGTATAGACGACGTCAGAGGTAGTTTCGTGGCCATGTGAAAGAGAATACGTCCGATTCGTGGATCCGACAGTCCGATTTTCGGATCCATGTGCAATAGGCTTAAGTATGCATTTATAAGCATTTAAAAAAATTATGGAGTCGCTTAACATTGCACTAGGCATTCCTGAACTATATCCATTGGATCGTATTGTAGGACTGAGTCTCAACTTGAAAAGGGGGAGGAGATGGAGATGAAAATACACTACAACCTCTTTTGTCCGCCCCTCGTTGATCCGGATCTCCGGATAATGTAGACATTTTTTATTTTTTTTATTTAATGTTCACATAGATAATAATTTTAACTACGATAACCAGAACATAAGTATAAGTACGCCAAACATTCGCTTTTTATTTTGATTGAATGTACAGTTCCTGCATAGATTGTAGAATAAATTATGGTAATAAAATGTTTTTTGTCGAGTTTAAGAAAGCTTTACTAGAGTGTCACAGGGCGTTGAAGCTACAAAACATAGTTTTTTATCGTAATAAACAGTAAGTCTGTTTATTTAAGGATTTGGTTTGCTTATTACTCATATTACCCGGATTATCCAGATTATCGATTTTCCGGATTGCCTTTGGTCCCAGTTAGTCCGGATAAACGAGGTTGTAGTGTAATAAGTACTCCTACTGGACTGGAAATAAGCATTGTATTAAATTTTAAAGAAATCGGTTTAGTCGTTTAAAGCCCATTGCACATGGATCCGAAAATCGGACGGTCGGATCCACGAATCGGACGTATTCTCTTTCACATGGCCACGAAACGTCGTCTATACAAACAATTCAAATGTTACATGACGTATAGACGACGTCAGAGAGAGTTTCGTGGCCTTGTGAAAGAGAATACGTCCGATTCGTGGATCCGACCGTCCGATTTTCGGATCCATGTGCAATGGGCTTAAGAGAGGGATTTAGAGGTTTTGAGTGATGGGAGATGTGCAAACCAAAGTTAATGAGTCTAGGCTTTTTTTTTTTAAATTGAGCTGTAAATAAGCTGAATACCAAATTTGTTGGAAATCTGGCAAGCTGTTTTAACGTGATATGCTTTCTAACAAAACAAACAGAAGACAGATAAGTCCAGTAGTTAGACTTCGTATATTCAGTAATTATTTAATTAGATAAAAGCTTAACGTGTATTAAAAATTTGCATTTAGTAGAATAAGAAATCACCACACACACCAAAACTTGTTTATTATAAAAACTTTTTTAACAAGTTTATAATAAAAATGTTTTCCGCATTTTTAAAATATTTTTATTATTAAAAACTTTTTTAACAAATTTTGGTGTGTTTGGTGATTTTTTATTCTATTATAAAAATAAAAGTAATTATTTAACTGGAAATACGATCTCAATGCTTCGTTGATGTTTTCGGCGAGGTCTATCTAGCTACAAAATTTCATGTTTCTAACCCCTCAAATTCCTGAGTTGAAAGTGACGCCGGACGGACAAACAGACACAGGCGACAAAAGCGGCAATACATTTTGTCTTCTCGCACTTTATAGAAGCCGAAAAATACATTTCCTCGATGTCTAATCTTTTTAAGATTAATGTTTTCAATCGTGTTTTCTTTGTAGAGAAAAATTAAAGTTAAAAAAATCGGACTGTTTGAAAAAGAAAATTCACTTTCTTTTTATTGAGTTTTTTTTTTTATTTCCGGATCATTTGACTTCGCTGTTGGGGGAAATTCCGCGGAAATCACTAGAAACTCGATAAGAAGCAGTTTCCGTTGATGGCTAATTTTATAGCTATCACAAGTTGACAGCAGTTATCAAGTGAATTGATGATGGTTGCCTTTGGTCTAGGATTACAAATTAAACCCATTCTAGAATTAGAAGAGGAAACGAGAAAATCCTATTTATCACAAAAGCGTTAAACATTTCAGTGGAATTTATTGGGATTTTCTACGAACAACACTATTTTTTTGGTCTGGAGTGAAAACAGGAAGAAGTATTTTTCGTTTATTTCTTTGTTTCTTTTCCGTTTTTATTTTAATTTATGCATACAAAAAATGAGGTCGAATCTTAAGTAATTAGAGCTAAGGTATTTAGCAATGAGAGTGTTGTTTTAAATTTACAAGGTTACCTTTGTATGTTTGGGGAGCCATTGTCTTACCTAGTATTTGTTCATTTTTATTGAACAATTTCTACTCAATTTTTGAACGAAACTTATTCTCAAATTGTTTTGTGACTTTATTTCTATTATTGACTTGAAAAAAAGGAAGATGCATACTTCCTGAAAATTTGTCTCTTACATTTAGTATTTTAATAAAATATTTTTATTTTGTGTGGAAGAGTGTATTTTTATCTAACGTTTTCGAAATAGAAAGGAAGAAGATTGTTGAAGAGTTTGAAACAGCATTGTTTCTATGAAAAAATTTCTGTTAAGATTAGGTATAACTTTAGACTTAAGTTACGAATAATTCAAGTCCAAGGAATTTTTAGCTTCCTAATAATAAGATATGTATGTAATTAAAATGCACTCATCAAAAAATATGAAATTTATCAGTATATTTTATTTATAATGGTAATTCAGTTGGGAATCCCTAATTAGGAATACTTTGATAACATTGTCATTTATAAAAGTTACTTTTTTAAATAAAATAAAAAAGACAAACATAAATGATACAAACAAAGATTTTTTGTTTAATTACCTTATAACAAAACAAAATACAAATATTCCTCGTTGAAACGAATACTTAACTTTGTAACAAATTCAGTCCAATTCAAACCATATTGTTACATAACTAACAATGACCAGAAGCCGAGTTGTCATTCGCTTTGTTACAAATAGGTTATTATGAGATTGATCTCAAATTTACAAGTAGTTCATAATAAACAGCTAAGAGAAAATTATAGATTTCTAATTTACGGTGATGTAAGCATCAATTGCATTTTGGATTCAAAATACCTGAAAAAACTATAAGTTAAAGCAGATTTCACTTCAGTGAGAAATTTTAGCATTAAAACGACGATTTTTTTTTCTTATTTTTGAACTTTGATGGAATAGGGGAAAAAAAGCCAAAATACGGTTCCATCAATGTCCCAATTTACAGGGGGATATTTGAAAACTACTTTTCAGTAAAAGCTGATACTTGAAAATAGATTATCGTTTTCAAATATTTGCTCAAATTTTTACTCAAATACGATGTTTCTTTTCATCTGTAAATCAATGGATCCAACTTGAGTGTAGAGTTTTGGTGAACAAACATCACAGATACAAGTCGCAGTTACGGATTATAATTCAATAGCTAATTGTTTACAGAAGCTGCACATTTAATAGTACACTACAACCTCGTTTATCCGGACTAACTGGAACCAAAGGCAATCCGGAAAATCGAAAATGCGGATAATATGGGTAATAAGCAAAACAAATCCTTAAATAAACAGACTTACCGTTTATTACGATAAAAAACTACATTTTGTAGCTTCAACGCCCTGTGACACTCTAGTAAAGCTTTCTTAAACTCGACAAAAACCATTTTATTATCATAATTTATTGTACGATCTATGCAGGAACTGTATATTTAATCAAAATAAAAAGCGAATGTAATTATAGTTACGTTCTTGCTATCATAGTTAAACATTATTATGTATGTGAACTTTAAATAAAAAAAAATGTCTACAAATTTGATCCGGATTATCCGGAGATCCAGATCAACGAGGGTTGGATAAAGAGGTTGTAGTGTAATTTCAAAATATCCATTGTCTGTCTTCTTTGGGAGGGTCCTTAGAATTTTCCTTAAAATATCAGAAAGCTGTAAATTACAACAATTCTAATTAGAAAGCAAGAAATAATGTTTAATACTTACTGAATATTTTATGAAAATAAATAGTTTAGAATGTACTTTGCTGTGGAAGTGAGTGAGTGTGAGAGTGTGTGTTCTCTATTAATTTTCGAAATGGTGGATTGGTAATCTTGCGATTAACAGTTATGGACAAAGACGATCTAATTTCTGTAATGATGATTTTCTGTTCGCATCCCTTGGAAATTACACCTCATTGTGACAAAGCATTAAAGCATTTAATCTGGCTTTAGCAAGTTAGTATTTGTAGATTTTCATCAAATTTTCAGTAATGAAGAACTTGAAAGACGGTTTTAAATTCTGGAAAATTTTACAATTTACACAAAAAGGGAACGTTTTCATTTATACTGCCTTCAGGACTTTCAAAACAAAGAAAACCAACAAAATGAGCATTTTAAGGAAAATAGATTGAAATAACAAAGAAATCCTTGTTATTTGTTGGGTTTGCTATCAAGAAATGATTCTACTACAATTCCAAATGGTATTCGAATTTCGAAATGTAGATTTCCAGTTTTACCAAATGTCACGTGATCTTTCCCCATCTTCAATGCACAGCAAACTTCTGAGAAATTGACTATTAAAGAAGAAACGAAACAGGATGTTGAGCAAGAATTCTAAGCAGAAGAAACCAACTGTTACAATATTTACAGAAGATATAAAATTGTTCTCTGAAGTTTTAGTGTGGGATATAAAGGTTTGATACCGTGGAGCTTCTACATACTGATAGTGAGCTATCTGAATCTCAAATTGGCCAACTGCACTTTTTATCAAGAGCAACCAAGTTAAGAGACCTCGTACGTAAACAGCAGTGGGGATATTTTTTTATAGATGAAGTGTGATTTAGGCGACGTTGTTGTTCCTTCTTTTTACATTTTCGATACCACTAAGGCAGTCTCAGAATTATGCAAAGTAGGCTCTACTACAGGGCGTCAGGATGAAAGTTTTATCTGAGTGCAGAGGCATCCCCTTTCCCGCCACTGATTACCCACTCAGAATAATTCATGAGCTCCAGGCTCAAACCCTAGCTGCAAAAGCCTCCGAACTTCGCGTTCAAGCACACAATTAAGGGGCGGTTGAAGAAATGGTCCGTACAAAATGGAATATTTCCATAGGATTAATGACTTTTCCTCTGCTAACATCAGTGTCTGCTTTACACGGATCTTTTTCTCGTGCTGTAACTTTAAAAGTCAAGAAATTAACGCTACATCTAACACACTCAAATGAGCGGAGGAAATAAGTCATGATTTAACTTTTAGACAAAAAAGGAGACACAAATCTTCGTACATCCCGTTTGCTAAATGTCTTTCAAATGTCATTGCCATTTTACTAACAATAAATGATTGCATATGTATTAGCAATAAAACAGTTTCAACCATTTTTCCATTAGAATTGTATTTATTTAAAAGTTTGTATGTGCATTTCGGGAGACTCCAACTTGCGACAAGGAAAAATTATCTCGTTTGCTCCTCGTTTAACGAAATATTCGACAATATTTGAGTAGAATATTTTGAAAAATAGTTTTTTACATTACTTTGTGGTACAGTCGGGCCTCTATTTAACGAAGTCGCTAAATCCCGAAAAAAAGTTCGTTATATGGAAAATTCGTTAAATAGAGATTCGCTTTTAAAATTACTTTAAACTATATAAAACAGATTTAAAATACCTAAACAATAAATATTATTAAAAAAAGTAATGATTTTAATTACATAAAGCATACATTACCACATGCGAACTTAAATTTTACTAATAAAGTCTCTTAATTTCGTCTGAGTTTTTTTTTAAAAAAGTGTTTTCGCTCATAGTACATCTCGCATCTTTGCAATGCACCAAAAACCCCTTCAGTATTTTCTTTAAATTGTAATCCGCGTCGGATTGTTTCAAATGATCATTTCTGCATCATGATCATTTCCATTTTGATCATCTTCATCGCAATTGATACTGTATTGTTTTTATTTTTCACACTGTCCAAAATATCCGATTCAGTTAGTGTTTCCGAGGTCTCAACTTCAAAATCAATGGAAAGATAATCATCAATCAGCACATCATTGTTAATTTCTTCTTTTTCCCTCAGCTGTATCCACATTTCTTTCATTTCCTCTAAAGGAATATTAATAATAAAAACATTTCAAGGAGGGAAAAAAATTAGATACCACGAAGAAGTTCGTTAAATAGAAAGTGCACTTCGCTAATGGGAGGTTATTTTACGAAGAAATTAGCAAAATGTTCTTGGTTCCAAAGAAAAGTTCGCAAAATAGAGAAATTCGCAAAAATAGAGGTTCGTTAAATAGAGGTCCGACTGTATAATAAAAAGCTCTTAAAAGAACTCAAGGCTTACTTTTCTTAAAATGTAGCGTTTAACTTTTCTTTATTTTTCTTAAAGATAAGAAATAGATGATGATTATGTAAAGAACTTATAATGTACTGAAATTTCTGGTTAACTGAAAATGAATTCAATCATCAGATACCTATTTGATTGTTTTACTTAAAAAGTGTCAATTAATGGACATCAATGGGTGAGACCAAGTGTTTGCCAAATGATATCCAAATGACATCCTAGTTTACCAAATGACTTCACCATTGTTATAGATCTTCAGCTAGATTTATCTCTCCATGACATGATCGGAAAGCATGAAATTTAATGGAACCCAAAATCGCACCCGGCCATGGGATCCACCAAAAACAAGTAAAGAAAAGAAATTGACTATATTAAAACAGCATTTCTAATAAAGATCCTCAACTCAAGCGTACAGACGGATTCTACGGTTAATCTTACTGAGTTCTGTCAAATGGCTTGCTGAAAGGTACGACGGTCGAACGTCAGACTGGACTTCATGATCTATGTTACCTTACTCAGTAACAATTTGTAATCATTTGTAATCTCAGGAGCCCCCATCTCCTCCTTCCTTCATTTACACGGTTATTATATTGTAAGGAAACCTTATACTTTAATCTTATTTGCTTAATTGAAGGAATTTTCCCAAAATCAAAGGGATAAAAGCCCTTCAATGATTAAAATCTATCAATAAATGTTGCTATCAAAGTACTGATAACAAATCCTTAATAATTATAAAAGGGAAAATCGTAAGTTTGTTTGTTTATCATTCAATCTCGGCGAAACCGATCGGAATGAAATTTTGCATGCAAGTAGTCTATGACACGGGGAAGGATATATTCGCTGTTAATGAATGCGTTTAAGGAGAGGCGCGAACCACACGAGATACCTGATAATTCTATTAGGCCATGAATACGGTGATTAAAATACGATATGGTTAATTAATATGTTGAAATGATCATGTGATATTTTATTAACTGGGGAAGATTGGAAGTGATAGGGGTGTGGAGAAGACCCCAAAGGGCTAGGAAGTCGAAAATTCTACGATCTCGATAGTAATTTGCTAAATAAATAACTATAAATTCTGCGGTAGTTAGAGACCAACAATGTGAGTTACTTGTAATTATTAAAAATTTGGCTCTAAATAGAAAGAACGTTTGAATAAAAGCAAGTTCCTCAGCCACACTTTTTCTTTTAGCAAGTTCTACGTTACGAAAACAAACTGAACAGTTCTTAAATTTAAAGTGAAACATTCGATTTAAAAATGAATCAGATTCAGTTATAATACAAGAAGTTCCTTACTTTCCTTAATGTCTAATTTGTTTTCTTTAAATCGCCAAAATAACAAATAAAATTAAAAAAATCTCAGTTTGTTTTTAAATTATAATGTCTGCGAAATATAAACATTACAAATTTTTCCATTTTTCGCCAAATTATCATTTTTCGTTTAAGATATTCAATAGAAATTTAATGTTAATTTAAATACCGACCATTAAAGCATGTATACATTTAAAATAATAAGGTAGTATTATGTTTCGAACCCCTATCTTTTTTTGGGTTCTTTATCAAGTCTCCCCCCTGTACCTAAAGAAAAAGGATCCTGCTTAGTTGGATTCGCAGGTGCAAACGGCGCATTTGCACCTACGAATTCAACTAAGGAGGATTCTTTTTCTTTTAGGTACAGGGGAAGACTTGATAAAGAACCCCATGAAGGACGGGGGTTCGAAACGTAGTACTACCTTATTATTTTAAATGTACATGTGCTTTAATGGTCGGTATTTAAATTGTAAATTTAATTGTAAACTTCACGTTAAAATTATTTAGAAATTTAATGTTTTGATTATAATGTGTTTCTGTGAGAATTTTCGCACCTTTTCGCACTCGTTTCTCAATGAGAATCCATATTGAAAAACTTAAACAATTAAACTTATATCGCCTGTTGCCCTTAAATATGCAAGCCAACTTTCAACACGATTCGTGGAGTGGTTTGAAAGGTGTTACAGACAAACCTGCACACTTGATGAGTCTCACTTTCCCGGGAAAGTAAGCTTATAATAATATAAAATATGAAACTTATTTGTAGTTTCACATTCCAACACCAGTTGGCGCAGGTGTCGTGGCGTCGCCCAGAACTGCTGGGAATCTCTCCTCGACGTCTAGTTAAGACCATGAGGCAGCTAATATTTTCCCGATTGAAACACTAAAAGTCTCGGCGAAGCACCATCTCGACTGCCGTAATCCGCAAGGTTCTCTGCCGAGCTGTCGACATCGCGCGAATAAATGATTCTAAGATGAGAACACTGATAGAAGAAGAGGAGTAGATTGGTGCCAGAATTCGAGGACCACTACTGGTCTAACAGTGCTGTGGTGTCCCAAGATACCACACTCAAATGTTTCGGATTACCATGTAACACGACTTGATAAGTTTTAATGTCCAAAATTCTGAGGATATTTAAATAATAACATAATACAATAAGTAATTGATCAAAATCTTTTTGAAATAGAAATTTTGTTGACCAAATTGCTGAACGTTTTACTTCCAAAAAAATTACAATTTTTAAATTTAAAAATTCAATTTTGATTAGCAAAATTGTAATTGAAAAGCGTATTATATTATCTTATAATATATTATTTTATAATAGCCACAAATCATTTAAGTACAACTTGGATGGAGACTGCAACTTGGATGGTAGTAAATCTGAAATTCAAATTTCAGCTTACTTTGATAAGTAGTATATTGGGTTAATTTTGTCACAACGCTTACGTAAAAGATAGTTCCCTGACTTGAGTTAGAGACTATTCCATGTTCTAAAAGCGTCTCTTGATTTTCAACGATCCGGTCTTACAACCAGAACCCATACATTCGACGCGTGGTCCGTGACTTCGACAGATTTCATCATGTTTCCACGATCTTCTGAGACTACGAGCTGCTTTTTCTCTTAATAGACTCGGCGCCATCTTTTCGCTCAGTTGCGTACAATAGCCGTACCGAAATTTTGTGTTCATACTGTGTTTATACAGCTTTCCCACTTAAGTGATATACAGTAGACACTCGCTAATCCGGCACGTTCGGGACTTCGGCAGTGCCGGATTACCGAAAATGCCGGATTACTGAGCGCCGTCTAAAAATAGCCGTTATTGCGAGGATAGCGGAAATACCGCTAAAATAGAGTCAAAAGGGCTATTAATAGGTATCAGGCCATTTTTCCGTGTTCTATTGTGATTTCTCTGATTTCGGTAGTGATGGAAAATAAAAACAAAACAACAAAATATATTTTTATGTAGTATTATAATTTAATACAGTACATACAGTACAGTATAGTTACTTTATTTCGTACATTAAGTAATGTAGTACAGTACTAAGACATTATATATTAAGTATATACATTATTGTAGTTAATACTTATAATACGTACAACATTGGAAAGTATATGTATACGGTACTTTACTGCAGCGGTAAGAAATGAGACCTAATGTCTTTTTGTTTTTTTGAATCATATTGTTTCTTTAAAAACTCATTACGGACAATACATAAGTTAACGAGTCAACTTCTTTAGAGGTGCTTGGTTTAGAAAACATTGAACAGAATCTCAACTCAAACTCACAACATTGAACGTTCACGGCAAAGTGACACTGTACCGTAGCACTGACAAGTGAGCACTAGACGACACAAAATGGCGGACGAAGATTTGTCATCACTGCCGAGTACGCCCGACCTCAGCCGATTGCCCGCGAACTCTGCCGAACGCGCCCGGAAGGCTTATTCAGTGTTAAAAAAAACCCTTAGACCGATGCCGGATTATTGAATGTGCCGGATTATTGGATGCCGGATTAGCGGGGTTTTACTGTGTAGTGCATTTGCGGGCTAAAAAAGACATTTTTAAAGAGGTCCTAACCAGTCGAATAAGCGAAGTACGACTGTACTTTCAGTAGCACAGTGATTCCTCTTCTTGTATCAATGGTTTTGCTGTAAAGTTTTGATTGGATCGAAAAGGTTAATCTCACCAACATCCAACCTCACTGCTCCACGACCCTTTTTGTTTAATTATTTTATTGCAATTATTTCAGTAATTTTTCTTTAATATTGTAACAATTTATTTGTAAATATTTTTAAAAATCATTTATTTGTATTTTTGTAGAAATTATTTATCTGTATATATCTGTATTTTATTCATTTTAATATTTACCGTTATTTATTTTAAATCATTCGTTTTCTATTTTCTAATTATTTTCTGTTTTTTTTTTAATTCTTTTCCGTTTAATTAGTTAATTAATTTAAATTCAATACGTTCTTGTCCAATCACTATGTATATTTTTGATTACTTATCCAATGAAATTCAATTTTGTAAAATCTATCAAAATCCATGTTTTCTGTTTAATAAATTAATTAAGTTTGGTTACTGCAATTGTGAAGCTTTCATTCTGTATTTCAAGCTGTATTTGAAATATTTAAGAAACAAATAATAAATTAAGTAATTACAAATTTCAATTATATGTTTGAGATTTTTCATTCTTAAACAATTTACTTTTAAAACATTTGTACTTGATTTCCTCTATAAAAATTCGAAACTTCGCCTTGGGTACATCACTCAAGAGAATTTATAATTTAATACTTTATTACCGAATTTTCTCAAATATAAACTGCACTCCGTTCTTCAAGAACTCGAATTACATAATTTAGTAACTTTGTCAAATCTCAGCATTAAGATTAAAAATAGTGACTTAAAAGAAAACAGATATTACATAACAAATAAAAAAAAAAAAAAAAAAAAAACCACCCATCAGAATGCTGCTATACAGCGGTTTAGGCGAATCGATTGTTTTAAACAAATAACAACTCTCCACTTAAAAACTTGCAAATTATAGACAAATGTATAAAAACTTTGCTAAAAACTTTGTTACATCAAATTCTTTCAATGGGAAAACGGTTCTAAGTTCGGATATGAACTTAGGTTATTTTTCGTTTGCACTGACCTTGCAGCAAATAAGCTGGGCTCAAATTTGTTCTAAAACCTTCCAGTGTTTGAAAAGAAATCTTGCCTCGAAAGGAAATCTTTTTTTTTTTTTTGTTACCTTAGCTTTTTTTTATTTGTGGAGAACAAGAGTTTGCAATTTCGCTGAGTAAAGATGGTTTCATACAAATATTGGTTAGCTCTATAAATATAAGTTCAGGCGACAATGGAAGTGCAGGGGATCCCAATATCAACAAAGATAAAGAACAAAGGTGTGTTTTTATTCTGAAAGTTTTATTTGCATTCTTCCAAAGTTCTTGTTATGTGAGGTTGTTTGAATTTTGAATTCGGAATGATAAAAAAAATAGAAATTATTTCTGTTTTAATAGGAGAGGTGCAGCTGAGAAATCTTATTTCACTTTGAGGAATTGGCCTGGAGGTTTGGTCTTCTTTCTTCTATGTTCATTTCTTTTCCGTAGATGTAAACTGAATTGATATAGCTAGGTTTCATTGACAAGGCTGGCCGCCTTAGGATATCGAGCTGAAACATTCTTCTTCATCATGACATAAATAGAGCCGTACACCTGTTAAATACTAAGAAATTTAATCAAAAAT
>JAFIDM010000179.1:37699936-37730968 GCA_023159025.1 Thereuonema tuberculata | reverse complement strand
ATGATTGTTGCTGAGCTGTATTATAAATGTGATTGTTGCGAATGCAACAGGCGCAATTGTTGCGATTGTTGTGCTTAATGATAATTTAATAAGATTTTAAAGATACTTGTCCATAGACGGACGGACAAACCGGGAATATAAGGCGTCTGATACTTGTATGAGAAGCCTAAAAATATTAACAAACAATGTTAAAACAACAACAAAAATCCTTAATAATGGTTTTGCAAGGGAATAATAATTTGATTGATTGACAACAACGAAACAGCGCGAGCTTTTGTTTTTTCATTTTAATCAATAACTTTCTTCGGGCTTTTAAAATGTCAAGATTCCATCTTGACAACACAATTTCGAAATTTCACAAAGTAGTTAAACTATTTTCCTTGCTCGTAAGACTCCTTTTTATAAATTCTTGTTTGTGTTTATTGTAATTTGACTGCTCTCACACGCAATGTTGAAATGAAGGCTTTTAATGTGATAATGATATCGTCTCCATTTAGTTTGTAATCCATTTTCCAATGAAAACGAGGACCCTAACATCATTCACTGCGCATATGTTTGTCTGCCCTCACTTCCCTCAAATAACGTTTAAACCGCTGTAGAGTCTTCTTGAATCTTAATATGCATATATAATCTAAGATTGAAGGGGCGATTTGTGTGAAACATATGTTCTTATCAATAAAATAGTGTGAGAAGGCGTCAAATATTCCATTAGAATCAATGGGTTTCTATTCTAATTCTATTAATATTTCATTGTCTTAAACAATGAAAATTAAGCCTTTTTAGCTAATTAATTAATACATTAATTATTGCACAGCAGGTTATAGATATATCATATATAATCCCTATCACTTCGTTCGATCCTCTCATTTGTCGTGTATTTGCATTAATTAATATAAATACATGATATTTCGACTCAACTATGTACCAGTCTTACGTTAATTTAGCCCTTTTCCAATTTTGTTGTGATTTCATATGATACAGGGTGAATCGTAACTTAGTTGAAATTTTTGTTTGTTAAATATTATGTTTCTAGTTTGGTTGAATGTGAAACGAATTCATTTGTATAATCAGGTACGGAAAAGGGCTAATTTAACGTAAACAGAAGAAGAATTGTATATAGAACATTCGAAATATCATATATTTGCATATAACACAGATAAATCGAGGATCGAATGACTTGGTGTGAATATATAATTAAGACATTAACTATAGCGCTGTTTGACATGAGTTCACAACGTAAATAATATGGATTTAATTAATGTTATTAGAAAATAGGAAAGTTGTATTATTAGCATTCAGCAAATTTAGCAAAACTAAATCAAATCAAGAAAAATAAATAACATTATTAGGAAAGTAGAATACAAGTTCCTTCAAATTTCTTGTTATCGATAGATTTTTTTCTTCAATTTAATGATAAATAATTTATATCAAATAAGTAATTTTCGAAGTTAACTCTAAAAATCCTTTAAACTCTATAAAGACGAAATTGTAGATTGCTCGAGATTGAAGACACACAATCAGCATTCCACACAGCATCCCATTCAAATCGTCCTCACTGAACTGTCGGCGTGAAAAAATGTGATATGTGCTTTAATTTGGACGAGTCGGAAGATGTAGGTGGATTAAAGTTCGCTCGGGCTGTGGTATGAAGCAGTCCGTTGCTTGGTATTTGGTCTCGTCTGAATTCCAATGTTCAGATTGAATTCGTTCAAGAAAGGAAGAACGTCCAGCCAATCAGGCGTCGCGTTTAAACGGAAGCTATTTATACAGATTGTTGGTTCCAATTGAAAACAAACAATGCGACTAATTAACACCAACAATGGAAGGAACCAACAAGACAAATGATCGGGTCTTTCTTTGAAAAGAGCGCCGGCAGTCAAGCGTTTATAGCTCAAAATGGAGGTTTAGCATAACTTGGATTCCCTTAGGCAGACACCAATCTCGAATACGAAGAGAAACTGCAGAAATTTCAAGTTTTAAAAGCTTCACTATAATTGTAAAACAAAAGTTTTAAAACAATTTTACACTCGGATAATTATAATCAAGATAATCTAATCTAATATAATTATCAGCCCTTAATAGGCATTTTAAAGTTTTCCAAAATAGCTTTCTACAAATAATAAGCTATCATTTGCTCTAAATGTATCTTCGGACTGCATATTTTCTCCCGTGCGGCTTAAAAAAAACTTAAATGCAGTACAAACGATGTAAAATTAACATTTTACATTTTAATGCTGTATAACCACAAGATAATACAAAATATATATACTAGCAGCAAAGCCTGTCGGACGACAGACATAAAAAAATCTGAAAAATCCTTTTATTATCAACTATCAAATATAAAGTGAATGAATTCTAGATACTGTGCTAACTTGTGAACGAAGCTTCTTCGGCGAAAATGGTTTTGAGTTTCGAAATCAGCGTAAACAACTGAGTAATTATGCCAAATTTCATTAAAATGGATGCAGTGGTTAACAAAATTATTTGGTTTTGAACGTATGTTTTGTAAGAATTTCAGTTGTCGAGGTCAGTTCCCAAGAATAAAATTTCATGGAAACTACATGGAATGACACAATGAACTGATATTTTCATCTAATTTGTGTACTTTTGATTCAATGGTACCATTGAGAACCGTTGGATCTATCTTAATAGCTTAATTATATCGAGTTACAGACAGACAGGCGAACTTAGCCAATTTATATATATATATAATGTCCAAACTGGATGCACTCTTTATTACTTCAATCTGTAATTTAAATTTTAGATGATTTCAATTAAATATTTTAGCTATTAATTTGTTCATTCATTCTGTGTTAATTCATTCTGTAATTCAAATTTTAGATAATTTCAATTAAATATTTTAGCTGTTAATTATTCTTAATTTTAATATTTAGGTAAATTTTAAATTTTAGATAATTAAAAAATCTAAATTAAGGAGAGCAACGTCTTAATTGTTGCGTTTTTGCTAAATTAGTTCTAAATTTTGCCGCTGATGACGTGGTGATCGAATAATCTGTTTTATCACCATAGAAACGGTGAACTGAAATTTGAATTGGCAGTTTCAGACAGTGATTTGTTCTTTACTTTGGTTTCAAATTTCATATCACTGTCCGGCTATATATATATATATATATATATATATATATATATATATATATATATTTAATTCGATTGATGATTTGATTTGAATTTTTTTTTTTTTTTTTTTAATGTTTATCAGACTTATTTAGGTGTACTTCTTACTCTTTTCTGTTCCTGTTAAAAAGTTGAAACTTCACAACTCCTCTCTGTTGATTTTGAAAGAAACTGGACCTTAGGGACTCTTGAAACTGTAAGAGTCTCTGAAAAAAAGTTATCACGATAAATAAACATAAATTATGTAAACAAGAAGTAACTACTTTTCATTAAATGATCCATTCTTAAAATTTCTTTTATTATTTTTTTTTCTTTTTTCTTTTCTTTTAAAGCCCGGAAAATCTAAACAACAAATAAAGAAAAACTAACATTTATATTCCAATTGTAATATTTACTGAATAAAAACAGCATAAATTTTCCTTTTCCTGAAAAACAGGAGTTAAATACGCATGACTTTCGTTAAATTTTCTCATTGAGATTCATTTAATCATATTGGAGTGGTTTAAAGATTGAATATTCATAAGTCATAACAATGGTTGAGACCAAATTATTTACAAGCGACGCCCTGAAATTGTTATTTTTTAATAATTCAAATGCGCAGTTTGAATTTTTATGCTTTAAAAAAATTCATTGAGGCTTGCGCACTGCTGGCACATGAAGTTTCTCACTAATTTTTCATTGGTGAGTTTTTCATTGTGTATTTTTTTCTTTGAGGCACCACTGCGCTTCCGATGTATCACTGAATATTCATTGTTGAAGACAATGCGTTGTTAACAGAAACAGATTTCCCATTGTTTTTCTTGGGAAATTTTAGCCTTCTTTTTGCCAATGATGTCAAATATAAAGATTAATCTTCGAAAAGGCATACCAGCTTCATGAAGAACTATCCAGCATTTAAAGTTATTAATAAGACATACATATACACACAAATATATTGACTAATTAGATGGGTCACTATTGAAACATAGGCTAATAAAATTATTACGAGAGGAAATGATTGGTCAGTAAGGTCTTTCTATTTTCGAGTCTTTGGAAAAGACGTTAACGTATGAAGCAAATTTTAATAATTTTTATAGTCATCACAATTGCTAGTTATTAAGTTATTTTTAGTATTTACTTTTTGTTAAATTATCTGAATAACAATATTAAGTTGTTTTTTTACGTATTCTTTAATTATAAATCGACTTTGGCTAAATCTCAAAGGCTTGTGTTTAACTCGTATCATTAGTATTCTACAGAAAGGAGTTGTCTTAAGCAGAGACATTGGAAACTGTGAATTGTTGGATAAAGGAGGTCCAGTTCCAGTACAGATCTCTTCTGTAGATTGGAAAAGACTATCTTACCTTTTCTATGGTGAAAGAGAAACACCTTTGTCAAGTGAAATGAACCTTAAGGAGTCGTAGTTCAGAGTAGATGGTTCAGGATAGCAGAGAACAGAAGATAACAAAGGGAATGGAGAGAACAGAAGAATCAACTCTTGACAATAAAAATGGATTCGAAATATTCAAGTCAATTTTAACAAAATTTAACAAGAAAATCAATTTACACAAACAATGTGTGTTTATTTAAAACTGCAATCTTTATATATATGCATGTTTTGTGTGAATATATGCAAAATATACTATGACTTCTAAGAATAATAATATAAAAATTACAATAATAATAATAATAATTTACAGTGTAGCTACGAGGGAATTAACGGTAAATGACACATGTACTTAATGGAAGATTTAACGTGCAATTAATAAGGTCTAAAAAGGAATAAAACGCGGAATCAAAATTTCCAAAAGCAGCTCAGTGATTTTTTTTTTTATTATTTTTGCGCGTTTTTTTATTCCTTTTTAGACCTCAATAAAAAAAAACTATTTTTCTCTTCCATCAATGTTAATTTTCAAATTTTGTGTTATTTTGTAAATTCGTGTTGAAAACCTTCTCTTGAGAGTGTAATTGAAAATTTATTATAGCAGAAATGAATTTATAATTCGACATGAAATATCATACTGAACGATTTGTTCAATGATTCAGAATATCATAGAAGATTTTTTTTAAAAATTATTTTGTTCAAACAAGTTATGATTAATAAAAATTTTGTGAAATTCACAAAAGTTTTGCAAGAGATGGTGGGAAAATTATATTTAAAATTTGCATCCGATAAGAACAGAACAAGAAATTGATAAATAATATTAATAAATAATAATTTAATGTTGTAATAATTTTTATAATTGTAATGATTTTTATATATTCTTATTTATCTTTATATTATAGTTCTATTTATTCTATTTATTTTTAGTGTTTTAGATTAATCAGCATTTATTCCATTGTACATTCTAAATTTTAACCGTTTAATTCTATTTATTTAATTCAAGTATTCCGTTGGCTTCTTCCCTCTGATTCGCTGTAATTTAAAGATACAGTTAAAAATCAGTTAAAGACCACGTGTGATTTAAATTCCCCAATCAATTGTAAAAGCACGTCAACCAATCACAGCTCTGTAAATAAGGTTATTTTAAACCCCTGATGCTAGGAATAAATTAGTTCCAGTTAGAGTTCTCACTAGCTCCAAGTCTGATCTTTAATTCCACGAACCATTGGCCAAAAACCATATTAATAATATATTAATACACCACACCACCATATTAATAAGGATAAATAAAACTACATAGAAAGTTTCATGGAATTGGCCTACTGGAAATAGACTCAGGCACAAAGATAGGCTAAGGAGAATCAAGTTAGTAGATGAAAAACTTCAATGCGTGTTTTCTTTTCAATTATTGTTGACTGCTTTTGTTGATAATACTTTACTTTTTCAAGCTTAATCAGAGATCTATCCAAAATGGTTTTTCACGAAACAGCAAAGCTAAATTCTATATTTTCCATAAATGCTCACAAAGTAGCTACATAACTGAAATTGTTTGCAAACCTTTCTGTTTAGCGTAATCAGTTTTCCAAAATTCCAATTTTGTCGTGGCATTCTGTCAAGGTGGAAGCACAGCATCAGAGAACGCAAATATTAAATTTGTTGTTGCTCGGATCTCACGGAAAGGTGAAAAGTTTTATTTTCCTTTGCAGCTCTATTATAAAAAATTCCCAAACAAATTCAATTTTCTTTGCCAACTAAACTTTTATAAGGAAAAAAAGTGAAATTTGCAGAAGGAAAAGAGAACTGAGCCAGTTCTTGGCAATAAGAGTTATATTTCTTGGTGGAAAAAAAAAAAGGCGGCAAAAAATACTGCTGGCCGCGAAAAATGAAATACGGTTTTAGTAGGGAAAGCGTTTGATACAACATACATTAATCACGACAGCAAGTGTGCAAACCTTACTTAGGCTGCCCAATTGTAATCTAGGCCCTTGTCAATTCGCAGGAAGCCATAAATAAAGTTTGACTATTTGGCATCGATGCGAAGAGGCAGGACTGGGCATCTCCCGCCAAGAATTGATCGTCGCAGCTGTGGTGGGTTGTTGCATATTCATTGGTTATGGGATTTGAATTTTCTATTCAAATGAGAAGCTAGCAAATGGCACAAAGTCAAGTTGCAAGTTTTGGGAAAGATTTCAGTTCTGAGAAGAAAGTGGATTTCAGTGAGGATTTGGGTCTGAAAAAGACATTTAAAAATTGCTAGAATAATACAAATAAATGAACAATGTACAACAGTTCCTAAATCTATACTGTTCGTTTAATCATGAGATACACAATACTCTGAAATGTCTTCTTTAATCATAACGATATTTCAATACTTTACATATTTTAGCAATTCTGTATGCGAAGTAAATATAAGAGTGTAGAATATGTGAATATACATATATATACATTTATATATATGTATTAATAATACAAATTAATGAAATATATTAATAACACAATTCATAAAATATTACATATTTTAGCAATTCTATACGCGAAGTAAATATATGAGTGTAGAATATGTGAATATATATATACGTATTAATAATACAAATTAATGAAATATATTAATTTATTAATAATACGAATTAATAAAATATTATATATTTTAGCAGTTCTGCACATGTTTCTTAATCGTCTATTAATATTAAATAGATTTAAATACTTCATAATAATATATATAACAGTTATTTTAAAGACACTTACATATAGAGGGTCTGTTTTTCGAATGATGTTCAGATTGAAAATCAGAATTATTTCAAAACTTCAGTATTTTCTATTCTTATTTATTTTTTTTAAATTGTTCAAAAATTTTAATGTGTATCGTTTTTATAAAAATCATGGATATAATAGATATAAAGTCGAAGATTATAATTAACACAGGATTACTTAAAACGAAGAATAAAGACAATCATATAGAAATTGTTTCTTCAAAATTTCACGTTTAAACAAAAACAAACAAAATTGTTCATTCATTTTACAAAATAGATTCCTGACGAAAATGTTTTTTGGATAACAGGGATTTCTTGTGAATGAAATGCATGTATTTCAGTGAAAATTTAGAGCAGAGATTTTGTGACTGATCTCCCATCGTATACAAAAATTAGAAGAAGCAAAAATAATAACAGAAGAAAGCTGGCGAATTTTCTGGAAGCAATTCCACTGCTTCTTTTGTAAAGACTACTTTGTTTTAAAGTTAATAAAAGTTTTCCGATTAAACTTAGAGTAAATACTTATTCATCATTTGACTGTATGTCCGCCTTCATTCTCCATCGTCGATCATTTCTGGAGATATCTTCTTCTCTTTGGTTAATCCAATGATCAGTGGTAACAATTTGGCATCGTCCTAATTTACTAATTTCCCTGGATGAGTATATGGTGATGTCTTCTCAAGGCTACATTTCTTCGGGTTGTAATAAATTGAATCTCCGAACTTAATTCCCACATTTCAAAACATTCGAATGTTTTCTTCCTAATTTAAATCGCTTAGAATCTTCTAATCTCGTTTCTCCTTCCTATTTTGTCAATAACGTAAGCGCTGGTAAGTAGACCATAATGTATAGGAGACTCGATATCTCGAAGTCGAAGGGACGCTAAAAAAAATTCGAGATAGCGAGTTTTCGAGATAATAAGGTCATAACCAAAACATAAAAATTCACGTAAAAAACGCAAGGAATAATATTCTAAAAATTAGTCTTGATAGATGAGAATAAGTATAAATATGTAATGATAGTTAACAATGTCTAAATACAGCAATGATAATTTTAATTTTTAAAAGTAGTCGAAAATAATTACATTAAATTGAAAAGAATTAGTAAAATACAATGAACTTACATTGCTAGAATTTTTAAAAAAATACCTCTATTTGCTTCGACACAACTGAACGGCGATTTTTCCTGAAAAATTCATTTTTTACTTCGAAAAATATTCGACATAACAAGGTTTTGAGTAAAAACTCTTCGACATAAGAATTAAAATTAACATTAGATGAATATATAATATCAAGGGGAAAAATAATTTTTCGACATATCGAGGTTTTCGAGATATCGAAGTTCGACATATCGAGAATCCACTGTTATTATGGTGTTTGATTCTTTAGAACTTAAGTTCTTAGTAGAGATCGTTAAAGTATGAAATCATTTCTAAACAATGAATCTATCAATTATGTATAAAAAAGGCCAAAGACCTAATATTACTGGACCAATTGAGACCCAATCATTAAAAGCTTCAGATTAATTTCTCTAGGTGTCCTATTGGTGTTCTGCTGAAGTTAATTAAGGGTTTATCTGTTGACCCGGAAACATACACCATCTCTCTTCGATTGTAATAGAGATCTTCTCCATTTCTGTTACCTAGGGCAACCGTGGAACTTTCCCAACTCACGTCATTGTTTTTTATACTACAAGACTGTCTGAGGTGACCGAGATATCTGTATATTCATAAATTAACAACTATTTATCGGTTAAAATTTTAATAGTAGGCTATGGTAAGTGCTTTCTTTCAATTTATTGTTTGGCTACTTACAAGAAAGAAAAATACATGAAAACTTATATTGGCCTGTTATGTATTGTTCTCGTTTGCGATGAGAAAAAAGACGGCTCATGAAGGGTAGAAAATTCCTTCAATATGTCTGGTTTTTTTATTCAAAAATAGAAGTTATCATAAAAACACTTTTTTAACTTTCAATTTACGAAGAAATTTTCTACCCGTAAACATTACTTCCAGTAGACCTAGCACCGAAATGACTCCCGTCTCCAAAACAGTGCATTACAGGCGAACCTTCAACACTAACCACGTATTTAATTCTGACATTAAAGTTCGTATCAGCGCACATTTGTGGTCGTAGCTTCAGCCATTCACCTCAGTATTGGCCTCATAAAAGTGTCCTCAGATATCGTATCTAATCTGTCATTTCCACAAAATCAGAACAGTTTCAAAGATCATTTAACGAAAAGGGATTAGAATATAGGACAGCAATAAAAAAACTAAGTCTTAAGAAAGAGCAGGAATAAATTACAATAAAAACTTAACGTGCCTGTTATAAAATAAGTAATAAACCAAGAAGGCAACAAGGTAAACAAAATATTTCGCCTATTAGCTATAGTTTATAGTACAACAGTGGGAGTGGGAGACGGCCGTTTCGTCCTCTTTATGGACTCTTCAGCTACACAAACCCTCTGCCGAAAGCTCAGATCGCGAAACCAAGTTAGGGATTCCACCCACGCGCCCGCTAGTGAATTCCCAATAAAATAAAAGCAAAACAAAAAATCAAAACTAAAGAAAAAGCAGGAATTGGAGCTTTTTCTTTTGTGTTGATTCACTTTTCTCACTAATTTGATTGGCAGAAATAATGGAAAAAAACTGAAACAGTTAGCATAGAAATCGTTTTCGATAAGGTGATACTCTTGTCGGATGTACCAAACACGCTCAAATATTTCACAACAGCTCTTTATGCCAAGTGTAGGCAATTCGAAATTTTATTTTCAATTTCTACGGACTTTTCGTAACTCCCAATATAAGGTATATGGCCCAAATATCGCCCAGGTTCCTAATACCGCCCAGGGCGATGAAGGACTGGATAGTGATGCTATCACACGGGAACCGATGGAAACAATTTGCCATTCCTTCCATTAGCACGCTGTGTTCGTGGTGTTAGTTCAACCCGTTTATTTTTTTTGAACTCTTGAAGGTTTTCCTTCTGGTAAGTTATGAACCTAGTTTCTTTTAGTGCTGCAGCTTATGAATTATTCATGCCATCGCAACCATCTAATATCGTGAAGTAGTGAAAGAAATAACCTATCTGTTGATAATGTCTGTCACTTGTTAGAGGTAGCCGGTTTGTCTGTAGCGTCCCCCAAATTGACAAGTTAGAGAGTGCCCAATATCGCCCACCTCGTTGTTCCATATATCGCCCACTGTGCGATAGTTTATTTTGGTTTATTACAGATGTCTCAACGTAAGACATGGGACAGAGAAGTTGTCACAGCTGTAAAAAATAAAAAAATGGGCCTTCTGAAAGCTTTCAAAACATTTAATATCCCAGTCTTGTGAGTGGGTCACCATTCACAATTGCTCTAATGAATTCTCTCGCAAAAGGAAACTAAGTCCTAAGGGGCTGAACTTAGACGATCCAAAGCAAAAGAAGCTCGCAAAGAAGAAGCACCCATAAAGAATTGCGAAAAGATTAAGAAAAAAACAAAAAAATGCAAAGAAGTGCAAAAAAACAAAGTATTTAATGGTGTGGGCGATATTTGGAACACATTCACAAAATTCAAAATATGAGGTTTCCCTGAACAAAAATTGAGGAAAAATACAAAATAATAGTTATATCTATAATTGGTTCAGGAACATGTAAGTGAAGGTTCATATGATATATTGTAATTGTTTGCAAGCAACTGAGACGATAAATGACAAGAATATGGGCAGGTTTTCTTAGATGGCCGATATTTGGGCCATATACCTTACGTAGTTCGAGACTACGAAAGTTGGAAACCGTCTGTAAATTAAAGCAAACATAAATTTATTCAAATGGAAGGTAGGGGAGGGAGGTTACAAAAGCTGTAATGTCTGCAAGCAAAAAAGTCGAAGCAATTAAGGAGAGGGAACTTTTCTTGTAGTTGGAAGATTTTTTTGGGTTGTGCGTTGGGACTGGTTTTGATTTGTGGGTCTGAGCACCAAAAAATATAGCAATGCCTCTAAACAACACAGCCGTTAACGTTCCACTACGTCAACCCACAATCACGAGACTCTAGCCAAAAAAAAATGATTCTGATTCTAAGCCAATAAAGTCGTCATCAGTAAAAGCAACTAAAAAATAAGATATTTGTGATAGCGTAAAGTAACTCCAGCTTTCATTTGAATCGGTCATAAAAAATTGATCACTATTATCAAAACTTAATTTTTTTTATTAATTTCATATCAAATCTTATCTTAATATATAAAAATGAATGTTTGTTTATTTGTTTGTTTGTCCAGTATGCGCTCCTATATCATTCATCAGATTGCGATGAAACTTTGGTAAGTTGTTGTGCGAAGGTTTCTGAATTAGTAGAACCATTTTACAATATCTGGTGAGCGAGTTGTTGCAAGAGATGTTACAAATGAGTGTACTTCCGGTTTCAACTTTTGCAGTTTCCGATGCGTCTCGCATTTGCAATGACCATCAACGAAGCTCAGAGACAATCCTACAAGTGTGTGGAGTAAATTTGGAAAATCCATTCTTCTCACATGGACAGCTGTATGTGGCCAGCTCACGCGTCGGAAAACCTTCTGATTTATTCGTGTGTGCACCAGACGGAAAAACAAAAAATATTGTGTATCCAAAAGCACTTCAATAAACAGAATTAAAACAAACACTTTCTTTCTGTGAGTGGCATTGCAACGCATGCCGGGTACAGCTAGTTTCAAATAAAAATATTAATAAGATTTTAATCTATATGAATAAATCTTCATTAAAGTGTTTAGGTTACATACATACATACAAACAGACAGCCTTGATGAAGAAAACACGTCTCTTTTGATTTGTTCAGATAGTCTCTAAAATGGAATTCGTTTCATCTGCAAACATAACTGAAAATCACCATTTCCGTTAATGATTCATAAAAAATAAAAAAATTCGTTTAACATTTATTGAAATTTTATTCACATCCCGTGCTATTAAAATTATATGCTACTTCAATATAATTTTTTTTTAGTTTTTCATTTCTTTTGAATTTTTCTTGACTGGTATAGCATCGTTGCTGTTCTTGTAAGACTGTGTATCTTCGACTCCAGAGACAAGCTTAGATAAGAACAACTTAAATGAGTTCTTGTTTTTTTGTTATAGAAGCTGTAATGGTGTTTGGGAGACAATGGAGATGATGGCCTCAAGAAATTATTCAAAGTTTCTTCTTATCTCTTGGCACATTTACTTCGCTCGTTTCGAATATCTTATCAACAATACATACAACAAATATATTAAAATTATGAAGAAATCTTCGTATCCTTAGAATATTAAGAAAAAGAATACGAGAATCGATATTTGCAGTTCTTAAGATTTACTTCTTACGTACAAGGATTCAACGATGGTTGAGTTGTCATTGTCAATATTGTGATGAGTTTTTATAACTATACAGTATTTATAATTATTTTGTTTATTCTATCCTATTTACTTTTATATGTATTTTACTGTTCCGATCAACTAGAATCTAATCAGTTGTAAATTTCAAATTATAAACATTAACGATCTTTTTCTGTTTGTTTACTTTTGAATTTCAACGGCTGAGGGTTACCATAATTTCAGTTACGAATCACATGTTATTTTAAATCACTGAATGAACTGTTAAAGCCCTCAGCCAATAACCGATCATTGTAAATAATCTATAAAAAGCCCTTGCTCTCCCTGAATAAACAGAACATAGTTAGATCCAGGTTAAGTCTAATCTACTTCTTTTCACAAGCCAGAGACACCAACAAAAATCACTACAGTATAATCAACACTTATTCGATTTCAGGCAAATTGGAAAAATATCGACTGAGGAATAGAGGCTCTATACTTCCCTATAAGAAACTTGTTTTTGGTTTGAAGATACTGGATTCAACTCCCGGAGGCGGGAATTTTTCCATTGTTATTTCTGCTTCTGAAGTCTCAGATCTCTGTCAAAAGTGACCTCATTGTTAAAGACGGGCGAACGTCGGACTGACCTCAATTTTATCACTTTCTCAAAAACCTTACCTACTAAGCTGCCGGTCTCGGTAAAGGCATGCTTTTTTTTTAACTTCAGCTAAGGAGTAATAATAATCCTAAAGTAATTGTGGAAATCCAATCAAAATTTTAGGTTTCAAAATATTTTATTATTAATCTAAAAAGTTGATTTTTTTTTTAATGCGTTTCGTTGTTCAAATATTTTAAGCATTATTTAATTTTTTAAAGCACCATTTTTTTCCTTTTGTAGTTTAATATCCTAAAATTCGTATTTTAAAACTGGCTTTTATTTTAAAAATTTTTTGTTTGCCATTTCTTTAAATTTAGTTATAAAAAACAAAATAAGATTTTCATCGAAATTTCTAGTTAAGTCCTTCGCTTAGGTCAAGTAATAATCTGAAAGGAGATGCTAAGCTTTGAAAATTACAAAATAAGTTTACACAAAACCGAATTGTTACAAATTCACTCAACTATAGTGAGTTACTAAAAACATGAAAATGATGAGTCTTATATAAAGTAAGTGGGTTACATAAGAGTGAAAAACTGTGAAACCTACTTTGATGGCAATCTGCAAAATACGATTGCACGCTGTTCACCACAAATGCATCAGCCTCAAAAGAGATCTCAAAAAAATCTGAAAAAAGGTTGGAAGATCTTTTGACCTCGATATCTTAATTTAAGTGAGAAAAAATATAAATAAAAAATCCAGTTTGTGTGTATGTGTGTTTTTTTTTTTTTAATCTTGACTTGAAAGTTCACTTTGTAATTAACCCTCAAAGACCTAGCTTGTAAGAATGATATATTAGTTCTTGACATTTAAAATATCTATAAAGTAAGTTACTGTGTAGATATTATAAACATCTAAACTTTCAACATCCTAAGATAATCTGTTTTTGAGGGACATTGACAGATGTACAGAAGGGCACAAATCATAGTCCTGGACTCATTGGAAGTTAACAAAGTATTATATTTCTGTTTTGGTTTTGTTTTTTTAACATTTCTTATTAATTTCATTATTATTATTATATTCAACACTATAGATGAAAAAGAAATATATATAAAAAATGGAAGAATATCCTATGTTAAGAAACTATTAAAAAAGTGGCTGATAAAATGTAATTAATATGAATTTCTTTTGTTTCAATTGTTTTCTTTGTAATTGTAAATCCTTTTTTGTTCAATTTATTTCCAATGTCCTTAATATTTATTGTTACTAGTTCTTACTGTACTCGACAAAAATAAGCTAAACATAGGTAACTTTAATATACATATGTAATAATTATATATAGAGTTAAATCAGAAAATTATTTTAACTTTTAAATCATTTTTACTGCCTAATTTAAAATTTTAGAAAATTATCACCTTGCGGTCTACTTGACAAAAATCACTTGAAAAATCAATACTATGTAAGTCATTTGATATTTTTTAACAATGTATTCAAAATTAATTAAACATTTATAGTATACCTATATTCAGAACCTGTTGATAGGAATTTGTCATTCCTAACGGGACTGTAACTTTTGTATTTAGAATCATAATAAAAAAAAAATTATTATTATTGTGCCATTATTATTTGAAATAGCAATATCAAAAAAAAAGAAACATTATATTGTTCTTTTACAAGAATAAGAACAAAACTATAAAATAATAGCCAAATTTAACGTGCATGATAAATATAACAAGAAAAATAAGCATAAACGCACACAATTAAAGATTCATTGAGTTGTTTTGGGAATTTTCGTACCGGGAATCCAAGACAGCTGTTTCTTGTCAATTGAATTCGCCCAGTACTCATCTAAATTCATCTGGCTCAAAAATGTAACTACAGTAAAAAAAATATCCGTCATTTATAAACCTACTAACTGAAAATGCATCCAGTAGGGACCGCTCGGCTTTTGGCCCCTGAAAAAAAAAGTTCTCTCTCTCTTTTTCTAAACAAAAAAAAAATCCGTACACATAATTACCAATAACGCACTCTTTAAACATGAAAAAAAAAAATTAAAAAAGTAGAATACCCATTCAAATCAGATACCCGTTAAAACGGCATCTATTTTGATGATTCTGATGATGGGTGCCGTTTTAATGGGTATGGAAACATGTCTACTTTCTTAATTTTTAATTTTTAATTTTTTCATGTTTAAGAGTGCGTTATTGGTTATTATTTGTAAGTATTCTTAGTCGCACGTTAAATTGTTTTAATAAAAAAAAAAAAAAAAAGAAAAATCCGTTTTTCCTATTGCTTTACAATGCGAAGATAAAAGCATTTAGTTTGTTTCAAATCAAAATAATAGTCACTCCCATGCATTTCAATTTCTTCGTCAGCATTTTCTTCCCAAACAGAATTTTTTTGCCTCCCCAAGAGACACTGAAACAGAATTGCATTTCACAAAAAAATACTTTTTTTTTTTTTGCGTTAGAAAATTCCAAAGGCTAACAAATATGCTCTTCAATTTCGATTCCGGATTTTCCGGCATTTCGGAAGTAGAATGGATTTTTATTGTTGTTTTGCAAAAAAATTTTGAAATATAGCTCAAAGAAAAATGACAGCTAAAAAAGAAAAAAAAAGAAAATATTCACACAAACAAAATGAGAGAAAGATATTTCTTAAATGTAGAGAAGAAATGAATTAAAATCTATAAGTTTACTATACTTTTTTAATAAATTATTTTCCTATAAATCGGAATTTATTAGTTTTTGACTATTGAATAATATTAAGCCCTATGTTTTTATTTAATTTTCCTAGAAGTGTGAGGCTTATCATAACACTCAGTATGTGTGTGTGTGTCTCCATAGCTCTCCCTCCACTTTTGAACCCCTTGATGGATTTTCTTGAAACATAGTACGCTAGTTTCAATCACTGCTAGCGTCTAACTCTTATGGGTAACGTCTTTTCCGAAGAAGGACGTGTTCAGAAATTAGCGACAGACAGAAACAAAAATCCTTAAGCCCGTTTTACATTTACCATTTTACTCGCCATAAATGCAAGCCATAACGCAGAACATGTCAGGGTAGATTGCGAGTGATTAGTGTACCGCTTTACACTTACCATAATGCCTTCCATCAAACGGAACATTTACACTTCTCAATTGTCATCATGCCTACGTTTTACTTACGAAAAAAAAAGCAGTGATTTATATAAAAACCATTTAGTCAATGCATCCGATAGGTGAAAGAATGTTTTTAATTAATTCAAATAGGAAATATTCATGCTTTTTTTCATCGTTTTGTGTTTCTTTGTTTTCAGTTTCGATAAATCAGTTTCATAAATAATTCAGTCTCGTTAAATCTCGATCAACGACGATATCTTTTCGAGATCTCGGTCACTGTCGATTCAAATTTTCAAGCCGAAATTCTGAAATGATTTTGATTAATAATGTAACATTTTATGAAAGCATCCACGAAAACATAAGGAAAAGATGCCCTCCGATCGTGAAAATCATTTTTGTAATCGGTAATTTCGAATAAATAGATACAAATCGGTTGGACTTCCAAGTTCTACATTTCGTCACCAGGAGCGTTGGTGTGACCTTGCGCCATCTCTGAATGGCGCCATTTCTTCAAAGATAGCCGAAGGGCTATCTATCGCCATCACCAGGACATGTGTGATGGCGAGATTATGGCGAGTAAAATGCAGTGGCGAAGCGTGTATTTCGAGTAAGGATAGACATTTTAGATTTTCTTTTGCTACTAATTTAGCCGTTTGAAAGATACAATATGAACAATGCGAGTATTTCATATAAACTTGTGAATATTTTAAGTAGAAACGTAACAAAAGTTAAAAGTTAAAAATTCAGAGTAAATTCAGAGTATAATGAAATTTTAACCTTTTTAATACTTTTTAGTGTTTTAGAATTATATTTTTCCCCAATTAATTTGACTGAATAATTTATATTTTATATAGTTTTCCAATCTTAGATCAAAATTATTATTCATTTTATTGATTTGAGAGTTTTTAACCAATTGTATCTAGTTATTTTTCATTATTTTGATTATTTTTTTCCCTATTGACAGTATAAAGGTTATTCATAATTATTTTATAAATAATTTTTTCTTTAATAGTAAGTATTTTTAAATTTTTTCCTAATCTTGTTTTTTTTCCCAAAAGTACAAAATATGTTTTAATATCCAACACTCAACAGTTGAGAGACGTTTAGGAGAACGTCTCAAGATCGCTATTCACCCGCGAATTGCTTCCTGTAATGCGCATACTCGCGTCTATCAACATCCTGTATGGTGCGCCCTCTTACGGAGTCGTTAAGAAAAATGTCTCACGAACAGACAGCGAAAAGCGTTGGTTTATTACTCCGTGAGCGATACGACGCAAAATTTTCCTTGAGTGAAATTTTAAAATTGCAAATAATGTTATTCTCTCTATCTTTTGGGTAGACACTGTCTCAATGTCTCATAGCACGCTTCGCCACTGGTGAAATGGCAAATGTAAAACGGGCTTTAGATATGCTTTCTACGATATCTTAATAATAGAGAACTAATCTTTTATCTAACTATTCATTAGGGGTTTCAAGTGATCCAAATAAAACAATACGAATTTATATAATCCCCATAAAATCTTCAAATCTTCCATTTGTTAAGAATTGATTAAATTTTTTATAAATTACAACTTTTAAACGCCTAAAATTAAGATGAATTATATTAAATGACTTACATTAATAGCCGTTTTAGACGCGCTATTAAAGCAAGCAATCGATATGCAGTCGGCTGGTCATCAGCTGATGGACAGGAGATTGCTGTCTTTGCTGTAATATAGAACCAGGTCTATTTTCAAAGCAGGTTTCCGTCCGATCTAATCTGGTTCGAATTTTTGAACTTGTCATCCAACCGCATTTATATATATTCATTCGAAATAATTGACTATAAAATTGATGTTCACAAACAGATGTCATCTTTTCACAATGTCTTTCTCTTCGAGGTTTCCAGAAAGAAAGAAAAATATATTATTAAGTCATAATAGAATTCCGTACAGAAAATGCGAAGCGACAGACGATTGAATTCTCGAAAAACATATCGTCGCTGGTCGAGATTTAACGAGAAATACAGAAACTGAAAACAAAAATAAAACAAAAATCTGAAAAATAAAATACACATCTCCTGTTTTAATTCATTAAAAACATTCTCTCGCCAACATTCTGATGCAACAAGGAAATGACTTTTTTAAATAATAATGGTTATTTTCATAAGAAAAACGTAGATATGGTGATATGGTAGATATAATATCATTTATAACGATTCAAAATCTTCTTTGACAATTCATAAGAAGAAATTTTCCGTACAGATGGATGTCGCTATGGAAGCGCGAAGGTCAAGTTTTAAAGCTTTCCTTACCTTGCCATTGCGTAATTAAATGGCAAGACTAAAACATCCTTAACAGAGTTGAGAAACAGAGAAGAACTAAACAGGAAATGCTTTTGTTGGAGGATAGATAAGGAACGAACAAATCAAAAGTTTCAAACTCTCTTGAAGAAGCGATCGACTCCGAAATGGTGATAAGTTGAATAGTCTATGGCCATAGACATGCAAAGTTAGCCCTTTAACTTAGAATTTTCGGTATTATTTTTCCAGAATATTTTTTTTTTTTGGGGGGGGGGGGCAGGAACAAATCCATCATAAACGAACAAAATTTTCTGGTTTTTATAATTGAGATTTGGAGCAGATGGTACGGGTGTTACCTCACAGATGTCGAAATTTAAATTAAAATTTATATTAAAAAGTTTGATTTATCGTATAGAAATTACTTATTTTGATTTTGATACATTTTTAACTACAATAAAACCTCTCACATCCGGCCCTCTGTAATCCGGCCTGGTCCTGAGTAATTTTTTTTTTTACAAAACATTAAAAGAGACATTGTAAACTAGATTTTTTATTTTTATTTTGTAGTACGTATATTGTTAAAATGTAGTTTAACGCATTTGCGTCATTGTGCTGTATACAATAAATAAGACTACTGTAATCATTAAATACACTTTTTATTTGTATTGTTTTTAATAAACATTTGAGTGCAAAATTATGAAAATGGGATTAAATCAATTAAACCTGGCTTTATGTCTTCACAAAAATTTAGCTAGTGTGTTGTTTTAAAAACACTCTCGGTAGTCCGGCTTTTCTGAAATCCGGCCTGCTGGGCGCCACATTAGGCCGGATTTCAGAGGTTTTACTGTACTTTATTAATTACTTTACTTTCAAAGTCCTATCTATGTACATTTATACCCTAGCTTTAACGCATTGCTATATATCAATTTCTACATTTAACGGATCAATAAGATTTGTGAGAGATACTTAAATTTCGGGTTCACATAAAATCCGAAAGTGATCACTTCCTTGTTTCTTTAAAATAATAACACTCGATTCCCTACATCAATTGTTTCACTGCCTGTGTTTGTCCTTATTTCTCAATCGATAATAGCGCACTTTTACGACAAACTAAACAATCAAATTACAATTGATTATGAAACGACAGACCATAACAACGTTAATTCCATTGACGATATCTCCAAAGACCAACGAAGTTATCACTTTAATTATGTCAGCATTGAAAATTAAATTATGTAAGAAATTCGAAATTTTCTCAATAAATATGCAGAGGAAATTACTGTGATGGAGGAGACGTAATATATAAAATTCAGAGATCATACTTTGAACCTCAAGTTCAAATAACAAAATATTCTGTAACTAGCCAGCTACAACAGCCATGCATATGTAACGTAAAAAAAAAAAATGTTTATTTATTTAGCAAATTAATATCGAAATAGGAGATTAATTAATATATGACTTTCCAACCCTTTACGGCCTTCACACCCCTAACACTTGAATCTTCCCCAGTTGCTAAAAAATCACGTGATCATTACGAATTCATGTTATATTCTAAAGTACAGTGATGTGGATGTGAAAGAAATTGAAATTGTGAGATCACTTCGAAATAGCAGGGGAAAGAATTGCAGACCGCTTAATGCAGCTGTATTGCGGGTTGTTGCCACACATTTCATGGTTACTTCCCCGCCCCCGAAAAATAAAAAAGTTTGTTTTTATACTTTTTACTTTGTCTACACTAAGGAACCTACCCACATCCCAAATTTCAAGTTTGTAGCATGTTGGGAAGTATGCTAAACATTTCGAACATACACATACACAAATTTCCCTTTTATATTTTCTATAATTACATTAACCTTATTAATACATTTACTAGTTGCGACCCGTGAAATATTCACGGAAGTAAAACAAATTCCACATTTTTGAAAAACACAAGATTGAAAAATATGTTCTAAGCTAATTTTTTTAGAAGCCATGACTTCCACAACAACCCAAATGTAATTCGAATATCGGCTTATTTGTTAAAATAATATTTTTATAATGTTAAAATAAAAAAAAATAAAAAATTGATTTACCACTTTCGTAGTAGCCAGCGCTGCGGTTTCTCATTATGAAACATAATGGCAACCTGCTGCCCTAAAAGAATAGGCTCGTCGAAATTGAGGCAATATTAACGGAAGTAAAACAAATGCCACATTTTTGAAATATCCTGAAATTTTTTAAAAACAAAGATTGAAAAAGATGTTCTAAGCTCATTTTTTAAAAGCCAAGACTTCCACAACAGCCCACATATAATTTGAATGACTAAGCCAAATTTTGTTAAAATAAAAAAAAAAAAATTATTTGCCAGTTTCAACAATAACAATAACGATGTCCAACAGCCAATACCAATAATCCTGTCTGGACAACAATGACGGCACGTGCATCGTCATTGTCTCCTACTTGTTGATTAGTGAGCGAGCGGCTACACAGCCGAAATTATGTAAAAACCGAGGTTTTACAAACTCTCTGATAAATTTTGACGCATGAACTTCATGCCCTTCAGTGTAAACTTCATTTATATGGGAAAGAAAATTTCAATATGCTGATAGTAATTATGTAATCGCGATCCATCGCTGTGAAGTGAAGCGAAAATTAGAGACGCCATCTTTAAACATCGGTTGACGTCATGCCTGACGTGTTCCAACGCCGCACTGTGATTGGTTATTTCAAATTACAAATTTACAAAGATGGTACAACTTTTGCCTATTAATAGGATGATTAACATTTTAAAAAAATGTTTGTAATAGAATATTTGATATTATGCTGTATATTTATTTCATAATTACTTACATGCTTTATATCGATGATATTTTTATTCACAGAATTAAAACAAATTTTATTAAAATAATGGCAAAAAAATAATTTATTTCATTATTCATTTATTAATAATGAAATAAATACATATGATTTAGAATTAAACAATGCAGTGCGAATTACAAATTTGATATATATTATTCAAACAGTATAATTACACCTCATATACACTCATGGACAAAAAAATTAGCGCACCAAGAAGGAGTCGTCAAAATGAAACGAAAATTCACATACGTAATGACTACTTTGATATAAGTAAATGATAAGAAAATCAAAGAAAAAGGATAATTTATTTCAGAGAAAAAGGCAAAAGAATGGAGGAGTTAATACTCCGTTGGACCCCCTCTAGCACGAATGCACGATGCGATACGATCGGGCATTGAGTCATACAAGTTCTGTATGATGTCTTGAGACATTTCGTTCCATATTTGCTGTAACCTTGCCTCTAGTTCGTTCAAACTCGTGGGATGCCCAACTCGTCGTCCCAAATGATCCCAGATATGCTCGATTGGAGACAAATCTGGGGATCGGGCAGGCCAAGGAAGGGTAGTAACAGTGCGGAGACAGTCTTGTGACACCCTTGCCGTATGAGGCCGAGCATTGTCTTGTTGAAAAATGGCTCCTGGGAGCCTTTGCATGAGTGGCAACACATGTGGTTGCAGGATTTCATGAACATACCGCTGGGCTGTCATGGTGCCACGGAACAATACTAGGGGTGACCGTGTATTGTAGGCAATGGCACCCCATACCATCACACCAGCTGTGGGAGCGGTGTGTCGCTGTACAGAAAAGGCAGGATTGAAGCATTCACCACGGGCTCTCCACACACGAACACGATTGTCATCACTGCCGAGATTGAATCTGGATTCGTCGCTAAAGACGACCTGGTTCCATTCTTGCTGCAGTCCAGTTTCTTCGTGCGCGGCAAAACTCCAAACGGAGGCGTCGATGGGTGGGCATCAAGGGCAGCACACGTAATGGGCGCCGCGATACCAACTGTCCTTCAGCCAGGCGCCTTCGTATGGTTCGAGAAGACACAGCGGCCCCTAGTGAAGGTGCTACCTGTGCCTGGATGGCGTCCGATGAAGCAGTTGGCTGTGTGTGTGCATTTCTGACTATGTGGCGGTCTTCTCGACGACTGGTCTGTCGAGGGCGTCCTGAGCCTGGTCTTCGTGTACATGACATCTATCGGCTCCACTGGTCCCAACACCCCTCACAACACAATCAGAGCGGCCTAATTGACGAGCTACTCGCCTAGCTGACCACCCAGCTTCCATCATCCCGACGATTCTCCCTCTCTCAAACTGCGACAACTACGTATACTGTCTTCGAACACGGCGTAATGGCATGTCTACTCAGCTCTTCCTTTGTAAATGATTCAGCACACTCAAACAAGCTTTGGTTACCTGTTTTATACTCCACAGAGTACGATGTTCAACGCCCTCTACCGGCTATACGTAATGCGCAATCACGCTGCATTTCTAATCATTTGCATATCTCCCCGACATGTACCTTCATTGCAAGTTTCATTACGATCCCGCAATTATTTCTTGGTGCGCTAATTTTTTTGTCCATGAGTATATAAATTGTTCATGTACCTGAAACTATGAGACTCCATAAATTGATCATCATCCAAATTATATTAGCACATAAATATATTTATTTTGTTAATTTTGACCGTTTGAGAAACAGCTTCTTCAGACAGAAAACGTTACACAAAAATAAGATTTTTAAAATAATAATCAATAGCTCATATACTACATTACAGTACGAAATATGCAAATATAATTTATTATTATTGTAATATTATTGTTAGGTTTTATATTTATGTGTAGGCCTACCGTTTTCTGTCTGAAGAAGTTATTCCTCAAACGGCGAAAATTCATGGAATAAATATGTTTTTGTGTTTAATATAAATTGATAATATTAAATTAAAATACAAAGTAAATTATTAGTATTAATTTAAAATAAAGAAATATCAAGAAATTTGCAGACTTCAAATATTTCTTGTTTTCTATTTAAAAAATTGAATTTTTTTATTTATATTAAAATAAATTAGTAATTTTGTTATATAATTAAATTAATTATTTGATTTTATGTAAAGCTTCTTTTACTTTTAAGTTCAATTATATTTTGATAATCACACATAATTGACCAGATATTCAATAATTACTGAATTAATGCCTTTATATCTAATGTACGTCATATGCTGTTTAATTCTTTTAAATATATTGTAGCAATTAAATTGCAAAACTTAAAATTTCCATGAAAAAGAAATTTTTCAAAGTTCATTATCATATGATATCAAATAACTGAGTATGTTTATTATTTCTTTGTTTATTTTTTATTTTTTTTACATTAATTTTATTTTAATTTTTTTTAAATTATATTAAATATTACATTTTAAAAATAGATATGGACTTAGTGGAAAAATATTTTGATATGGTTAAGATTAGCTAGATTTAAGTTAAGTAAATAATGCTGTTTAAGTAAATAATAAATAAATAAATAATAACAAGAAAAAAAGAAAAAGAAAGAAGTTATACGGGAAATAGATCCTAAGTTCATTCAATAACTTTTTATTAATATTTATTTTTAATATTTTATCAGCCAATTCAATAATTCAAACCCTTAAAATCTTAAGGATTTTTTGTTTTCTTAATCTTTTTTATTTTTTTTACTTTTTTAATTAAAAAAGTAATATTTAAAGTAATATTTTTTTTTACGTCATTATTTTTTGGTGTAGTTTTTTTAAGAAATGCCAGATATACAATAATTAAAAAACATAAAAACACATTAAAATCTCGACCAGGTTTCGATCGGACCTTCCTATCTTTTTCAAGTTCACTTGATATTAAAGAGATATTAAGATTTTCATGTGTTTTTAAATTAATGTGTGTCTGGCCTTATTTAAAAAACTATATCATTAATTTCATGCACGTTAAATTTTTACATTTTTTTTTTCTTTGCCAGAAAAAAAGTGCAGAATTTATTTTTTCTTAGATATATAATAATCAGCAATATTATGTTATTGTTGCACCACTGATGGCCCTCAAATTACTCAATGAAAACACTTTATTACTGTGTTAATCAAAAGTAAAACAAATGACGATATAGAAAAAAAAAGTGAAAATAAACAAGAAAATAATATAAACACATTTTTTAGATTAAAATGAACACAGGGAATGGTGAGAAAGTTCGGTGTTTTTCCATTTTTTTTTCCTAAGCCACAAACAGTAGTTTTCCGCCCCATTTACCTTCAATATCATCTTTCTGTTAGTTTTGTGTGCTCTGTTTTTCTTTTCTTCCTTTGGTCTCCGTTTTCCTTCTTAATTCTATATTTACTTTTTTTTCAGTTGGTTTCAAAGCTCTCAAGGGAAAGTTAAAATGTTTTGATGTCAATGAATGCTTTGGTAGAAAAAGGAGAAAAGAACAGGTTTAGTAGGAAGAAAGGAAAGAAAAAAAACAGGAAAAAATCCTTCACGAAACAAGACCTTCTTCAATAACTGTCGTTTTCCTTATAACGATAGTAATAATTTAAAAGGTTCGCATAACTGAACGTTATCGAGTTCCTTTTTTCTTGCACTATGAAATAAAAAACCAATTTTACCCATTAATGTTATTTCTTCGTTTTTCTGTTCCAATTTCTTCCGCCAAGTTTATTAACTCTGTTTTTGTACCCATGTAGGTTAAAAAACTTAATTTATATATCAAAGGATAACATTTGTGTATGTTATAAGTAACATATACAAATTTTAACATTTATAATATCCATTGCTGTATATCGTACAGAACAAGAGTATTATAAATGATATTAAAACCACTGAAAAATACTTCTGTTTAAAATTTAATGCGGCAAACATTTAAGTAGAAGTAATTTTTGTGTGGTGTTAATATCATTTTTATAATTAATTGTGCTACTTATCTTTAATAAGAACAAAAGTAGTTTATAATTGCAAGTTTTAGGAGCAATACACAGGTCCAAGCATCTCAAACCAACTACCCAACATCAGATAATTTAGTATTAATATATGTATGTACTTTTGACTGAAAAATTCTAAATAATACTAAAAATTATAAAATCTCCTTCTTAAACTAAAAAAGAAATAATAAATAAATCAACAATACAATCTGCTAAGGGGTCGTCCAAGGGGGAAAGGGGGGCCTTGCAAAATCTCACCAAATCTCACGTCAACTTTTTCATTCAGAGAATATACGTATTATAATAGATTACAACATTTTGTAATATTGACTTTTTGAACTTTTTTGACTTTTTGAAATCTCACGTGAGGGGGGACGGGGTCCCACCACATCTCACCAAATCTCACCAAGGGGGAGGGGGGGTGTCCAAATTTCTTAAAAAACACCTCACGAAATTAATGGACGGCCCCTAACATCTTCCAATCAAACAAAATCGTTAATATGGCCGCTTCGCGAACAGGTTTTTCTAAGTATATTAGTAAATATTTTATTATTTGTAAATATACTAGGACAGTGGTGCCCAACCTACGGCCCGCGGGCCTTATCCGGCCCGCGAAGGTGTTACATGTGGCCCGCTGTTTTATTCCTGTTTTTTTTGTTTTTTTTGGTTGTTGAATAGGAGATTCCGCCACATTGTGGCCCGCGAGATTCACAGCAAAGTCAATTTTGGCCCGCGTATTACAAAAGGTTGGGCACCACTGTACTAGGGTAATGAAATTAATATGAAATTTGTAGAAATTTATCTTACCTCCCCAAAAATTAAACATATGGATTTATATGCACAATAAAAGCCATTTACTTTAATCAGAATGATTAGAAAAGTCATTTGTATCTTAATTAAGGATTCTAATTTAAGGTTAAGGGAAAAAAATGTGACAAAGTAATGAAAATCGGTATCTTAATTATGATACACATCGAATCTAAAAAGCCAAAATCCTTTGCCATGATAACTTCAGAATTTTTTATCATTAGAAGCTACAATTTTGGCAGAATTTTCTGCCTTTCAAATACAAAAGGATTTTTATATACAGGGTGATTCAAAATTCAAAGGTAGGTCAGGAATACAAAAAAAAAAAACGCATTTATAGTGGAAAGTATGTCTGCAAACGCCACCGGAATGTGCTAGAGGGCGCTGTTTGGGAGGGCATTAGTTGGGCAGTGTGAGTTGTCTTCCATTGATTTCTTCCTTTGGATTACCTCAAATGCATCGTCTACTAGACCCATCAATGGTTGTCTCTGATGCTGACCTCATCGCAGGAGTCCCTGTGGCAGCTGTTCGCGAAAAGCCTCGCATTTTTGCACATGTTCGGCAATCCATGCATCGACGTGTATTTCTGTTGGTGGAAAGAACTTTGAGCACCTACTGTGAACCTGTAAATATACACCTTACTGCTATATTGTAAACATAGGGCTATGAAACATGTTGTTTACCTTATTTGTTGTCTTTTATTTCTGAACCGACTTTCTAGCACACTCGGGTTTGCGGATATACGTTCCACTATGAATACGCTTTGTTTTTTTATTCCTGACCTACCTTTATAGTTTGTACAGGGAATTTTGAATCACCCTGTATTTTTATCTTTGTATTGACAAAAAAAAAATTAGCGAATTATTATAATAATCTATAGAAGACAAATAAATTACAATTAATAAGATCATCAAAAATAATATGATTAGATTAAGGCAGGGAAAAGAATGGATACTACAAATCTAAACTAAAAAACAAGAAATACAGAATAAAAATAAAAGAATAGAAATTCATTTGCCAGTCTCCGCTGGCCTCGATGAATTTTCTATATGCATCAATTAAATAAAAACGCCTAAAAAAATGCTTAAACACATTAAAAGGTGGACCTATGCCCATGTGCACCAAACTTCAGTTAACTTTGATGACTGCAGTTTGGACGGAGTTAAAATTAGTGGGGGGGGGGTGCTGCTCCAGAAAAATTTTAGCCTTTGTTTTAAAATTGTGTGAAAGGAAACAAACATATATAAAAAGAAATTTATCAAGTTCCTGAATAAATTTTCTTTTTATACATGTTTCCTTTCACATAATTTTAAAACAAAGGCTAAAATTTTTCTGGAGCAGCACCCCCCACTAATTTTAGCTCCGTCCAAACTGCAGTCATCAAAGTTAACTGAAGTTTGGTGCACTCGGGCACTAGTGTTTTAAAAATGCAGTAGTGACATCTTCAAACAGCTGTTTCACGGTCAGTTGCCGATCATCAGTGGAGAAAAAATAATTCAGCCAATGCGCATAAAAGGCTTTCGCACCCCGAGTTATTATCAATGAAAATCTGGGACAGTCGTTTAGTCATTATTATATGACTCAAGACCTACCCTGGATGATAGCTCAGAAAGGCGCGAAATGTGAGGGGAACCACTTCCGCTCCTAGAAATGGACTCCACAACCTATTATTGCAGTTGGGCAGTTGCAGAAAACCTTCGTTCGGCCCTGTCTAGAACCTAAGGATCAAAGCAGGATATTAGCAATGAAAAAGGGAAGCAAAGGCAGAGTACAAAGGAAACTTGGATACAAGTATGTTTTACAGTTCAGTTCATGAAAGAAGAGCTTTTGATGACGTAATTTCCTTATGGATTGATGTTTCCAGGACCTAACAGCGCCATCTATTGCTAAGATTCGTAACTGAACTCTTATAAACATTACGAAAACATTCTGGTTTTTGTAGTTTCTACAATAACGAACACATTTCTATATTATTGTTATTATTATTTTAATAATTTTATGAGGTTTTTTCAGATTATTTTTTTTTATTAATTGTTGAGTTCAAGTTGATGACGTAATGACTGGTGACGTTTATTCCAGACAAAATCGATCGATACATAATGACCATATATGGCAAACCCTTTATTTTTTTCTTGCAAAATACTTTAGGTACAGCTATAGGTATCTGGTAGGGTCTCGGAATTAGATATAAACACTTAGTCAATCACTCTTCTCAGTTGAAACCTACTGAGGAAAATGTTTTAATCGGTTCCATTCTATTTACTTTAATAGGGGGTGGGTCGAAACTACTGACCACCCTATATTTATATAATTCAATATATTTGATGGTTACTAGATTCCTCTCTTTGTTTACCATATATTAATATTAATAGAGATAATAAAAGAGATTGATTGTAATTGTTAACTGAATTCATTACTGGAATGAGTATAATTGAAATTCAGAGATAATAAAAATTATTTTACCAAATCGCTAAAGTATATCAATAATGAATATCTGCAATTTAAATTAGTTGTAACAGGTCAACATAATTAGTTATAACATTATCAATAAATGTTAACAGCAGGATATTACCTCGTACAAATAAGGTTTTTTTAAAACATTTTTTTGATATTTGAATGTTTCCACGTTCGTCAAAGAATGACAGAGAAAGGCAAACTGACTTCAGATTCGGATTCCTATTAAGAAGTAGGATTTGCATTAAAAAAAAAAAAAAGCTACTAACGACTTTAGCAAGTAAGTCTGTGTCTTTAATCTCCTTAAGAATCTTAGCAAAATCTTATTGACTTTGATAGAAGAGGTAATAAAGACAAAATGGTGGTCATCATTTGAGAAAAGTCTCACACCCACGTTTCCATTTGGATTCACATAGAATTCTTATTGTTGTAATAAACTACCTAGAACAATTACGTACAGCAAAATATTACGATTTGTTGAGGGAAAAAGTTTTCATATAAATTGTTGGGAATTTTGGAATTTGTGAACCTTAAGACTTGACATCTAACAAAACAAAGGTGCGTTATCCACTAAGGATAAGTTATCCAGAGTTACCAAGAAATCAAAACACGGTAGCAATGAAACCTGATCATTTATTTTTTTTTTATTATTATTTACGACTGACGCCTTAATTTACATAGTTTAAAATACCATAACGCTATAAAATAATTTTCCAACATTTCCGCTGCACGTTAAACTGCTTTTGTTATGTTTAAATGTATTTTCTTTATAATTTAATGCCACTTTGTACCCTTGAGTGAAGAGTCTTTCTAAAACAGACAATTTCTTTTCTTTATTTGTTTGTGTTAAATCCTGTGGCCGGGAGCGTTTTTGGGTTCCTTAGCCTTTCATGCTCTCCGATCTTGTCATTGAGGGGTAAATGTAGCTGATGATCCATAACAATGGTGAAACAGCTGTTCTCGATTCCCTGCCAATGACAGGATTAGAAGCATTGGTTTTTGAATTGCTTTTTGTTTATATTAGTGCTTGATGGGAGATTTCCCTTTTTTTCCAATACTTGTAAAGTGTTGGTGGGTAGAAATTATACTTATTTTTTTTTTTGGGGGGGGGGGGGTTGGAGGAAATTACAAATAACCAGGAGGGATTGCAAATAAATATTATTATAAGCCGATGTGCATGCACAAGATTTTCTTTTTTCTTTTTCTTTTTTGAACTATTTATTGAGACATAAGAGAAAATCAACCTTTCATTTGAACAAATAATTTTACTTTCGACAAAGTTTATATAACTAAACATAATAAAGGAAATACAATTATATATAACAAAAGAAATTATATGCAAATGGAAATTAAGTAATTAAACACAGATAAATCAAGTTTTCGAGCCTTCACTTTACTGAATTTATCTGTTACGTCATCAATGTGGTGGTTATATTTTTTTTCTATAGATAATATAGCCAAGTTTTTCAGTTTTTCTTTACTCATTATTGAACGATTGTTGAACTCATTGTTGAACAATTCTCGTTCTTTGTATTTAAGGAAATATTTATTTGTTTATTTTTATCATTTCGTCAATTATTACAATGAAACTTTATCAATTCTTAGTTAAAATAGTATATTAAGGCATTATTTCAAGCGCTACAGATGACTACAGTGTTACCAGTTATATTTTTTACTGGATTTTTAGTAACTTTTCAGAATAGGGTATTCGAATAAAGGAGTCTAATGAAATCAATATGGGGCTCCCGTTGTCGATTGGGCTCGGGACGGACCCCCTCCCCCCATCCCCGTCATTAGTCCGCCACTGTTCCGGAGATAGAAGAAACAGTAGAAATGCTTCAAGGAGAAATTTGAACTTAAGAAGAACAGAATAAGGCAGAAAAATTGCTGAGTACATATTTTATGAAACACGATATTAATAATATAAATGAGTTTCATCTAATTCAACCGAATGGGTAAATATCATTTAAATGACCAAAAATTATATTTTCGTAAAGATGGCATACCTCAATGTTGTAAGTTTTAATGAAAGTCGAAAGGCATTTTTCTTGGTTGTTTTGTGTGGTCTTTTTAGAAAAATACCCGACTAATCAATATTTAGGAGAGATTACAACATTTAAACTGCTATGCATAAGCTTGTATATCAAAGAATTAACGAACATCAATTGAAAATTAATTGAACATTAATGAACAATGCCATTTACAATGATTTTTAATTAGTTAGATCATAATAATTTGTAGAAACCTTTATACAATACTGATAAAATCCCATTTAATTCATTTGAGAATATAGCAGGTTTTATAAATAAATAATTGAATAGCTACTAATGTGACAAAGGAAGTTTTACAGACAGAATTATTAGATAATACAAGAAATGAATTCGGCACAAGTTTAACCAAATTGCCTTTCTGGTTCGATTATCGGGAAGGAATCGGGAACGGCCGTTT
>JAFIDM010000179.1:37665246-37676489 GCA_023159025.1 Thereuonema tuberculata | reverse complement strand
TATGTACACAAGAAAGAGTGGGACAGATATCAGAGATAAAAACGGAAAAGGAGATTAGAAATAGAGTAAGAAATAGGAAAGGCAGAGTAGGACGATTATGCGACAGACGAACACAAAATAGGACAGAGTTACGAGATAGGGAAGAAAGAAGGACAGATTACGAAACCGAAAGGCATAAGTTAGGGTTCTGCAGCCTTATTGATACGAATAATTTTCGAATTTCAACAAAATCTATAGCTTCATATCATCTAACTAAAAGAGAAAAAAAAAGTCCCCCCCCCCCCGCCCTTCCCCGCAAGGGTCTAATCCACCAAAAACCCACTGAGACATTTAATTTCGCTGAACTGCTGGCATCGGAAGCCTCAAATCATCCCTCAAAGAGCTTCGTATGCAGCTCAGGAGTCGCAAACTGCCAGGGCGGAGATAAGAGTTGGGAAATAAGTCCAACTTTCACATCGTTTATCTTGAAAATAGACATTTACCTTCTTATCCTGAAATACTCAGTTTTAAATATAAAATATTCAAGTTCTATATCTAAAATTAACAAAATTAGCAATAACTACAATAAACTAGAAACTTTTTATCGTGAGATACCGAAATCCTAATGTAAGAGCTTCTTTAGATTTTGTTCTTAAATCAAGTAGAAATATTACATAATGTCAAAATACTAAATTCACGATTATTCAAAATCCCATTTATTCTAGGAAAACAAAATTTTCACTTATAGCTAACAGCTGTCAATTCAATATTCCTTAGATTTTGATATAAACATCAAAGACTTCAAAGTTAGCATATCAACACAATTTTCTTACCTTATTATATTTTTTTAAACTAGGTTTTTTATTTTAAAAGTTTTCAGAATTTCATAAGGTTTTTATTTTATTATATTCAAACAAACTATGTTTCTGATTCTAGCCTTTTCCAGCCATTTCTTTTTTCCTTCTATGTACCTCAATCTCGGTTAGAAGAGATATACGTCGTATGGACAAGCAGCCTTCGCCTCACTCGCCTTCCCTGTGGGGGCCGTTTGCCAAATTAAATTCTCGTCGACTCTTACATCGCTTGGTAAGACCTATCAAGAGAAAAAGCTCATCAGGGGGTGCCGCATCCCTTCAACGTTAAGAATTACGAAATAGGTGGTCTCCCATTTCATTGGTGCAAATGACCAAAGATTAAGATGACGTTTCACTCGGAAGGAGGACAGTGTCTGTCCCTTTAAAAGCCAAAAGATTTATCTTAGTTATATTGTAATAAGATATTTAACAATGCAACTTTTTTTTTTTTAACTTAAGAATTTTTAACTTAAGAAATCTAATTTGCTAGTAAAATAAAACTCCAAGAAGAAACAAGTGAATATAATTTTGAGCTAAAGCATAAATTTAAGGACGACCCAAAACAATAAACAAATTTAAAAATAATAATTAAAAAAGGAAGTACAATAATGTAAGAAAAATAAAAAAAAATTAGGAAAATAAGAAAAACAAAAAAAATTACGCGGACATTGAGAAAAAAAGACTAAGAGAAAAAAAAAATAGATACACGGATTCGAACCAACAACCTTAAAACATGAGTCTGAGACTTTACCGATCAAGCTATAGGTGACAACTAAATGATATATTTGCATTTCGAACATTTAAGCTAATAGCGGAAATCCAATGAAAACAATGCCAAATATCTCGAACATTGGGGAGGGGGGGGGCGTTGGCCCCGAAAATATCTTATTCCTATTGTTTTTGGGCCTATGAACACGATGCTGAAGTCTGTATGTCGATCCTATCTTCCGTTCGGGAGTTAAGTGGGGAAGTACAATGACAACAATGACAAATATCTTGAACATGTGGTAGGGTGTTGGCTCCTGAAAATACCCCATTCCTACATTGTTTGGGCTTCTGAACACGATGTTGAAGTCTGTTTGCCGATCCGACCTTCCGTTTGGGAGTTGGGGGTGGGGAACACGGATGGACAGGACAAACGCATTAGCTACCGATTTTAATCTCTAATTAACAGTGCATAGTCATTAAAATAATTAAACAATGTTTCGTCAATACAAAGTATAGTGACCACACCATACTTAAAAAAAGTACAATGTTTAAACACTTTTTTAATGCATTATCATAAGAAGGATGAACAAGTGCTTTAAAGAATTTAAAATTTACTTCCCTTACAGCATTGCTTCTTAAAACCTTTTTAATTTTTTTTTTAAACTTAAAAAGATGATAAGATCACAAATAAAAATATTACATTTATTTTCAAATTACACTCATGGACAAAAAAATTAGCGACCAAGAAGGAGTAGTCAAAATGAAACGAAAATTTACATATGTAATGACTACTTTGATATAAGTAAATGATAAGAAAATCAAAGAAAAAGGATAATTTATTTCAGAGAAAAAGGCAAAAGAACGGAGGAGTTATTACTCCGTTCGACCCCCTCTAGCGCGAATGCACGATGCGATACGATCGGGCATTGAGTCATACAAGTTCTCTATGATGTCTTGAGACATTTCGTTCCATATTTGCTGTAACCTTGCCTCTAGTTCGTTCAAACTCGGGGAATGTCCAACTCGTCGTCCCAAATGATCCCAGATATGCTCGATTGGAGACAAATCTGGGGATCGGGCAGGCCAAGGAAGGGTAGTAACAGTGCGGAGACAGTCTTGTGACATCCTTGCCGTATGAGGCCGAGCATTGTCTTGTTGAAAAATGGCTGCTTGGAGCCGTTGCATGAGTGGCAACACATGTGGTTGCAGGATTTGATGAACATACCGCTGGGCTGTCATGGTGCCACGGAACAATACTAGGGGTGACCGTGTATTGTAGGCAATGGCATCCCATACCATCACACCAGCTGTGGGAGCGGTGTGTCGCTGTACAGCAAAGGCAGGATTGAAGCGTTCACCACGGGCTCTCCACACACGAACACGATTGTCATCACTGCCGAGATTGAATCTGGATTCGTCGCTAAAGACGACCTGGTTCCATTCCGCTGCAGTCCAGTTTCCTCGTGCGCGGCAAAACTCCAAACGGAGGCGTCGATGGGTGGGCGTCAAGGGCAGCACACGTAATGGGCGCCGCGATACCAACTGTCCTTCAGCCAGCCGCCTTCGTATGGTTCGAGAAGACACAGCGGCCCCTAGTGAAGGTGCTACCTGTGCCTGGATGGCGGCCGATGAAGCAGTTGGCTGTACGCGTGCATTTCTGACTATGTGGCGGTCTTTTCGACGACTGGTCTGTCGAGGGCGTCCTGAGCCTGGTCTTCGTGTACATGACATCTCTCGGGTCAAACTGGTCCCAACACCTCCTCACAACACAATCAGAGCGGCCTAATTGACGAGCTACTCGCCTAGCTGACCACCCAGCTTCCATCATCCCGACGATTCTCCCTCTCTCAAACTGCGACAACTGCGTATACTGTCTTCGAACACGGCGTAATGGCATGTCTACCTCAGCTCTTCCTTTGTAAATGATTCAGCACACTCAAACAAGGTTTGGTTACCTGTTTTATACTCCACAGAGTACGATGTTCAACGCCCTCTACCGGCTATACGTAATGCGCAATCACGCTGCATTTCTAATCATTTGCATATCTCCCCGACATGTATCTTCATTGCAAGTTTCGTTACGATCCCGCAATTATTTCTTGGTGCGCTAATTTTTTTGTCCATGAGTATATAATATCTCGGAATGGAAAACAGCATATTTTTGTTTTTTTCTGAAAGCAATTAATTAAACCAAATCACTTACTGAAGTCAGCTACATAAGATCAATGTTAATTGTATTCAACCACATTATTAGTTAAAAAGATCAATTCCCATTGTTTAATATTACGAAGTATTAATAGAAATACGATTCAAAGCTTTCCTATGTGAATTTTTCATCACGCTCCAATTTCTCGTTAAAAACCCATTTGAAAATGGAGGAAATATCTCAAAAATAAAAGTTGGAACGCCTCTAAATTCTCAAAATGAATCCCAACATCCAGTTGTTCAAAAATTATTATCAGAACGCTCATAGAACTTGAGCCGTATTCGAAATTAAAATCATATACTTTATCATCACACCGGTTTATCATCATCATCCTAACGGTTTGTTTAATATTCCTGACATACCTTTAAAATTTGTATAGGGAATTTTGAATCAACCTATATATATATTTAGAATGATTACATGTATTGGGGTTTATCTTAAATATAAAAAAAAAATGTATTATTATTAAAATGAACTGTCTTAATATATCACAACGATCATGTACAAGAGTTCATTTCTCTATAGATTCTATCTTTGTAATTATTAGCTTCTTCTACTTAACTCTAATTCCATATTGGCTTAGGGATTAGTATCTATATAAAACTTAATATATACCGGGTGATTCATAAAGTACTAGTGGTTTTCACCGCCCCGTAGCTTTTAAACTACTGCTCATAAAAATTTGAAACTTTTTATATAAAATCGTCAAACATATAAGAGTTATATTTTCTTGTTATTATTTATTCATTATTATTGAAATTCATTTTATTTGAATTTGCGTTCAAAGACAGTGCGTTCAAACATCCCAATATATCGAAATTATTATCCAAAAAAATATTCGACCAAAAAAGTCATGTGTCAGAATGCATTTTCAAAAAAATATTTTTTTTAAAAATTAAAAAAAGGAATTAATGACAAAAGTGTTTAGATTAAATTTTCCTAATTTGGTTTCTGTATCATTTGAATATTGGATCCAGCCTTTTAGAGTTTAAATAAAACACAACAGTTATTTAAATAAACGATATGTTGCGGGTGTTTGAACGCAAATAAAGTGAATTTCAATAATAATGATTAAATAATAACTTGAAAATATAACACTTATATGTTTGACGATTTTATATAAAAAGTTCCAGATTTTTATGAGCAGTAGTTTAAAAGATATGGGAGGGAAAACCACCAGTACTTTCGGTATATTATTGCGTCAAGGAACCCCGAAATTTGTGTCAAAAATGAAAACTGCAAAGATAGGATATGTGAAGTTGTAATGAGACAGTTAAATGCCTAATGCTAAAAACTGGTAAAAACAGTTAAAAGATTTTCAAAGTAAGAGTTGAAATCTACGTTTTCTTTCAAAATACATCAGAAATTCAAAAAAAAACCAACACAATGTTAAATAATGCCTGCTAATTCTAAGGCGTATTTACTTAGTACCTAACTTCTAAGTTGTTGTTCCAGACGATATCATTAATATTTGAGTATCAAGGGAAGATTATGTTAGCAAAGTTCTGATCTTCTGGTCAGAACGGAACTGAATGGAGAAAGAGAGAAAAACAAGTTGCTACTAGTCAAAGAGTTGCTAGGATCTAAATCAATTTGTGGAAAACTTTTACATTAACAGGTGGTTTATTTTTAATCAGGCTACTTTATTTACCCCATTGGAAAGTCAATACCATTGGATAGTTGGCAAGAAAACTTCATCTTATCACGGTAAACAGATGTCGACTGACAAATATAATTTATACACGAGATTTTTTTCACATGCGCTTATAAATGATGTAACTTCTTTAATTTACGGCCATGCACACTAATATAAAACTAGATTTAAAAAGTTTAAAAAAGATTAAAAACAGACAGTTTCGTTCTGAAAATGTACAGAACTTCCTCAGTGTGAATAAAAAACAAAGAAACACTCACTTTAATACCAGATAAGAGGGATGCCGAAAGGACAGTGTAAACCCCGTGGAGATGAACAACCAATGAAAGGCTCAGCCAATCAGAGAGTGGTAAAAAGCCACCTCACGTAATGTCAGTGAGAACATTAAAAACAAAAAGATATAATTTATTTCGATGTAATACCATATTCAGACAACATTGCAACAAGAAGCTAGAAGACCAAAAAACTTAAAATCTTTTGATGACTTGTTTACAAAAGAATATATAAAAATTAAAAAAACTTACAATTTAAAACCAACCTTGTATTTTTTAAATTTAATATGAATGTATATCGTTTCATTCTTTCTTGTCTACAAAGTTCGGCTTTAGTTTTCAACTTAATGAATACTAATTATGAAAATTAACTAAGCACACATACAAAAAGAGATTACTAAGAACTCCAACCATTTGAGATACCTCATAGCTATCCAGAGAGGAAATAGGCAGACGAGAAAATCGGTTTTGGACGTAATCTCTGTAACAAATCGCCTCCAATTATCTTGTGAAATGATTTTAACAATCTCATTTTAAGTTGATGAAGAAAATGAGAAGTGTAGCGCACTTCTAGTGAGTTTACGACAAACATTAGAGAGCAGAAGACGCTTTTTTTCTCTTAACTATGAAGCTAATGAAGTTCAGTAATTCATAAGTTGCAAGAAAATGAAAGCTTAATGCTGTTGGTAAAGTTGTTCTGTTTCTTTAAATTTTTGTTTGAAAAAATTGAAGAATTGAATATTGATTCACCAAGCGTTGAAAATTACATGGAGATTTTTCTGCTTTCTTCTATATGCAATAAAAATACATTGTTTCTTAGGGAATAGGAATACGACAAAAGTATAGTTTGGTTCTGAAGGAGGAGTGGGACATGATACTGTAGAGATCCTTTTTTTTTTAGGGATTTTTCCCACTACGGGATGAGGTTTGCTCGATATTTCGGTCCGGTGCCTCGGGCCTTCTTCGGGAGATGTACAGTATATTAGTTACATTAAGGTGGGCGCAACTCTAACAACTTCCGTTGTTAGTTTCTCGGATATGAACAACACGAAAACAACTTATCCGAGAAACTAACAACGGACGTTGTTAGATTTGCGCCCACCTTAATGTAATTAATATGCATCTTCCGAAGAAGGCCCGAGGCACCGGACCGAAATATCGAGCAAACCTCACCCCGCAATGGGAAAAATCCCTCAAAAAAAGGATCTAAACAGGACGACAAAAGTATTTTTCATTATCTCATACGAAGTAATTGCGTTCCTCAATATCAAATTCTTTGTCATCGTCTGCTAAGAAATGCAAATACGAAAAATAAAAGTATTTGCACAATCGCCTAAGAAAGAAGGTATTAAAACTGTTTTCTGGAAATGCGACAGACGTATTTGCTATTATCTCATAGGAAATACATGTATTTGGCATAATAACTATTGTGCAAGTTTCAATTTGAACAATTCATCAATAATTTGTATGTGTCATTTGAGTAACGCGTAGCAGTAGCAAATGCATGCATTTATTATTTAAACAACTGCTGCACATGTAAATGAAGTAATTATAATGGTAGTTGTTGGTCAGAGAGGGTTAAAGAAAAAAAAAACCTAATTGCATAAATCAGGGCAGAAGAAAGGAAATGGAAAAATGGTTATGATAAAGCCCGCAATTTAAAATATAAAAGGAATGTCCAATAGAAAAATCCATTTTTACTGCAACAGCTGTGAAGCAGTATAATAAGAATTTCTATTAAAGTGTCCTATAGGCAGGATATAAATCAGAGTTAAGGCTACATTGGATTCCTGATTCTCGATGGACGGTCTCCGTGGTTGCAGATTAATAAGAGATAAGAAGTACAAGAAGCCAGGCAATATCTGAAGTTATTTATACGTTATCAAGCCAGAGGAAGAGGTCATTCCTGTTATTCGAATAGAATTACGATTAATCATGTTTAAGATTTCAAAGAATACATTATACGTATCATCCTATTAATAGGCAAAAGTTGTACGACCTTTGTAAATTTGTAAATTTCTAATTTGAAATAACCAATCACAGTGCAGCGTTGGAACACGTCAGGCGTGACGTAAAGCCCATGTTTAAAGATGGCATCTCTAATGTTCGTCCCACTTCACGACGACGGATCGCGATTACACAATTATTATCAGCGTATTGAAATTTTCTTTCCCACATAAATGGAGTTTACACTGAAATGCATGAAGTTCATGCGTCAAAATTTATCAGAAAGTTTGTAAAACCTCGGTTTTTACATAATTTCGGCTGTGCAGCCGCTCGCTCACTAATCAACAAGTAGGAGACAATGACGATGCACGTGCCGTCATTGTTGTCCAGACAGGATTATTGGTATTGGCTGTTGGACATTCCTTATTGTTATTGTTGTTGTTGAAACTGGTAAATCAATTTTTTATTTTCTTTTATTTTAACAAAATTTGGCTTAGTTATTCAAATTATATGTGGGCTGTTGCGGAAGTCGGGGCTTTTAAAAAATGAGCTTAGAACATCTTTTTCAATCTTGTGTTTTTCAAAAATGTCAAGGCATTTCAAAAATATGGCATTTGTTTTACTTCCGTTAATATTGCCTCAATTTCGACGAATTATTCTTTTAGGGCAGCAGGTTGCCATTATGTTTCATAATGAGAAACCGCAGCGCTGGCTACTACGAAAGTGGTAAATCAGTTTTTTATTTTTTTTTATTTTAACAATATTATAATATTATTTTAACAAATAAGCCGATATTCAAATTACATATGGGCTTTTGTGGAAGTCATGGCTTCTAAAAAATTAGCTTAGAACATATTTTTCAATCTTGTGTTTTTCAGAAATGTGGAATTTGTTTTACTTCCGTAAATATTTCACGGGTCGCAACTAGTAAAGTATTATAACATATCAAAAGTGTTTTCTGGAAATGTGACATATGTATTTGGCATAATAACTATTGTGCAAGTTTCAATTTGAACAATTCATCAATAACTTGTATGTATCATTTGATAACTTGTAGCAGAAGCAAACGCATGCATTTATTTAAACAATCGCTGCATGTGTTAGTGAGGGGTAATAATGGTAGCAGAGGCGTATATAAGGGGGGGACATATATATGTCCTCCGAACGTTTTTTTTGGTTGAACAGATAGATTTTTACTGTTTTTTTTTGTTCCCCCCCCCGAAAATATTTCCTATATACGCCACTGAATGGTAGGCTAACTATTGGTCGGAGAGGGTTAAAAAAACAAACCAAATTGCATAAATCAGGGTAGAAGAAAGGCGATGGAAAAATGGTTATTAAAAAGCCCGCAATTTAAAATACAAAAGGAATGTCCAATAGAAAAATCCATTTTTTGCAGCAGCTGTGAACCAATATAATAAGAATTCCTATTAAAGAGGCGTATAGGCAGGATATCAGATTTAAAGCTACTTCGGATTCCTGACGGATAGTATCCGTGGGTGCAGATTAATAAGAGATAAGAAGTACAGGAAGCCATGCAATATCTTAAGTTATTTATACGTTATCAAGCCAGAGGAAGAGGTCATTCCTATTATCCGAACAGAATTATGATTAATCAGTGTAATGTTTAAAATTTCAAAGAATACATTACACGTATTTAGTTAACTAAATAAGGCTTGAGTATTTATTTACCGTGTCTTTAAGTTACTATCATCTCCACTCGGCTACTTCATAAAGTTTTTATTTTTGTATCAGTTGCAACTGACATTACACAATAATACATTGAAACATTTCTGTATTTACTGAAAGAAACTGAAATCTAATTTCCTTAAGCTGTTATAGGATTTAAACGAAAAATTATTTTCATTGATTTTTAAAAGAAATTCAAATTAAGTCTCCAATTTTTTTATTATTTTTTTTTTTGAAGTAGAATATGTAGGGAAAACAAATTGTAAAATTTTTCCATTTTACTGAATAAAAAGGAGTAAATCTGCGTTACGTATTTAAGTCGAGTTAATCTAATTTTTCTCATATCAAAGCGCGTCCAAATTAGTGCATTACTAAAATATTAAAATTCGTTGTTAAGATATCGACAGAAATCCATTATCAAAATGCTCTTGTTTTTCAATAACGGGATTTTCTTAACCTCCACGTGCTAACTTCACGGTGAAGACCAGTCAACGTTTCGTGTGAAATGTAGAGATAGTCTTTTGTCGTGAAGCTGAAGACGTAGGGCATGTACACGCCAAGATGCATCCAAAGGCGCAACAGTTATTTGCGACACAACACAGACTGACTGGCGGATTTTAATAGTTTCACATTCTCGGGAAAGTACGGTAAAAAAATGAAATACCAAACTTCCAATTACGTTAGTGAATTCTGTTCAGGTATTTGGCAAAAAACATTTGAATAGAAATTAAATAATCAAATTTAAAGCGCAATTAGTCACGTTTTGTACTCGAAAGTTTGAGGATCGGGTTTTTAAATCCTATATTCATAACAGATTTATATGTTTTGTGATAAAATATCTTCAACATCTCTAAATTAAAATGTAATAATTTACATTTACATGCTTTTTCATAATAAATGTAAATTATTACATTTTAATTTAGAGATGTTGAAGATCTTTTATCACAATACATATTATAGGAGAAAAGACCTACAAAGGAGGTATAGAACAGTTAGATTTATATGTTGTTTTATATATTGTTTTTGTAGTGTGCGACTTAACTTTTCACGCCTTCCTGAGTTTATCATCGAGGGTAAATCTGACTGAAAAGTCCTAAGTAGATCGAAACAGCTGTGCCACATTCCATCGATGCTATGTGCAGGCTTTATTTTCCATCTTTTGAATAGAATCGTTGACTTACCTCGCTTAAAAATTTTTTAACTATTGTTAAGCGTCTGACATTACATCTATCTTTGTTGGTTTTTTTTTGTTGTTTTTTTTTAAGAATTATCAAATAATGGTGGGTCCAGTTGTTCAGTGATACAGGCTACTGTGGACTGGAGAAGCCGGGTTCAAATCCCGCCGGAGAAAGGTTTTTTTTTTTTCATCTCAGTGTTTCTTCTCCACATAGGTCCTAGGGCTTACCCAGCCCTCGGAAAAATGGGAACAAAGCGCTCTAATACATCAAAGTCGTTACAAAACACCAAACAATGATCTCGAGAAATAGGACTGCAATTTAAAATCTTCGAAGTCCAAATCAAAGCACTGTTTCATAATGTTCATCAATCGTCTGCGGAAATTACCTCAAGCATTTGGAACTCTTACGGTAAAACGTTCTTTAATATCACCGACTACAGGCTTTGAGCAACGCTGCGAGTAATTTTAATTCATTTTTGAAATATTCGTCCATAAATAACGTTAGGCCTAATCTTCGTTTTGGTCAACTTTAAAGGCCTGTTTAAATTATTTTAATGTTCTGTACATCGTAATGTCGAAGCCATTTAAGTTCTGTAAATCATAACTTTGGCCAGCAACAACTTTGATAGATGTCTCATTTAACTATTTACCGTGTTGCATGATAAATCTTCGGTATATTACGAGTTTTATGGCATATCGGCTTAGTTTAGTGCGAGATTTCACGTTAATTGTGAACTGTGTGAAATCATTGCGATTT
>JAFIDM010000179.1:37602936-37636371 GCA_023159025.1 Thereuonema tuberculata | reverse complement strand
CATCGATAACAATCTGGGACAGCTGTTTCGTCCTTATTAGGACTCATTAGCCAGATTTTATCTTAATCTTAAGTCTTAAATTCTTAATATTTTTTCCATTTATATGTATTCCTTTCTATGCCCAATTTCATTTGCTCATTGCATGTTCTAGGGTTCGTGTAAATAGTTTGAAACGAAGGGGTCTTCTCGTTTGATGGCGAATATTGCACTTTTTTCATTAAGAAGGATATTGGCTACAACAACATCATATGAGAGTTATCACATATGAGTTATCCTAGCAACCTTAATTAAGTATCTAATATATTCATTACTCTTAATATTTATACTTAATACATTAACGAATTAAAAACAAATTCATGGAATTTAAATTGGGTGAAAATTATTTTCAAATTCCAAACATATTAATAAATAAATTAAATAGAATGCAATTAGAGGAATGGATTCGGAACTCCCGCGGTTCTTTGACGACTTTGAGGATAATCATTTAGTATCATACATAATTAAACAACTCAAATGAAATTGTCTTCGCTAACGACATTTCCCGCCAGTAGCTTCTATTAATATTATTAAAAATATTTATTCTGAGTTATATTCTAAAATTAAATTGTCATTTTAGACAATATGCTTTGTTTTAACCCTTGTAGATATAGCGGAAATAGTATATTAAAGAAAGATATTCCAAGCGTTTACAGAATTATTACATTAAGGAACTGCACAGTACTGAACCATTCCGTTTTGAAATATCAAAAATCGACGATTTTTTCGAGTAATTCGTACTATTATCGGCACGGTGAAAGATGAACCTCTCATAATGCAACGCAGATTATAGATTGACCTTTCCTGGCTTTTCGTTAACATTCAAATGGAAGAGAAAATGGCGGTCGGTGGTTCACAGTCAACATTTTCAGGGAGAAAAAGGCCTCGTTTGGCTCCAAAGAGTTCGCCTGATGATTTTGATTATTACGTCATTCGTCAAATTGTTGCTGATATGCGTATCAAGAAGGAATTGCCGACAGTGAGGACGATTGTCGCCGAAGCTAGGAAACGTATTCAATTTACAGGTCAGTCAACAAGTATGCGTGTGATTCTGAGGAAATTAGGACTTCGTTTCAAAAAAGTCAATCACCGATCTGTTTTGCTTGAACGAAGTGACATCGTTGCTGCCCGCTGCCTTTATTTGCGTTCAATAAGTCGTAAAATGTTGACTGTGAACCACCAACCGCCATTTTCTTTTCCATTTCAATGTTAATGAAAACCCAGGCAAGGTTAATCTATAATCTGCGATGCATTCTGGGAGGTTCATCTTTCACCGTGCCGATAATAAGTTATATGTTTGTTTATCCCATAAGATCTCGCAGCATGTGCTTACGCGTCATACGTGACGTCGGTAAGGGCGTAAACCTCAAGTGATCCATTGTGATTTTATAATCAAAATTTTTTTTTTCTGGCAGACGCTTAACAAGTTTTAGTAAATTGATTATAATATAATCAATTAGTGGTAAGTGATTCTCCCTTTATTTTTTAGTTGATTATATAAATTAGAAGAAACTATTAGGAAGAGTAAACTAATTAGCGAAATAATTAATTAGCCGTTAATGAAAAATGTCTGAAGTTTATGAATATTAATGTATTGATAATTAATTAATTATTAGGACAAACAATTTATAATTTTTTTGTCTAAAGACAGAATTTAACGGTAAAAAAAGTTTTTGCAGGAAATAAATATAAAATAATTTTCGAAATTTCTAATACTATAACATGCTTAATGAATTTATGATTTTTTTCCTCAAGAACGAAAACTATTTATTTGTTTGTTTTTAATTTTTACTGTATTTTCGTTTATAAAAAAGAATATCACAAAAAGCCGAAACTTTTTTAACTTAGGGTGTTGGTGGAAGTCTAATTGACGTTGAGGTAGGAACGGTGTTGAAATTTCGACATCCCTTCTTCAAATTTCAAAAACTAGTTCTTATTATTTTTCCAGTTTTGTAACAAAATTATATTTTAGATTTTAATTATTAATTATGATTATAATTAATTTAGTATATTAAAATTTACCAAGAAAATCTTCGGATTATTTTTTGGTTATTTAGCTCTTATTAGAATAGGTTTAAACAATAAAATATTCCTTTTCATTTTTATTTTTTTACTTTTATTTTTTTTTTAACTTATTTTCCTAGGAAAGTATGGCTTATCACATCATTCAGTCTGTACGTCTGTTTCACTCTGAACTGTTGATCTTCTTGAACTTGGTATGCAAATTTGAGAAATAGGAGTGATCCATGTTTTTCTAATAACAAATTTTACGTGCCTAATAATTCAACAAAATGATAAATACGGAATCAAAAAAAGATTTCGCATCTCGAGCTGTCACCGGAGGGAGGCTGGGACGACCGTTTCGTCCTCTTTAGGACTCATCAGCCAGACAAACTCCACCGATGACAGACTCAAAAGGTGCGAGCATATAAGAATCCCACTCTCGCTCCCGGAAGTGGGACTCCACAAAAGCAAAACACAATCAAAAATACACGATAACAGAAAAAAATGTCAAATCCTTGTCCTGTGCTCTGCTTGACTCAAAAGGAATTTGTCTAAAACTTACAACAAAGCTTTTACAAATTTTACGTGTCTCAACAAAATTCAACAAAATGGTAACTACGGAAGGCACAAAGGAACCAAAAACATTTCGCACCTCATTAAATTGTTTTATGCTATTGACAAATTCCTTTTGAACCTAGCGGAATGCAGGCCAAGGATCTGATATTTTTTTTCTAATACTATGTAGTTTTGGTTGTGTGTTGTTTTTGTGGGGTCCCGCTTCTGGGAGCGAGAGTGAGATTCTTATATTTTCGCACCTTCTGAGCCTGACATCGGTGGAGTATCTCTGGCTGATGAGTCCTAAAAAGGACGAAACGGCCGTCCTAGACTCTTCCCAGTGACAGCTCGAGGTGGGAAAGGTTTTTTGTTCCATCTATGATTTCTATTTGAAGCGTTTTTAAGCTTCACTACATCCTTGTCGGCAAATTAGCACGAGAATAGGACATAAAAAAAAAAACTTCATGATCTTTTTTTTTTTTTTTGCCAAAAATGTAAAATTTCCTAAAACAATGTTTCTAACCAACTGAAATACAAATATACCCTTTCAAAAGTATTCTATCTTAAAATATAAAAAAGGATTTCTGTCCATTTCTATCAATATTTCATTGTTTTTAAACCGCAAAACTAATCCATTAATTAGCGAGTGGTTTGATAAGTTGTTTAAATTGGGTTCATTTTAATCTTAAGTCATGTGGGAATGTTTTTCATAAGTTCGGATAGTCTTCTAAAAATTGTATTTAGTAGATGATGTAATTTGAATGTAAATTTAGGTTTTTGTATTTTCTTCTTTTTTCAAGACAAAAAAATAATAAAACCTTCAGTTACACAAAAGAAAAATAATAAAAAAAAATAACATTTTGAGGAAAGTAGACTTCGAGTTCAATCCTAGTGCTTCTCAAATCCATTTTTTTAACGTTAACTCGAATGATAAGCTAGACTATATCTGTCTTGTTTATCAATCTTTTGCTAAATATTCATCTTTACCTCAATTACTTCTAATGCGATTTGCGTTGATTTTTTTTTAAGTCAATGAATAAAATACGACCCCTGAATTGGAGGGAGTCGGTCTAAATATTCATTTTTATGATTTCTTTCCTTCAAGTCTTTAAGGCAGTATCATCAAAATCATAGTTTAAAGTTGAATGGGTAATATATGTGTATACTGGGTGTCCCAAATTGAAGTACACACTCTTTGAAACGTTGTAACTCAGCAACGAAATGAGATAGAAATGTAAGGTGTGCTGTATTTTATTCCGTAAACTTCCTTAAGCCCGTACATGTTCAAAATGTCCACCTTCCGCCACAGTACACTCCCAACACCGACGTCGAACAGAGCAACACACCGACTGGATTGTAGCCAATGAAATGTCATTGATGGAATGTTCAGTCTGATCTCTTAATTCCGTCAGTGTTTGTGGCGTACACCGTGTTCTTTAAAGTTCCCCAAAGGTAGAAGTCGAGAGGGGTTAAATCGGGAGATCGAGGCGGGAACTCCGTCGCACTTCCTCTTCGTCCAATCCATCTGTGATTGAATATGTGACCGAGGAAAGTTCAATATGAAAGTGAGGTGGAGCCCCGTTTTGATGGAAGGAAACCTCATTTCCATTCTCGAAGAGATCATTAAGACATGGAATCATGAGTTCCATCATCTGCAGGTAAGTCTGACCCGTGACAGTACGTTCGAAAATGTACGGTCCAAGTAATCCTCTGGAGGACAGACTCTTTATTCTCTTTATGCTCTTTATTCAAGGATATCATTCACTGCTTCATCCACCATTTTCTCTTCTTATGAATCTTTTTTCTTTAACTTTGCAATGAGAGAAGTTGAGAATGAATTTCAAAACGAAAGCAAAACCAACCTCTTTGTCGCTTCGCCGAACGGCATTTTTAATCGCTGTATTAACGAGATCAAAACGAGACTTGCCACTAGCTTGTATAAAGCGACGCTGTTTTCGCCGAACAGCATCAGGCAAATTTACTAGTTCGTGTTAGATAACATGGAGAACATCCATAACGTAAGTTAAAATTAAAGGTGAATACGTATGGAATTTATTGGGGCATTAGGTAAAGCACACATTGATAGCCAAAACTGACAACTAAATCATTGGAATCAGTGTGGAGCCTCAGAAACTGAAACAAGCAACAATAAATTCAAAAAAAAAAAAATAGGGGAATATCCATCCATGTGCTCATCCTTCGACCTTCCAGTGTAGTGATGTTTCATGCAACTAAATCAGCTGCAGCATCGAAACCAGTAATTCAGAAACAAACTATACTGGTATATTCGCGAACCATAAGAATTGCGAACGTCTATCGTTTCTTGTAAAAGGTTAAGGGGTCCCCACAACAGGTCTTACAGGTCCTTGGGCTCATGGGAAGTATGGCTCCGGCGTTACTTGACCATCGGGACTACGTTGAGGTCGGATGGTCAGCCCGACGCTCGCCCGCCTTTAACTCCCGGGAAAGAAACCCAGTACCCATTCGACAGAGGGCCTAGGACCTGTTTGGAGGAGAATAGCGCGTGGAAAAATCCCGCCGAGGCCGGGGATCGAACCAGCCACCTTCAACCCGCAGCCAAGCGTCCTTACCCACTCGGCTACCGGGCCCACCTACCGTTTCTTGACGTTATGTAAATAAGAAATCATTATCATTATCATTATAAATAAGAAATCATTATCAGAGACGTCAATTTGAAATTGATGTTCTACAAGATCTTTCCATTCATTACTTTTCAATATTCAAATGCAAGTGCATGGGATTTATTCAAAGAAATTTTAATCAAAACGACGACTGTAACCCTTAAAAGAAGCTTTTAAACCTCCTTTCTATCTTTGACTAACAAGACTTAGCAACAAAACGACAACTAAGAATTTAGTAAGTTTTGACTTTGATATTTCGTGACAGCTAGTTAATTGAATTTTTTTATTGGTTTCTTGAAACTCTAAAAAAAATTATATAAAAAGAAAAATGCGGGCTTTTTGCTCCATTAAATGGTGGTAAAGAAACTTTATGCCGCCATTTTGACAAACTCATTTCCGGTTTAGAATTGAGGAAACGGTTGATGAGCATCCAGTTCAATAATAATTGTTCAACAAGAAAGATGAAGAAAGAAGTTTTGGTAGCAACTTATCAATAATCGAATCAAGTAAAAAAAGAACACAAGCAAAGATGTTGATTATGTTTAGAAAGAGTTGTTCCTCGAACGCATTATCTGTGATAGTCTTATTGTAGTTGAATATATTCTCAAAATAAAGATGGTAAAATTCTGTTTAGTTCATAGTTTCACCACTAGAGGTCAATCTGGGATCACGCGAAACTGTACGCAAAACTATAAGAGATACAATTACTGACTTATTTATATTTTTTTATTTTTTTTAAATACAGATATTTATTTCAAAATTTCTTTTTGTTTATTTTCTGAAATATTTTAAAAGATATTCAGTAGATAAGTGTTTATTACATTTATACAGGCCCTTTAGAATATATTACTAAATATTCTTCAGTATTTAAAAAAAATTATAATTTGAGCGCAGAGCGCACAAGTGCTGTAAATAGACTGAACCACAGACAATAAAATGACGCCCAACGCTCTTTCTCGGACTCAGCTAAGTGCGTCGTGCCAAAAATAATAACATCGACTTAACTGAAAACCGCCGTATCACCGGAACGCCTAAAAAAGCACCATTGCTAGTACATAACTAAGATAAATTGTCTTATTAAATTTGTTTGAATGTTTGTTTGTTTGTTTGCGTGAGTTACCTTTTAAGGCAAGTAAACAGAATTTGATTCTAAAATGATGGCTGTTTCATATTATGTTAGGGTAGACGTAAAACAGATCAGTTAATAAAAATTAGAAATTGTTCAGAGAAATTAACAGGTTGTATTAAAGTATTTTTAATCTCTGTCTCTCTTTGCCCTTCTACGAATAAATTTAAATTAAAAATATTAAACACTGTTGGATCTTAAGCATTACTAAGTAGATCTAGGTCTATACTCTGTCCAAAGAACCGTGAGCTGTGGACATTTAAACCACTCTCACCACGCCCACACGCGCCCTCTTCCTACCTGTGGGCAATGATTCTTCCCTGAGTCTCTATTGGACCTTTTTCTACAAAATTACGTTTTTTAAACTTTTACCTTTACTTAATTTTTATTACAATTATTAAATTCTATATATCATTCCTTGCAAAAAGAGTCCAAACACGGTGCAATTGTGATACTTCTAAGCATTTTAATGGTCTTTTATATTTTTTAACTCACTGACCATTAAAATGCTTAGAAGTATCACAATTGCACCGTGTTTGGATTCTTTTTGCAAGGAATGAGATATAGAATTTAATAATTGTAATAAAAATTAAGTAAAGGTAACAGTTTAAAAAAAACGTAGTTTTGTAAGAAAAGGCGTAATAGAGACTCAGGGAAGAACCAAGCCCACAGGTAGGAAGGGGGCGCGTGTGGGCATGGCGGTGCGAGAGTAGGTTAATTGTCCAAAGCTCACGGTTCTTTGGACAGAGTATACATCGTGCGACGGTCCGCAATGACCCATAGGGAATGAGGGTGGATGTAAGGCTCCTAACATTTGAATGACCCGGGACAGAGATGAGATCGGGTCGTCAGCCCAATCCTCAGCCGTTTATATTCTAGGAAAGAAACGGTACCCATCTACAGAGAGCTGGGTGCACCCTAGGATACGTCTAAAGAAGAGTTCAGCGTTGAAAATCTGGCTTCTCCAACCTGTAATCAAGCGCCTTGAACACAGGACTACCGATACATTTAGCATTAATAATAAAAAACCCAATGTGAGACTCAGACCTCCGTCTGTCCCACACAAGAAAAAGGATAAACTCTGAACGGCCTTTCAACGCCTTAACCACAGTGATAAGCAACATCCTCATCCTCTTTAACCTTTAAAATAAGATAATTGCTGTATTTATGTACTTACTTTCATTTTAGAACCAACTTTCATCATAGACTACTATAGTATAAAAAAATATTATAAATTCATCTTTAAAATTTTAATTAATTTTATTTCAATTCCGCAACATTGTAGCTTGCAGAAGCAATTTTTAATTTCTAAATAATTTCTTACTTATCAGTCGTGATCAGTCGTGACGAACGAGATTTCTCGAGATTCACGCAAAGTCCGAGACAATAGCCTTTTACCGAGGCACATTTCACAGTCAAGACTACAGAAGTAGATGATTTTTTTAAATTTTTGATTGCACCATCCTGTTAATAACGCAGAGAAATACCTTAATTCAAACACTTTGAAGTTAAAATTAAAATGCAGAAATAACATAGTGTATTTTAAATATTAAGTAAATCTTAAATAATTATTATTTTTTTTCGAAGAGGCTGAAGAAATTAATTAGAATTTCTAATTGGAGAATTTCCGTTTACCGTTGGACAGGTCACAGGCTAGTTGATGAATAATTAATGAAATGCAAAGCTCTCAACCAAAAACAATTAACTCAATGTTTTGGAATCCAATTAAAAATTAATAAGATTAATGTGGTTTGTTACTGGATTGGTTTCCTGTTAATTAGTCAGCAAATGGACGATATAAAAGAGCCAAGTTTCGAATAAAAGTCAATAAAAACCTAATAATTGCATTAAAAATGCATTGTGTTTATTTCATCAATTCAATTGTATTCACTTTTACGAATGCTTAAATCCACGTATCGAAGCTTTAAAGTTCGCACACAGCAGATGTGTGCTATTATAAGAGCGTTACAGGAGTCTGTACTGTCAAGGGATGAGGTAATGTTACAAATCGTCATAGAACATCTAACGGTTGTCCCGGAATTGAAACAGTCAGCATTCAAGTACAGTTTGTCCACCGAGACTTGAGACTTAGCCACGCCTATGTCACGTGGTAGGCGACGAGTCGAAGAAGTCATTTGAGGGGTCAGTGTGATAGTTTTCCATTTTCAGGGGAAATGCACAGATTTTGTTTCTTGGTTATAACAGAGGAATTGATGATATAAAATACGACATTCCATATCTTTAATAGTAAATATTTTAAAAAATTTTCCTAATCTTGTTTTTTTTTTTTCCCAAATTTTTCTTTTACAACCCTCACCCCTATTGTGAAATGTTTTCTTCGTTTGAAGAGGCGTGGCTAAGGCTCAAGTCTTGGTGGACGAACTATACATTTCGTTTGATCTTTGTCTGTCACTGAAGTAAATGAAATAATATAAAAATGGAATAAAAAAAGCATGTGGCCGCTTTACACGAGCTCGAAAACTTGCCTGAAACGTGCTAGAAAACTTGCCAATTTGCTAGTTGAAGCTAGGCATGGTTTAAGACCATTCCAGACAAGACACTGCACTTTAGATTGATGGCAAAGAGATTGCCTCTGTTACTCTAATACAGAACAGGTTCTATCTTCAAAGCACATTGCATTCCATTCGTAGAAGCAATCTGACATCAGCGCTCCTGATGGCGAATTGAAGAACTTTTAAGTCCAATCGTGTTTGTATCTGTTTATACGAAATTATTGACTGCAGACTTGATTTTCACGAACAGAGGTCATCTTTTCCCTATGTTTTCGTGGATGCTTCCAGAAAAAGCTACGATATTAACCAAAATAACAATATAATTCCAACTTGAAAATCTGAAGAGGCATGCCGATAGAAATCTCGAAAACATATTGCTGTTATTTATAATAGCTTGCAGTAAATTTATAAGATAAAACTTAATCTAAGGATGTTAAAAAAATAAATAAATAAAAATTACGATACCTATTTTTAGCAGCCCCTAGGTTACAGCTTGCCTACAAAACATAGGGGACCGCTCTTGCTTTTATGCTTGCTGGATGCCACACACTTTAGTAGCCAAACAATTAGAGATATTAGAATGAAACCTTCCCTATTGTGTTCGGCATCAAAAAGTAGGTGAACACGTCCAAAAAATCAGACCTCTAGGACCACTAGGACCTCTAGGACCACTCCCTGACCACTTCTGAACCCATTTTGTTTATAAAATTGTGCAAATTATTAGGCCGCTTTGCTTTGACACAGTCTAAAAGCATTAATTTATCTTGTTTATATCATATAAGGCTATCTATAATTAAATTTACTAATTTACGAACTCTAATTTTAAATCAAAAGACAATTAATTATTATATTTATTATTATTATTACTATTATTAAATTGAATAATGAGTAACTTAATTAGAAAAAGAAGCCAATCTATAATAATATATTAAAAAAGTGAGACCAATGTTCGTAAGTGACATCTCAAGATAGCCTGTTTCACGGCAATATGGCGATTATCAGTTGAGTCTCACTATGAACAAAGCAGGTCTCATAATGGAGGTGTGTTGAAGTAGAGTTGGAAAAGAAATGAAACCTTCATAAATCTAAACTAAAAACATAAAAACACATTAAAAATAAAGAAAAAGAAAATGTGTTAGCCTCTGGCCGCTTTAATGAATTTCTTATGCGCAGGTAAATAAAGAAAAATCGCCTAAAAATGTCGAAACATTAAAAAGTGAAACCAATGTTCATAAGTGACATCTCAAGACAGCCTATTTCCCGCTAAAATGGCGATCATCAGTTTTTTTTTATTTTGAATGTGTTTTTATGTTTTTAGTTTAAAATTTGTAAAGGTTCCATTTTTTTTCCTATTCTAATAATATATCTTCATTAATTCCATATAATTAAAAATTAATTAGGTTTTTTTATAGCATTAATTATTATTTTCAACCTTTTAACTCTGCAAAAAAAATGTTAATTAAAAATAGCAATAAGCAATGCAATTAGGGGCGTAGTTCTTTGGTAAACGCTATGATAATGTAAATTTGGTTAAAAATATCTAAAACATGAAAAAAAAAATCAACACACTAATTACTAATACTAGAATTTAGAAATTCTAAATTTAAAGTTTATTTTATATCCTTTAAGGAAAATAACTTATTGTGCTTCAAGTTTCAGGGAACTGATAAAAGTGCGAAGAAAAGCAAGTTTTGAAGAAAGAAAACAGGGAAAAAGCTAACCCTTTTTTTTCCACCCCCCCTGTTTTCACTATAGATACGTGGGGATTTGAGTTGTCACAGAAAAATCCAGGGTTTCATTTCTGCGCAGACTCTGTGATGATTACTGAGGAATTCGAGCCTCATGATTGATCTCCAGTCTTCCTTTTCATGATTTCGTTTTTATAAGACTCTCTCTCTCTCACAAAGAAAAAGTCGAAGAAGAGACCGAGGATGAGGAGGACATTCTTCTTCATTCCCCGGTTTCTTTTTCTTGCAGTTTTTCGCGAATAAGAGGAATTGTTTTATACGTGAGTTCCAATGATGCAAATATGGTGGAGTGTTGGGGTGGCTTTCGTGTGAAGGAAAAGAAAGATGGTGACAGTCATTACTAACATCTCTTATTGGCATGCGCAGTTGGGTTTCAACAAAAAAAAGGCACTCAACTGAATGAAAGAAAGGAAATGGAGCAATATTACATTGCTATTCTGGTTAGATCTTTTTCCAAAAAATGTTTATAAATTATATAAATATAAATTAAAGAATCGAATAATAATTAATTAATTTTTTTTTTAATTCCTAAAATAGCCTACACAACAGATTAAAATTAAGAATATGTACAATTAAAAAAGTTGAAACTAGTTTCTTGTTGTTAATGGGTCATCATCAGTGATTGGATCTTCCTACGAAACCAAGCGTTTTGAAAAAGAAAGTTCACCAGCTTGCTTCAAGTTGTCGAGGATGCAAATTAATTTTTTTTTTTTAATTTAAATAAACAGAGATCACTGCGATCCTAGCGGCGATCATCTCACTATTGATCAAAATCACATGCGTTTGTAAACAAACACAGTGCACAAGGAAGTAAAATATTAAGCAAAGTTTGTAGACATTGAAGGCTTTGTGGAGAAGCATACCACGTTATTTAGATGTTGAAAATCCCTCAACGTTTTTCGGAAACCATATTGATAGATATCGTTTACAATGTCATTAATACAATGGTCTATTGATGCAATCAATATAGATTGCTTATATTTGGGTTTGAAGCGGAATTTTTCTTGTGCCAAAACTTTTGTTTCTTGAACGAAAGAATACTTCTTGAGATTAGATGGCCAGCCAATCCGCTAGTACGCCTTTATTCACTGAAAGAAACCCGGTTTGAATTTTTTTAGAGGGCTAAGGAAACCCTAGGGCCGGTTCAGGAAAGAAATAATTCAGGCAAAAAGTCAAGGACTTCCGCCTCCTCCTGAATCGCAATTTGAAAATGTAACACAGGTGAATTTTAAGAAGAAAAAAAACAACAATATTTTTATTTCATTCTCAAAAATTTAAAGTATCCCGCTGCCCCTGTGAGTTCGTTACAATGCGCAGTTTGGAAACAGTTGCATTAGGGAATAACAATAAAAGCAAAGATGTTTATTATAGCTTGCCTACCAGCTGCTCTATAACTTCTGAAATCCTGATAATAAATGAAGTTTGCTTCGTACATAAGAGCCAAGTTATACAAAGACTTAGATAAATAATGGTAAATTACAGGGAAGATTAGCTAATGGTAGCCAAAAAAAAAGAAAAAAGGCTCGTGATATTCAACGTGGTATCATCATCATCATTATGAGATGTCCTGTACATTAAAAGATTTGTGCGTGAAATTGTAGCTTCCTTCCATCAACTGAGATTAATAACAGTGGTGTAGAAGCCTCTGGGAATAACATCAGCTCAGTCGCGTGCAGGAAGACCACAACACATCACGTAACGGAACCACTCAATGTTGAAGAGGGTGCTATGGAAAAAAATTTCATTCATTCGATATAGATAAACAATTGTATCCTTTGGAACACTTCTACCAACAAAGATAGCTACAGAAATCAATCCATATATTATTGTGAAGAATTCAAGAACGTGAATGGTCTCACACAGTATAGACCTCACAAAAACTGTTGGTTTACAAGAGTATTAGGCAACTATTAACTGAAAACCGTTTGCGCGAAAATCAAATCAAAGTCAGCTTTTCTGAAACAACGATGAGTAGCTGTACTTCATCGTCTGGCAAAACGCTCCAAGAGAACGAGCACTATCGCAGCACCAAACATTACTACTGAACTTATTATTAGGAATTCTGAAAAGTGACTTTGAAAATTTTTGTAGTTACATTATATCTTGGCTGCGCGGTTAGCGTTGTCGCTAAGACATTGTCCTCTCACCTCTTGAGTGCCGGGATTCAATTCTCATGTGGGTTTCCTGATCCGCGCTGGGCAGGTTTTCTCGGGGTTCTCCCATTTCCCCTGCATTTCTCCCAGCATTCTTTCTCAATCTTTCTTTCCGTGGGATATCACAATAGACCAAAGGTCGCGATGCTCGGCGACCACACTCCTGCCATCCACACTCACCCCATAACAGTGTAGCTTTGTACTCTTCTAGCAAGCATTGTTATCAAACGATGTTGAAGTTGACTAGCATTTAAATAACTCCCAATATACACTATAACAAACAAACAAATAAAAAACATCGAATAAAGTCAAAATAAGAAAGCTATCTGTTTGGGATCAAGATTTATGTTATTCGAGTGGATTCTTTGATTATTTTTAAGTTAGTGCAAAAGGTTTTAATCGTTGTTCCAGAGCTAAAAAAAATATTCCTTCATTACTGTACGCTTTATAAATAAATTTTAAAAAAAGATTGTCTTCCACTGCCTAATTTTTATTTTTATTTATATTTCAGAAATTAATTTTGCTCAGTATTCTTAGTTTCAGAGATTATAAAAATTTATTTTTAATATTACCCTTATTTATCACAATTTTTAATTTTTTGGTCCAATAAAACTGCTTAAGTTTCGAGACATGTAGTTTTCGAAATACAAGTATCGGGAAATCGAGCAATTCCCGCATTTATTTAAACTTAGACTCGTTATCATTGTCGCCATTGGAAAATTCGACTACAATAACAGTTCCTTGAATACAGTGAGAGAAAATTAAGACTGATCGTCGACAAGTGCTGGTTCAGAACAGCACTTTGCAACGCAGATTCATTTCAATTGTACCTAATCAATGCGAAACGACGAAATAGTTGAAGGATGTGAATATAGCACAACAGAACAAAACGAATCAGAAAAAAAAATATATTTTTTCACAAGCTTTGGAAGTAAAGTAAACACCGTCTTCACAAAGTACTTCTCAAATGGCAGCTCGCGATTTCATTTCTTCTACGATCCGCCATCTAAGAACGCGATTAACAAATTTCCCTTTCGCACTTGCTCCTCGAGTCCGATGGGATCATTCCCCGATAAACCCATCCTAAGTCAAAAATGCATTCAATACACCTGATCTACCGAACTTCATATCTTAGATTAGCCTAAACACTCACAGCTATCGAGCATCACAAGAGTGTATCGTACCGCATATCACTGACCCGGGAAAAGATCAAAATAAAAAAACAAGTGAATATAATTTTGTGCTAAAGCATAAATTTAAGGGCGACCCATAATAATAAAAAAATATAATAATATTTAAAATAATAATAAAAAAAGGAAAAAAATTAATAATGTAAGGAAAAATAAATAAAAAGTTAGGATAAAAAATATAAAAAGTTAGGTAAGGAAGAAAAACAAAAACAAAACAAAAAATCCCCCCGGTCATTAAGAAAAAAAAGCTGTAACTGACAACTGTAATGAGATGTTTGCATTTCTAACATTTCAGCTAATACCGGAAATCCAATGAAAACAATGCCAAATATCTCGAACATGGGGAGGGGAGGAACGTTGGCCCCTCAAAATACCTATTCCTACTTTCTTTGGGCCTCTGACCACGATCGTGAAATCCGTTTGTCAATCCGAACTTCCGTCCCGGAGTTGTTAGAGGGTGAAGGTAGGATACTTGGATAAATCTTTTCGCTATCATAATAGCTCCCAAATGGGTCATTAATAATATATTTTCTACGGTTTCTACCTAGTGCCTATCGTTTTCGCATCATTGTAAAGTCAAAAGATCCATAAGTCGAACCATCGTAAGTGTGGGACAATCATATTAAAGTACAGTGCAACTTGGATAATTCGAACGTCTTTAATTCGAAATCGTGGTTAATTCGAAGATTTCTCTTAGTCCCTTGAACTTCTTATCAAATCAATATTAAAAAATCGTGGATAATTCGAAGTTCAACTTCCTTAATTCGAAGTTTTTTTATAAAAAATTTCGAACCATAACGACTTTTCGGCGTTTCATCGTTAAGAAATTCGACACATGACAACTGAAATCCCCTTCCCGCCACCGTTCGACACGTGACGCTTCAGACGCCGTGCGAGCTTCCTGCTGTCAGTGCCACAATGTCTTTCAGTAAACCACGCGTGTACAAGAATTTAACGTTCGCTGAAAAGGTCGCCGTCATTCGCGAGGTGGAAAAGGGTGTGAAGAAGAAATGCCAAATCGCCAACGAGTACGGGATAGCGTCGAATTTCGTCGGTACATTGAAGGACAAACCAACGTAAGTGAAGCTGTTTTCCGTTCACTAAACATGCTTGATGATTTTGCTAACCTTAAGCGACTGAATTCTACAAAACAATCAGACATTGCATAATTTTTTGAAAAACTACAATTTTCTGTATTAAGTGTAATATGTACTATAGCTTATGTTATATAAATCTTATTTTGTTTACATACATATATTGTTTAAGTCTTTCATACCATGATCTTTCTGAATAAATATTTACTTATTGACAGAATAATCTTTTCAAGCATTCAGTGGACCTGAAATTAAAGTTAAAAGATGTAACTTGTTCAATTCGAAGTCTTGGATAATTCGAAGTTTTGTAGTGGTCCCTTCAGCTTCGAATTATCCAAGTTGCACTGTATTAACTTTGTACACAGCTGTAAAAATAATAATAAGTGAGTGAATTAGAGTTCCCAAGACTTGCATGAAAAACAGTATTCGTCAAATTCATCTTTCCACACAGTAAGTGTTCGTCAGATCCGTTTAACTCATGACGTCATTTACGAATAGCCTTTCAAGCACAAAATCAAGTAGTCATTCCGTGTCTGTTCAAGAAGTTATTTAATTTCGGTTCGTTGAATAAAGTCTAACTTTATACAACCAAATCGATACACAGCAACAAAACCGATCTGCTTTCTCGTGTAAAACAGATCGATAACCTTCAAAGATCTCACTGTAATCAATGCTCCTTTATACACAATGTCGATTTTTACCAGTCATAATTCCTTTTGCCGCAGCGAATGATTTTGACAATCTTCCAGCGAAGAAGCCTCTAGAAAAACCATCCCTTTCTTTTCCTCTTCTCCACTTTTCATTCCCTTCTGAGATTTTTTTTTCTCAACCTTTTTCTCTTTGATGGCGTCCCGGAAATGACAGGAAGAAGTGCCAAAAGGACATTGAACAACTCGCGTTTTGCTCTTCATTGTCTCGTAGGCATTTTTATATCAAAAGGAGAGAATTCTTTCTGCTGTGAAACCGATGATCCCATTCACGCATTATTCACGAAACGCTGCATCTTGGAGAAACTAATTTAAGAGGTACCCCCTCTTTGTTACCCCTTTAATTTCCTGATTCACTTTCATGTAAATTGATTTTATTCCTTTTATAAACTTACATAGAATAACGCGGTCAGGATCTGATCAATATCCGCTTCAACTAACAAAGAAAGATGAGAGTGAATTATTATAATTATTATTAGGATTAATTATACAAAATTTTGAAATTATTATATTAATTTACTACAGTGCAACTTGGATAATTCGAACGTCTTTAATTCGAAATCGTGGTTAATTCGAAGATTTCTCTTGGTCCCTTGAATTTCTTATTAAATCAATGTTAAAAAATCGTGGATAATTCGAATTTCAACTTCCTTAATTCGAAGTTTTTTATAAAAAATTTCGAACCATAACGACTTTTCGGCGTTTTATTGTTAAGAAATTCGACACGTGACAACTGAAATCCCCTTCCCGCCACCATTCGACACATGACGCTTCAGACGCCATTCGAGCTTCCTGCTATCAGTGTCACCATGTCTTTCAGTAAATCAAATGTGTTCAAGAATTTAACATTCGCTGAAAAGGTCGCCGTCATTCGCGAGGTGGAAAAGAGTGTGAAAAAGAAACGCCAACGAGTACGGGATAGAGCCGAATTTCGTCGGTACAGTGAAGGACAAGCCAATGTAAGTGAAGCTGTTTTCCGTTCACTAAACATGCTTGATGATTTTGCTAACCTTAAGCGACTGAATTCTACAAAACAATCAACATTGCACAATTTTTTGAAAAACTATAATTTTCTGTATTGAATGTTATATGTAGTGTAGCTTACGTAATATAAATCTTATTTTGTTTATATACATATAGTGTTTAAGTCTTTCATACCATGATCTTTCTGAATAAATATTTACTTATTGACAAAATAATCTTTTCAAGCATTCAGTGGACCTGAAATTAAAGTTAAAAGATGTAACTTCTTTAATTCGAAGTCTTGGATAATTCGAAGCTTTGTAGTGGTCCCTTCAGCTTCGAATTATCCAAGTTGCACTGTATAACATATATTTTAAATTAATTCAAAAGATTATTTCGGTTTGAATCGAATCCAAGTGAAATGTTAGTATAATATAGTACATCTCGATTTATGACTGGGTTACGTTCGGACTAATATGTTGTACATCCATTTGGTCGTAACCCGCATACGTCGTATGTGAGAAGATAGGTGTACAAGTCATACATATGTGAATTAACTTTATAGAAAATATGGAACACCAAAAAAAAAAAAATGCAAAAATATAACAGTTATTGAAAATATTGTGTAACACAGTTCATGTACCCTATTTAAATAATCACAGCAATATAGACAATTAAAAAAAGGCGTACAATATACAGTAGTAAAGTAGTTTGCATTGACATGCCATCTAGTGTTGAAGTGAGTTACTAGCAGACCGCCAACATTTTCGAGTAAAATTATATTTCCACCTTTTCGTGTCGAGGACTGGTTCTGAAAGGCTGCTACTACATCAACGTAAGATAAAATATAGAGTTTTTAATGTTCAGCAAAGATTAACTATATAAAACTATATATTTTCTTGATTCTTGAAGATTCTTCTGTGTAGATAAGTTAACTGTTATTTTTAAAATTCGGAAATTGTAGACAAACAAGTGTATCATGTGATCCATGTGCTCAGCAGCGCTTTAACGCCATGGTGGTGTTAATGGTCTACATATACGATTTTAGGTTACGTACGACATTTATAAATTACTAATATGTTTCATGAAAATATAGATTTTTATCTTATTTATTATTTTGCTTTTACAATCGGAAAATGCCGAAATTAATTAATTTTTACGTTTCCTCTTTTGTTTTAGCTACAGATTGGAAAGACTGCGTTAATTTCAAGTGATTTTTTATTATTTTTTACAGAAAGTTAAATTTAGTTGTTTTTTACTTAATTTTGTATAAATAATGTTTACAATGATGGAATAATTCTTAATTTAAATAAGTTAAATTACTAGAAAGTAGGTGGCGTTAATTGGACCAGGTGTTCCTAATAACGCCAGTTTGCAAAGTTTTTTTTATTTGAGTTCTCATACTTCTCCAGTAAAAGTTATCATATGTTTCATTATGGTATGCTTCAAACAGAAGATTAAACTTTCTTGGTCATAATTTTCGTGTTTCGATACACCTTATTTCCAGACTTATAGTAATTTAAATGTTAAGGTGGCGTTATTTGGGCAGGGTACCTTAATAATAAGGAAATTAAGGCAATATCAATTATATTATCTTAAACGTATCAGAAAACGTTGCGAAGCATTGTGATTGGTTTACTAATCGCTATCCCTACCTTGTTTTAACTTAAGGGTGATTGTTTTGTTCATTTGGTCTTTGTTTAGGTTTCTTTTTATTCCACTGAGCTATCGAGTACTGGGCGAACCCAGCCGATGTGAGATGGGAATCTCGAAACGGTCCGTCTTGGGTTCCCGGTACGAATTATCCAAAAATAGCTCAGTGAACCTTTAATTTGTGTGCGTTTTTTATGCCTTTTTTGTAATTAAATAAATGATACTGAATTGATTTTGTTTTTGCAAAAAACGAAAAGTTTGTACTATTATTACAACACTACATAAAAGGAAACCTATATTTTCATTTCTGTTGTTTTCAATAATTCGAAAATAAAAAGAATAACATTCAAGGCACGTAGGCTTAAGACCTTTCTTCTTGTTATAACTTGAGTCTCAGGTAAACATTGTCAGTATCAATTTCTTTCGCTGGAATTCGTACAAAAAGAGCACTTGTAACAATTTCTTTAGAACGAAGTCAACAGTTTTTGATTACATTTACAACTCATAAATAATTAAACTTCTGTAAGCCATTTCCTTCGTTTTCTTTTGTTTGTTCCTTTCCTAATTATTTTCAAACAAGGTCTTGTAGGAAAATGAATAGTTATAGCCCGAAATGAGCTCATTTCAAGTCATTAACTAGGACCTAATGAGTTTCCTCCTAGTGAACCTTTAGTCGAACTGACGCAAAAGAGGATCAAGATCTAAACAAGAGGACGCAACAAGAGATAATGAAAAAACAGCTTTGTTGCCACAAATTAACCAGGGAATAAAAAAAGTACTTTGATAACAGGGATATCTTGCTTCGAAGTAGCTTAAATCAAACCCAGTGGAGGTTAAGTTAGAAGGCAGTTATTTAACGTTACATTTCAGTATCTTTTATTGCTAGTAAAAACCGAAAGAAATATAATTTACATATTCTTAAGTCAATGTATTTTTATACACTAGGGTGAAGAAAAACAAATCACTTCGCAGTCACAAGTCACAAATCACTGTCCCGTATCTTTTATAGTAAGCCATAACCAAAAGATCCCGTATCAATTTGTGTCTTTCAAAGGCTTGCGTTGTGTTACCACTATTGATTGGCGCGCTAAAATCATTTATTCAAGTGGTTGTTATTCAAGGGTCAAGTATAATTTCCATCGCAGTCTCCTCGATACATCGTTGGCTTACAGGAGAATTGGCTTGCAGGAGAGTTGTTGCCCTCCCTGGAACTCCCAGTGACCTCCAACCGGAAGTGGTCACACTAGGTCGAATATATCCTATTAATTCCAGAATAGTCGATTCAGTGTAGTTACGCCCCCGTTTTGTCCAACTGACATTTGTTTCCTGGCTTAGAAGTGGCCTGAACTTGGGTATCAGATTTTTTTCGAAACCTCCAGATCACAGGGAGTCCAACGAGATATGACATATGTCATTTGCTATGTTTTACAATTAATTGATATAGTATTGATTAAATATACAGGTAACTTACACCCTCAGTGTTTAATGATTTAATTAATTTTAAGCATATCCTTCGCTATTAGTTGTACAGTGGAACCTCGCTATTCGTACACAATCCGTTCCAGGAGGCAGTTCGAATGGAGATTTGTACGAATGGCGAATCATTTTTTCACATAAGATATAATGTAAATTGGATTAATCCATTCCAGACCCACAGATGATTGCTTATTTAAACCTTTTTAATAATATTTTAAGCATAAAATACATAACAAGTATGAAAACGATATGGTTGCTTTCGCCACGCCGTACTGAGTTGCCAGGTCAGAGACACAAGTTCCACTTTCAAACTTCGCAACGAGTTCTTTTTTCAATTCAATTGTCGTTCTCACTGCTTTCCTTTTAGGCTTGGTTGAATCAGTAATCTTTTTTTGGACCCATGGCTGCACTATTTTTAATAAAAATAACAAAAAATAACAATAAAATATCACAAAGTTTCACGAAGCTTGCGTGGATGATGCGTAGCGTACGGAAGCTAGCACGAGACTGAGCTGAAACGACCGCGAGGGGCGGCCAGTAACAAGGTCACGCTGTCCGAATCGCGAGCAAGCGTACGAATGGCGAGTTCAATTTTACTTGAAAAAGTTGGACGAATAACGAGTTGTACGAATAGCGAGGCGGACGAATGACAGGGTTCCACTGTATTCTATTGATGTCATGAATTTTTCCCTTCGTATTGATTTCACAATTTCTAGAAACTAATAAAAAATGTAAAAAGTAACAACGATTTAAAGATTTATACTTAAGATCTTTAAGGAAGTGGAAGTTTTTATTATAACTTATTTCGACGTAAGATCTTAAAAAGCTTCATTAAAGACAACTAAAATGGATTTTCTCCTTTAGGCAGATTGAGTTGATTAAGAGATTTAAGACAGTTCCAAAAGACGTTAAAAATATCAGAGTCAGTTTAACGTTTAAAGCACTGATCAATCGAATCAAATTCGTCTGACTCTAATTGTGCTTTCATACAGCAAACTTCTAGTAAATTCCACCAAAATGATGGAACAGTTCCTGAAAATTTAATTGTTTAAATTCATTAATTAGCGGCTTGCTTTGTGGCTTCGAAAATCATCATTATCGACGTTTAAGTTGAGCAAGCAATACGGCTTCTCACCTGATCTAATTTATTAGCGAGAGGACATCTAGCAGTTCAACAAATACTATAGCTCTTACAGTATAAGCTTATCTATTAATGAAATGGTGATCTTGCAGTTTTAGCTTTCTATCTTAATCCTTTTAAAAGAGAGTAAAGCCTGTTTCTATCTAATTCCATGAGGGAGGCGAGTGGGAGGAATGCCAAAAGGGAATTACCATTGATGTCACATTGTGACTTTTGACTTTTGTCGAGATAAGATAAAAAAGAAAGATAAATAAATACCAATCCTGCAAAGTGTTTTTTTTTTAACTTACTTGGATTGGAAGGTTACTGATTTATTTATTACATTAAAATTTAGAATTATAGGTGTTTAATAATCTTAATTGTTTTACCGCTTTATGTCTTAATAGAAATGTTAAGAATGGTCTCGTGTCTAAAGAGTTCTAAGAGTTTTTAATATCTATTGCATTTGTGCATTCCTAAATCAGAAATGCTTAAACCAAGAACATTTCGGATTTTGGATTTTTCCGGATTTTGGAATATGGATTTTTGGTGGTGTTGCAGAGGAATGAAAAGTATTTAATTTCATAGAAGTAGATTTTTATTTAAAAATGAATATAACTGAACCAAACAGAGATTATAAATTATTTATTTATCATCTTCGGAAGGAGCGTCGAAAGACGTTGATACATTGCTTTAAATCTCCCTTGCTCCGTCCTTGATGAAGTGACTGATTTTGAATTCTGAATCTTTAAGAGCTTAGCGTCTACGTTCCAACCAGGTGTTATCAGAACTACACAGCAAGCTGTACGGAAATAATAAGTTTTAGGAGCTTTAACTATTACATTTACTCCAAGATTGCCAGAGATAAACAGCAAGCTGTATCGTAGTACTGTGTTTTAGGGGCTTCAGTGTTAATCTTACTCCTCGTATTACCAGAAGTACATAGCAAGCTGTACAGAAATACTTCTTTAGGGCTTTAGCGCCTATAATAGTGGAATAAGACCAGAAGTTATATGGACTAAACAGCAAGTACATAAATGAAGTCTTCAATCTTTCTGAACAACTTAATATTTTCAAAGGGAAGCTCAAGTGAACAATTTACGAAAACATAGCAGAAGACACACAGACTAGATAATCTGTAGAACTCTGTTTTCAAATTTATTAGTAGCAAATTTGACTACGAAACCACATAGATCGCTTGAAGTTAGAACAAACATTGAAAAATTGAATCCACATTTTATAAACACAAAACACCGAAGATATGTAAACATGCGTAAATTGATTTATACCGAAAATAGCAATTAATTTTAAAATTTTGTTTACGTTTCAACGAAATTAATTTTCAATCATTATCATCAACAAATTGAATTTTGCTATTTATTTTCTTTCTTTCTTTATTTTAATCAAATTCTATTCCCTAAGTTCATTATATAATGGTGATCAATATTAATGTAATCAAATAAACTGATTGTTTTCTGGCAACACCAAAAACTTAAGTTGATCTCCTATTGTGTCTTGGGAGGCGGCGGGCGGCAAATAATTTAGTTCATTAGGGGCGTCAACTTTTGCCTGGCACCCCGGCGCCAACCTACCTTGGCGCGGCCCCGGTGACAAACAGACAACACAAAAGCAAGAGCGGTTCCTATGTTAACTGTAACATGGGACCGACGAAAAACACATAATGTGACGAAAAAACAAAAAACATCAGAAACAACACTAATATGAAAGAATAGTCGTACTGACGTCAACCATAATTTTTGTCAGCACAAAGCTTCATAATTCATTTATCCATTTAAATCTACGTTTAAATTTAAACGGGCGATAAAACTATTTTATTTTTCCTTTCTTAGTTATTCCTGGAAATGCCGGTCCTTAGTAGCACAGCTGTGGAATCAAAGTAGGAGATGGAAGTCGTATATTCGGTAGTTATCTTGATGGAGTCGGTATTTTTTTTGAGTTTGAGTCTGTAATTTTAGGCATCTATATAGAACCCTAGCTGTTAGCAAGAGAAACCTTATATCCCTGCTCTGTCTGTCCGATTTCACGAGGAATTCATGATTGGTCGATCGTTAAGTGGTGCCGTCACAACCTACGTCACAACTCGAAGAGTCCGTTCATTGCTCAGGTTTTTAGCATTGTTAGAGTCAACTGTGTTTATCATGGTTTTTCTTTAAGAAAAAAAACAAAAAACAAAAACAAAATAATAATAAACTATCACAACGTAATTTTAAGACTTCAAGATAGCCCACCTTAGGGATTTTTTCTCCCCCTTATTTTTGATAATTTTAGGACAAATTTAAGATGAAAAAAGTTGTATTTTTGCAAATACTGTATTTGAGGTTCGGACTACCATAGACGACACTGCACCCGATGTCGAGACCTTCTGCTTGGTTCACTCCAAAGTCACTCTCCAATAGCAACTATTGATCTGACGACTGAAACTTATTCCAGAAGTAGTTTATAGAAGAATAAATCATATTCTATTCGCAAACAATAGTAAAATTATTAATTCTTCTATATTTTTATTGTAATGAGATCTCCCAAATCTAAGGAGAGCTTCTATTTCTTTCTGCGTAGAAGTTGTAAAGTTTCCCAGATTTAACAATTGTCAAATATATTCTCACCCTTTGTTTCTTCAACTCCAGAATTTTCTATATTACTTTAAATTTATTGTATTTCTAACATTTCCACATTTCGTTCCAATTGATTTTTTTTCTCATTTTTGGGCAGAATTGGTTATCGGTTTTTCGGCAATGATTAGTTCTCGTTATTGATTTTTGATTGTCAGTGAGAAATGATAACTTCTTCATAATATCCTCTTATTGTTTATTTATAAATTCCATTGAGTTCTTTACTGAAGTTACTTTTGAAAGGGTACCTTTCTGTTTCTCTTTATGTGACCCGTACATTAGCTCTGTATAGAAGCCGTAGGACATAATGCGACCGCTACTCGGATTGCTGCTCCTATCTTGTTGTTGATGGAGTCTGTAGTTTTTTTGTTTTTTTTTTAAGAAGTCTAGTTTTTTTTTGATGAAGTCGGTAGTTTTATTGGTGGAGTATGTAGTTTTTTTTTATGAAATCGGTAGTTTTATTGATGGTGTATGAAGTTTTTTTGATGAAGTCGGTAGTTTTTTTGATGAAGTCGATAGTTTTTTTGATGAAGTCGATAGTTTTATTGATGAAGTCTGTAGTTTTTTGATAACCTGTGTAGTTTCTTTTATGACATCTGTACTTTTTTTGATGAAGTCTATAGTTTTTTTGATGAAGTATGTAGTTTTTTTTGATGAAGTCGGTAGTATTTTGATGAAGTCTATAGTTTTTTTGATGAAGTATGTAGTTTTTTTTGATGAAGTCGGTAGTATTTTGATGAAGTCGATAGTTTTATTGATGAAGTATGTAGCTTTTTTATTGACCTCTGTTGACGTCTGTAGTTTTTTTGATGAAGTCTGTAGTTTTTTTCGATGAAATCTTTAGTTTTTTTTGCTGAAGTCGGTAGTTGTTTTGATGAAGTCGGGAGTTTTTTTAATGGAGTCTGTAGTTTTGTTTTTTGGATAGACTCGGTAGTTTTTATGGTGGAGTCGGTACTGTTTTGGTGGAATCGAAATCAGATTCGCATTTTCTAAATTACTGGATTTCAGTCGGAGACGAAATAATCTTTTGAAGACTATTTAACGTGACAAAGGGACGGAATCGGAGTCGTAACGAAATTGATAGTTTTTAGCGGAGTCGGAGTCGCACTTGACGTTTCTTTCTGGAGTCGAAAAATCCACAGCCCTGCTTAATAGATATTTTTATTACATCTCAATAGATATAAATTGTAGTTGCTATAAACTACAATTTGACGAACCCAAGAACAAAAGAGAAGATTCTGTGCAAACAATATCTCTTAATTAATGGAGGAACAGTTTATTAACAATTCCCAAAATAATTGTATTATCAATTGGATTTTCTCCTCATTTAAATCCTTCTATTCTTATCTTCTCCTAATTTCGTAGCGTCCTTCTCCTAATAACGAAAACGAATAAACAAAGAAATGTTTCGTATTTTTGAGACCAAATGTTTTGTCAAGATATATTGAATCTACCAGCTTGTCTTCAGGATTGTTAAAAATGATGAACCTAATTTGAACACATTAGAAAAGACAACTGCTACGAAAACAAAGAAAAGAAGGAGGAAAGATGAAGGATTAGAACACAGAAGATAAAATAATCTCTACCTACAGTTCAATTCATGAAAGAAGAGCTGTTGATGACGTAATTTCCTTATAGATTGATGTTTCCAGGACGTAACAGCGCCATCAATTGCTAAAATCCGCAACTGAATCTTATAAACATTACGAAAACATTCTGGTTTTTGTATTTTCTACAGTTATGAATACATAACAATAATGAAAAGTGAAAGAATTACAAACGTTCCACACTATTCCCCTTGCTTGGCTATGCAACGTTTGTTCTTTCTTGGTCATGTTTATGCGATCACAAAACGACGCCATCTTGGACTGACTGCTCGGAGGTCAAGTTGATGACGTCATGACAGGTGACGTTTGTTCCAGACAAAATCGATCGCTGCGTAATGACCGTATATGGCAAACTTTTTTTTTTTGAAAACTACTATAAATTACAAATAGACAGCACATCATTTCATGAAATCAACACATCAATAACCTCATCTTAGATTTTGATGAAATTTGGTATGTAATACTTATGAACATTTTTGAGTCTAAAAGCACTGTTTTAATCTCGTGATCTTTTTTTTTTTCTTCTGCCATTTAGGATAATGTTTATTTTGATGACAGAGAAATAATGTTGTTGTTTTTTTTTTTAATTAGCAGAAGAAAGAATGGGAGAAGATTGAAGAGTGAATGTTCTTTGTTGCTTTTGCTCGATTATTTGTTCGATCTTAGTCAATTAAAAATAAGTCTTTATATGTTCAAAGTTAAGCTTAGGAAAAAAATTTAAAATACATTATTATCGTCGCGGCCAAAGTTGGACCCGCAAACACATTATCATTGACTAATTTCTCCAGTATCAATGCCGTAAGCTCCGCAGAAAATATTAATCTCAATTATCAAAAATAGCAAATATCAAAAATCTCACATACATCTTCTTGAAATTGACGAGCAACATTAAGAATAATTTCCCTACTTGATTTTTGAGACCTTTTCCTCGTCGAAATGTTGAATGTGAATCAACGACCGCCATTTTCTCTTACATTTGAATGTGACCGACAGGCCAGGAAAGGAAAATCTATCATCGGTGTTGCATTCTGGGAGGTTCATCTTTGACCGTACTGATAATACACCACGTTCTTTTTTTATGCAAGTTTTACAAAAGTTTACACAAGTTTGAGTAATAAGTTCTTTTTTTCCCCCGCAGTCCTTCATCAAGTTGAAAATTTGTTGCGTTTTCCCATGGAATGAGCCTTTCGATATTTTTAAATGCACTACAATTGGAATTGGAATTAAGGAACTAAGAGATATGGATAAACAAAAGCTGAATTACTGCTTTTTTTTCTTAAAAGAACATTAAATCCATGAAAATACCAATATATCACAGACATAGGACTGCAAATTAAATACGAGAAAATAAAGAATTACAGCAGTTCATGAAAAATCTGTTTTTATAGGAAAGGATCACAATGTAATAGTGAATTATTTACTGAAAGGTATTGAGTTGGCCAAAAAGTTCGTTCGGTTTTTAAGCAAAACTAAAACACATTTTTCATTGTCACAATAATTTTATTGAACAACGTCTTCAACGGTTTGTTCCACTACCTTCTGCCATCTTTCAGGCAACTTCATAATTCCATCTTCCCATAACTTTTATCTTTTTGAGTAAGAACTATTTCAGGTGCCTTTTGCATTCTTCCAAGAATTTTCCATTAAGAGAATTTTGTAAAGACCGAAATCAATGGAAATCCGAAGGTGCAATGTCTGGTGAATAGGGCGGATGAATCAGAATTTCCCAGTCTACTTCTAACAGTTATTGCCTGGTCATCAAAGAAACTTATTGTCTTTGATGATATTATACTTATTGTCTTCCAACTCCAATATTAAATTGGCGACACAAAATTCACCAATTTTGATTAGTTTTTGTTTTTGTTTTAAATTAGTTTTTGTTTAAAAATGCACGCTGGTATGACAGCTGTCACAATACAATCTAAAAAAATGATGTAGAATGACGTTAAAGACACCTAAGCGCTACTAGAGCCAACTTACGTAAAAAAGTCAAACGAATTTTTTGGCCAGCAATGATTCAATTTATGTAATTTGAGCTGAAAAGATTCGTAATGCTGTCAGTTGTAAACGTAAAGGTTCGGTATCAAATGCTTTTGATGAGTTGTTTAAGCAATGTAATATTTTCTGGGTTATTTTGTTTAACGTTTAAGAAAAATGCTCAGTGATAGTTACAGTAAAACCACTCAAATCCGGCCTAATATGGCGCCCAGTAGGCCGGATTACAGAAAAGCCGGACTACTGAGAATGTTGTTAAAATAACTCAATAGTTTAATTTTTGTGAAGACATAATGCCAGTTTTAATTAATTTAAGCCCATTTTCATAATTTTGCACTCAAATGTTTATTAAAAACAATACAAATGTGCTTTTTCCGACACCAAGCTCTAGTGATATTTGTTCTGCAGATTCCCCTGCTTCCAATCTCCTTAACGCATTAAGCTTCTGTTCCATAGTGACAAAGTTTTTCTTTCTTTTTTTCACTCATAATGAATACACGTGGATAGGAAAACAAAATAGGGATACGAATTTAGTTATTAAAAACAAAAAAATATTCAGGACCAGGCCGGATTACCGAGGGAGCCGGATTACCGAGGGAGCCGGATTACCGAGGGCCGGATTTGAGAGGTTTTACTATACATTTTTTACTTAAGACTCCCATAGCACATATTGAAAAATAGAATGATATCCTTATCTCTCTGTTTGAGTATTCTTTAATCGAAGTGAAAGGAAACAATAAGCAACCTTTATTGGTGAAAGAAGTCGACCGACAACAATAGGAGCCAATTGTGGATTGATTAAAGAAAAAGTAATCCATATTTGTTTTCATGAAGTTAAAGTAATCTAAGATTACGAAATAACTTTGATTAAAGAAAATGTTTTTTTAAAGAATTAACAGCAAGTACAAGAAGGAAATAACATTTCAGTTACAAAATGGCCGGTTTTCAGTTAATTTATTAAACAGAAAAAAAAGACGTAATTAATGTTATTAGAAACGAAAGAATGATAAGAAACAAATACTTCTGCGCCTGCATACAGGATATCTGTCATTACACTCATTAACACAAACACATTGTATTAATGAAAACTGAAATGTACTTTTTTTCCTTTTGTATGTTAATGAACAAAAATAAAATATTCACCTGATTTTTTGCAAGTATGCTAATTACGGAAATTCTGTATTCGAAATTAATAAACACAGAAATCTATGAGATACGAGCTTGCTTGCGTATTTCTTTTTCACTAATTTCTCCTGAAAATTAATTTTCTCTTTGAGGGTAAAGATCATACATTTCGCCGGCATTTTGTTGGTTCAGCGAAGTAATCCAATTCTTCATTTCGAAATTAGTTCTCTATTTTTTTTAATCAGATTTTCGGGCTGTAAATGTGGCTGTCAAAGGCTTTGTTTGGGCTACGCGCGGCGGATGAAACACAAGGATTAGAGGAAATTATTTAAAACCAAAACACACTGAAACTCCATCAAAGTCGCTGAGGGAGGCCAGAGGCGAAAGTCTGGTTGTGGATTAAAAATATGCGTTTGTTTATTCAATGGCTTAAAGAGTTACGTTGTATCGACGGAAAAATAATTAAGTCACCACATGTGGTTAGGCTTAAAAACACAACCGAACTCTCGCCAAGATCCTTCGAAAGTTTCTCGCAGTCAATAACTTTGTGAAAAGTTTTCTGAAACAAATATAATAAAGAAATGTAATTATCTATACCTGGAAATGGATAATGGCCTCTTTTTCTTTGGAGCTTGGAAAGTGTTTCTGATTTGAAAGGATTTCTGGCAAATACCTGAAAAGAAAACAAAGAAGTTCTTTTAAATCATTTCAATCTTATTTTTCTTAAAAGCTGCTTATTCTGTTTTGTTTGTTTGTTTTTTTCATTCGGGAAAAACTGTCCTTTTCCTTGAAAGTCTTTGTATTATTCATATAACCCCCAAATACAAAACAACACATCTTCAAATTTTCATTTGCCAAAAACTTATTACGTCTTCAAATCTTGAAACCAACGTAAGCATTAATTGAGGTCAAATCGAAGTCCACGAACATTTGGAAGGCAATGCTGAAACATCTAATCCTTCATCAAGTAGATATAGTTGTAGAAGACCTCAGTTTACGAACGCAACGGTTAGTATGACTGCGCAGACTCTTGTATACCATCAGGGCAAGACACTACAGCCAATCACATTCTGTGAAAATATGACGTAATTTCTACACCCAATCAGAAGTTGAATATTAATGTAGGATTTTAATTGGTTGTATGGAGAATTATTTTACTATAAAATGTGAGCCTTTGTAACCAAAAATTACGTCGATGAGGGACTGCAGCATAGGAGCCCGAAAGCTCCAAGTATTTAAAAAGAAGAAAAAAAATCTAATTTTATCCTAAAAAATTGTGTATTGATACTTTATTAATTTAACACAGAGTCGTAGAACTGACCTCGAAATTGTCCCGTTCTGCGAATGATTCTAAGAACCTCTGCTGCAGTCTTTTGATGAAGATAAAGGCCTGAGGCTTTTAACCTTTAAGACTCTACTTTGTGCTAATTTCTTTTCCCTTTCTTACTTTTTGTACCATCTGAGTATTTTAAAACAAGAGTGTAAGCAAAGTTGGATAGTCATTTCTTTACAGCATTTCAATATTGGTTCTTAGTCTGAATCTCTGTAGGACCTGCTGAAGGCAAAGAGGATGAACTGTGAAAAACCTTTTAGTAGACAATAAGAATCCATTTGGTGACATTGGATAAGGAGAAAGAGACTGAATAGAAGAAAGATTCAGCAGGTAAGGTAATTACAACAACAACAACCCTCAGGTTGCTTATTCTGAGGAACGGCTTTGTATTTCTACTATTAGCCATCAGACGAAAGGCAAAGTTCTGAAGAGAAAGTAACAACATCTGCTTTGGTTTCAATGGATTGTGAGAAACTCAAAACCAATGGATTTCCCTTACGAACTTCACATCAAGAGCAACTTCGGAAAACCTCTTCTGAAGGGAGAGGCTTTAATGAAGACTCAGTCATTCACCCCTAAGACTTTCGCAAGATAGAAATAGTCAATGTCCTGACTACTTTCACATAAGCATTGTGCGAACTCGGAGAATTAATTTTGGAGAATTGCGAATCTTCAAAAGGAATAGAAATATACAAGGTTGCTTTATCTGATTAAAATAATGCTGAGAAAGAAGTCAAGGATATACACAAGAATATATATTTGTAGGGTGAGGGAGTAGAAGGATATTTGTAATTTCTTTCAAATTATTAGAAATAATGAAATTCTTCGAGAATTTTTAAGGTTATCTTCTTCTGCGTTTTTTTTTTCTTCTATTGTTCTACAAAGACGTAAAAACAATATATATAAGAAAATAGTAACTCCATATTTCAAAGTCATTACATCCGTCGAAAACAATATATCTTCTAAATCCAGACTTCCTCTTAAGTTAACATCATGCAATAAATACTTCATCTACTCTTCATATGAAATAAAAAACATATTTTAATATCGAATTATCGGAAGAATATTTCCTCTCTTCCTTCTTCAAGATCGTCAATTACAATAATGTACAATCAGGTGATATCAAATACATAGATTTCTTAGCCATAGTTGGTAACAAAACTTATCAACCCTTTAAATGCTACTAACATTATTATTACATTTACAATTGTTCGATTTCTGTAAATTCTACAATTCTTATGTTTCAATACGATTGTTTTAGTTACTAACAATCTCATTACAATAATCGTAAGTTTTTAAATTCATCAATTATTATACTTTTTTTTTTTTGTTCATACAAATTCCTACCATTTCCCTAGCCAAATTTATAAAAACATTCTCAATTTCCAATCCTTTGCTTCTATTATAATTTAAATTTCTGGTATTTCTGATGATTAAGCTTTCTAGTATTTTCCTAGTTTTGGTATCTTTTTCTAACATGATAATTTTTACTTCCTCCTTGATCCAATGCCCGTTTTTCCCACAATGGTAAGCTACGTCAGATTTTTCTTCCAAATCATTTTTAATAAAATAAATATGCTCAAGTGCCCTCTCCCGTGTTGTTCTTTTACTTTCCCCAATATAAATTTTCCCACAATTTTGGCGTTCCAATTCATAAATTAATCCCATATTAGCTTTATTTTCATTCTTATTAATTTTCTGGCACAAAATATTTTTCAATTTGTTGTTGTATTCAAAAGCTATCTGAATTTCAAATTTTTTACAAATTTTCTTTAAATACCAACAGTTACTATTTAAATAAGGTACTATTATTGTTTCTTTATTTTTGTTTTTATCTAATTATGATTAAAGAATATTACAATATTACAAAAATGTACAATAATATTACAGGTTAAATTACAAAAATTATAATATAAACAGTTTCATAATATTCATATTAATGAGTGAGTTAATAATATAATTTTAAAAAAGTATATAGAGTTAAATTATCATACCTATAATTTTTTTTTAATTTTTATTAATGTTTGCCAGTCCCATTAAAAGTCATTAAAATTATCTATTGATTCTAATTTTCCTAACAAGTTGTAAGTTCACTTCTATTTCAACTTTTTATTTTTGTTATATTACATCTAAGTCATTTGATAAACATTTTTTTAATTTGTGTGTTTTCATTTTTTCTTATAAAGATTTTTTGATTTTTCGTCTACACAAATTTCTACTGTTTTTCCCTTGCTACATTTTTAGTTTTCCACAATAATTCTTTACTTTTATTTGACAAATTTTAATTGATATGTAGTTAATTTTTATTTGAATTTTTGAATATATCATTATTATCCAAAATTTCCTTATTTTTCTTCAATCTATGTAATTTTAGCGTTTTGATTAGTAAATTTAACTATTACTAGTGTACTATTTGTTTTTCTTGTGTTATTGTATCTATGAAAGTTATCAATGTTCTCCTAATGATTCTCTATTTGAAGTTTTTCTGTCATTATTGTTAGTATGTCTCTTAAGTCTTCATTTCTTTTCTTCAGCTCCTATAATTTCTATATTCTTCTTTCTGCTATGATTTTCAATGTTTCCTACCTGGGTTTGTAAGTCACTTATTTGAGTTTTGAGTAATTTGTTATCCCCTTCTAGTTTTGAATATTTATTTACGATTTCCTTCATGTTTTCCCGATTTTCTCTAAATTTATCTAGGATCTCTTGATATTGTTTATTGTTAAATACCATTGCTTCCTTTATTTCTATAATCTGGGGGCACGGCAGTGCCCCCGCCAAGACGAGCCGAAGGCAGGAAGGGCACTACGTACCTTTTCTGGAAGTGTTTCGTCGTATTGTCGAACCCTCATAGCTTCGGCCTAGATAATACTAGAGAGCTCAAATTTTCAGGATATGATGCAGTTACCAGACTAATGAAATACGCTAAGTTTCATTTATTTAGCTTTTATACTTTGGATTTTATTAATACCTAAAATACGTCGATTCCGTCACTCACTCACTGACTGACTGACTCATGATCATCAAAACCTCTAGGGTAGCTTCCTAGAAAGCTGAAATTTGGTATGCAGGCTAGGATTAGCACAGAAATAACAAAAAAATTAAGAAATCCGTAACTTTCACCCTGCAACCCCTCATAAAGGGGTAGTCTGGTTATGTATTATCGAACCCTCATAGCTTCGGCCTGGATAATACTAGAGAGCTCAAATTTTCAGGATAAGATGCAGTTACCATAATAATCAAATACGCTAAGTTTCATTTATCTAGCTTTTATACTTTGGATTTTATTAAGATCTGAAATACGGCGTACCCTCAATGCTTCGGCCTAAATAATACTGTGTAATAATGTGACTTCTTACAAAAGTGCAAATAGCTTGTATATGCAAGTTGACTAATAGAAAAACAGAAAAGTAGGGTATTGAAAAAAAAATCCATTTTCTAAATAATCTTAAAACTAAATTTAGTTGTAACAGATAATCCCACCCACAACATTTCATGTAAAATAAGTTACCAAGACTCACATACTCATAACGCTTTCACTGTTAAAAAGTTATCAGATCTAATCTTACAAAAAGAAATGAAATCTCACGCAAAACACTTCGTGTAAAATAAGGTTCCAAGACTCACATGCTCATAATGCTTTCACTGTTAAAAAGATATGAGATCTCATGTAGAGCCAAGCCCCTAACTCTACAAGGCCTAACTCTACAAGCCCTAACTCTAAAAACCCTATATCTTGGTCAAAAAGTATGGCTTGGCCGTTTC
>JAFIDM010000179.1:37584773-37597936 GCA_023159025.1 Thereuonema tuberculata | reverse complement strand
CATACTTTTTGACCAAGATATAGGGTTTTTAGAGTTGGGGCTTGTAGAGTTAGGCCTCGTTGAGTTAGGGGCTTGGCTCTACGTGAGATCTCATATCTTTTTAACAATGAAAGCATTATGACATGTGAGTCTTGGCAACTTATTTTACACGAAGTGTTTTGGGTGGGATTTCTTTTAATATGAATTGTCCTATTTCCAAATTTGGAATCGGCTGGGTTGATTCCATTTCTTTTGAGGGTCTTGACTTTCCTGATAAATCTTCTAATTGATCTTGCTTCGTGGTTTCCTTATTTTCAAATGTATTCATTTGTTAGGTTTAAACTTTAGAATTCCGATACCCCAATGGCCGCCCTCGTGGTGACTTGGTGCAGTTATCTCAAGATCGTAGTTAGCCTGATGAGGGTTAGTCTTTCTAGTAAAAGATCGTGCAAAATGGTTATTTCTGCATTTTGAAATAAGCATTCTACTTTTTACTAGTTAATTGTTCATTTCACATTATCCACAGTCTTCAAAATAGTACAACGGCCTCCGGCTATCGGGCGGTCATTGGGATACCGTAATCTAAAGTTTAACCCATTATTCACACAATAAACACTTGATATTTCTCTTCGTGCTTCGGGTTAGTGTTCTAACTTGATCTTTTAATCAGGCACATAACAATGTTCTTCATGCCCGCACCCCTGACATCTAAGTTCCTAATTGTTTCAGTATTCTATTGCAAGCAATACAGTTAATTTTAAGTTTATGGTACTCACTCATTTTGCAGTTGGGTAGTTTTTTACGAAATCTCACCTTTGGAATTAGGGCTAATTTCAAGTTTTTTGGAAGAAAACGATTCGTTAATGCATATTGGGAATAAAAGTGATGGAAAACCCCGGCTTTTTTTGGTAGTTTTTAAGAAAATTCGAGATTTTCTTGGAACTCTTTCACAGGCGGCGGATGTGCACATTTTCAAGGCAAAAGCTTATAGCGCCTTTCAGCAAAAGTTTCGACCGCCATGTTCATTGTCTTATACGTGTGCTTCCGCAAAACAGTCCCGCTTTAAATTCAAATTTTCTCAAAAGCTACGAAAAAAACCCAGAGGTTTTCCAACACTTTTATTTCTACGATGTATTAACGAATAGTTTTCGTCCAAAAACAATTCAATTACCCCTACTTCCACAGGTGAGATTTCGGAAAATATTACCTGCAGTTATTGTGCAGATTGTCCTGTGTAATCCTGTGTAACTACTGTAGTAATTGGTTTTCTTTTTCAGAAGTTCTATGTTCACGGAGCGAAATTCTGAGCGTGTTGCTGACTTCACGCATGCGCTCCACTTCAATTCAATTAATTTTAAAGCAAGACGTGCGCAAAGATGACAGTGAATTACTAAATAGTTCAATAATTATTCTTCGATATTCGTGCACTAATTTTTCGACAAGGATCCAAAAAATTTCGGCTAAACTGTAAAATCGGTAGCTGCCAATCACAGTCTTCGTAAGGATATATCCACGCAGGGATACATGATGATGCATACTGTTATCTCAAGATCGCAGTTAGCGAGATGAGGGTTAGTGTTTCTAGTAAAAGATCGTGCAAAACCATTTTTTAAATAATTTACCTGCAAACCTCATTCTACTTCTCACGAGTTAAAAGTAATGCAGAGGCGGCCATCTTGTCAAAACTCGACCGTTGTCTAAAACAGCCTGGTACCGTAATCTCGGTTTCACCTAAATTTTAAATATAAAAGTTAGACCCATCTCATATCCGTAAATATTCATGCTTAGTTTCAATAAAAATGCATTCGCCATCAGACTATACTGATTTCTTTAACAAAAACAAGCCCAGAAGCAAAGAAATATTAATTCAGACTTCAGTTGTTATTCAGCAAAAGGTTAAACCTAGAAGGCTACAGATTTTTAAAACGAAATCCTTTTTTTTTCTTTTTTTTTTTTAAAGCTTCTAACAACACTCAGTTCTACTAAGTAACTGCAAATAAAATCTCTCAATTGTTCAAGCAAAAAACATTAAAAAAAACTGAATTATTTAAGTATTCGTGTTTGGACGAAAAACGGTTCTTAGAATTTTTTATTTGCACAGTTGGTTTTATGACTTCGCGGAAAAATCCGTGGAATATTTTATTCCAGAAACGCATTAAACCTTGTTCTTTTATTCCTAATCAATTTAAGAAGTGAAATCAACGACTCGAAACATTGGTGATTTAGAGTTTTATCACATTACCAAGTAATAAACAACAATGTGCATTCAACCTTTCACTATCTTCCTATAAAATGTGTTAAAAACCAATAAAAATCCTTTACAAAAAAGTATGGCTTCATAAATTTGTCTGCTAGTAAGTTTTATATCAGTATAAAATATTCATTATTATGGTAAGCATATTGCTAAAAAAGTACTGAATTGGCGAAGATGATGTAGCAGGCATTTTAAGTGGGTGCTGTTTTGTTGTGTGCGCGAACGATTAATTCCGAAAAGTTTTGAAATATATCGTAGAGATGTAGAAAAGGTTGGAATCTCAAAGATAAGAGGATGATACAACAGTATTTTACACTGCATTTTCATAAATCACAGATGTTTAATTTTATTTCTTCGTATTGGTCCATAAAACATTAAAGGAACTCACGAATAGGGACAAGAAAAGTAGAGGCTTCAACGATCCGCAGCAGGAAATGAAAGAAAGTTGATATTTCTTAAAAAACATGCACGAAGTTAAAAAAGCAAAAATTCAAAAACCAACTAGTTTCGAGTCCTTTACAGAGCTTTTTGCCAACGTTTTTTATATTTTTGCATTTTTTTTATCTTTGCGTTTCTTTAAGAAGTTTCCCGTTCACATTTATCGTCTGCACAAGTAACTTTTTTTTTTTTTTTAGAAAGTTGATATTATTTTTTAAAGACAACAAAAAACGCAAAAATAAATAAATAAATAAATAAATAAATAAATAAATAAAATATAGCTGTTATTTAACTTTGTTTTGTTTAATTTTGTCTTTTGTTTATGTTTCTTCGGATTCCACTGAGCTATGAGTACAGGGCGCATTACAGGGTCGAAAGCTAGAATTAGAAACAGTCTGTCTTGGATTCTCGGTACGAAAATTCCAAATACAGTAAAACCCCGTTATTACGCTCCCGCTTATAAGCACTATCCCGTTCTTTACGCTCCTTTCATACGGTCCCTGGAATTTTCTATGTAACTCTGTATACTTTTACCCTCTTATAACGCTTTAAATCCCGCTTGTAGCGCTTTTTTAATATCGGAAATTTTGTATCGAAAAGAAATGTAACACTGTAAAGATTCTTTTCTTTCCCTGGTAGGAGGGAATCTTTGAACTCTTTGAAGTGCGGGTCTGTGATACAGTAAGTTAGTGCAAAATGTCGAAGCGGAAATCCCTTTCTATAAGTAAAAAATTGCAAATTCTCTGTAAGTACGACGAGAATTCTACACTAAGTCAGAAGGATTTCGCAGAATCTCTAGGAATTCCCTCATCCAGCCTGAGAACAATAATAAAAAATAAGAATGGAATTACCAGTGCAGCGAAGGGTGGTTGCAAACGTAAAAAAGTAAAGTGTGGAAAATATGAAGATGCCGAGGAAATTGAATGAATTCATCAGTCCCGTGATGCATCAGTGCCATTAAGTGGCCCAATCATTCAAGAAAAGGCGCGTGAAATAGCGGGCAGTGCACTAAATCTGCTCCGAAAATATACTAGTGTTGCTCCTAGTGATGTATCAATTGATGTTAATAGTTACTTGAACCGCATTGAAAATGTCATAATTCATAACACTAGCGCACACACACGGCAAACCACAATCAAAGATTTTTTTAATAGGAAATAAGCTCACATTTGCACAATATCTATTGCAGAAACAAGTATCTTTCCTGTAAAATGGTGTCTAAATGTTTCCCCATCTCATAAATCATTTCCCGTCTATAGCGTTATCCCGCTTATTACGCTTATAGGTCATGGTCCCTTGACGAGCGTAATAGCGGGGTTTTACTGTAAATAGCTCCGTGAATCTTTAATTGTGGGCGTTTTTATGTTTATTTTTTTTCTTGTTATAAATATCATGCACGTTAAATTTTGCTGTTATATATTTCCTTTTACTGAAGAATTGATTAATTTTGTAGAATATAAAGTAACTAAGTAATATATAACTAATTAACAGTTCGTAAAGTCAGAAAGAAATTGTAATTATCAAACAATTCTTGACTTAATGAACATAAAAATCATTTTATTTTAATAAAACTAATTTTGCAGGTTCCTGTAATATTCGATGTGAGATTATTTGAAAGTTTTGAAATAATTTTAAAGTTGTATTCTTCGTGTACGATAACAATAGTGAAGTAATAAAGAAAAAAAAATACACTTTGAAGGTCTGTTTTGTTTGAGAAGTTCGAGTGTTTTTTTTATTACTCCTATCTTTTAAGAGATTCTGGGCTAGTAATGATTCAAGATCTCTAGGATTAAAAATAATCTTTTTCTAAAGATCAAATTCGATTATTTTTTTCTTATTCTCGTGTTTATCGATAGCCGATGTGATTGATTTTTTGTAATGGACTTCTGTATCAACATGATAGTGAAGCCTCCTGCTGGTAAACACCTTTCTTCGTAATCCCTGCTTTCTTTGTTTACTTTTAAAATTGACCGCTAGGATCGCTATCGTTGACCTCCCAACAATCAATTCGCTTATCAACAAAGAAACGACCGAGGAATTGAAAGACAAAGATTGAAGGGATTTCATTTTTTGTTTGTTAAAACACTTGACTTGCATTTTTTTTTTAATCTGACACATTAATAGAAATCTTAGTGTGTATTGATCGTCATTTGTAAATACAATAAAATAAAATAAAAAAAAAAACAACAAGTTCTTTCAAGATTCTTTCAATCTCAAGTTTACTTTCAAGTAATCTTCGTTTTTTGTTTTTAATCATGAAAATAATACAGTCTACATATTTTTTAAAATTAAAATTAACATGCATTTAATTTAAACAATAGAAATTTTCGAGTTAATGAAAAGCAAATCTGCGTTATTAAAAAAATTGGGCTTGCGCATGTCTGTGTTGAATTTCGCAACAATTCGCAAGCACGTTGCCTAGCAACAGGAGTATTGTTGCATTGTCAACGCTATCCGTAACAATGGTATTCCGCACGCGCGTTACCAGGCAACAAATTTCCGACTGTTAAAAATGCTTGTATTATTTAGGATTTAAATTTAATTTGTTTTAGTTTTAAGTTGTGGTTTTAGTTTCCTTGATGTAATTCGTTTTTGTGAATAAATAAAATGTTTTTTGTTTTTTTTTTTGTTCCTTTCCATGTGCGAGGCTTCCGGCGCAAAGCGACGAATTTTAGTTTTATTATTCATTAATAACAATAAAGAAATCTTTATTACTTAATTAGTTTCTTTAAATCCGATTAATTTTAAACAAATTAAAGCTCGCGCAGCTTTTAAGAGAATTAAACGGTGGATTAATGTTGTTCGAGACAGCAACATAGAGTCAGTATAAATGAATGGTCCATAAGTATCGTACTGAAAATAGAAAGGTTAGAATAAGAATCTTTAAAAATATAATTTTTTTTCAATCAAATTCCAAATGTCCGTCCGTCCTTTATTGGTCACGGTAATTTACAAAGCCTAGAAATTGTTTTAGAGATAGATAAAGTTACTTTAAGAAAGACCTTTAGATTTTGGCTCTTATCCAACCTATAGATAAAAAGCTAAGACCAAAAACCAACCAAAATATTAATAAACAAAATACACTTCTTCAAATCCACCAATTTCGAACTCCCCCAATGATATTTCGCGGAAGCTATCGTTCCGCTTTGTCAAGTTTTTCGCAAATAAAATAACAATAATATATTAATAATAATGTCAACAATGTATACGCATTGAAGTTATTTTCAATGACTTAAAAACAAATCATATCTTTTAACAAATAATTTTTGATACCCATTATTTAAAATTCTCTTCTTTATGTAGAATTAAATTATTAAATGTTTATTAATATACAGGGTGATTCATAAAGTACTGAGAAAAATATAACTGGCTCTTACAGTTTTGGCAAATTTTCAGATTGATAATTTTATAAATCTTTCTACATGACATTGGTTTATTTGCTTAACTACTTTCCTATAAATATAAATTCATTTTACGAAGCTTACTTAAAAGTTTCGTATAAAGTATAATAGTATGAAATATGAAATGTTCAATTTTCGAAGAGAATATTTTAATAATTGCAATAGCAATGAAAATAATATGCTTCAATTCAATTGTAATTAGCTTTTCAAGGCATGGATTTCTTCCCTTGCTCTTACCGGTTGTGAAGGGTGCTAACTAGATCATTTGTTTTCATCGGGGCAGAAAAAAGGTTAAAATGGGGACCCCATCATCAGACTCAGAATAGCAAGTTCGATCGGGAATTCCATGCCCCATTTTTACTTTTTTTTACAGCGAATTTGACTTAGAAAAATATTTCGATATTCGTTCTTTGTAGGCCTATTTTACCAGTACTTTATGAATCACCCTGTGTAAGAAAGAATTTCTTATAATCAACCAAAATATTGTTATTAAACGACAATAATTGCGATAACTCGTAAATTATTAATTTTAAAGACTTGAAACTTAATGGTATATGAATTTAATGTTATTTTCCTGTTCATTTGTAGAAGTTGGACCCACACGGGCCGAAATGTACCACCAACCAAGTCTCTGAAAAGCACGGCTCATTACGATAAGAACAGAGAAACGTAGAAATGCTTAAAATTAATAATTATTAATAATAATTATAATCAGTATTTTGGTACAGCTATTTGGATATTAATATACTGTATTCAAATAATAATGAATTATTATTACTTTGAATATTATTGATTTAATAGCAAAATTTTTCGTGCAATCGATTTATTAATTAAAATTCAAACAATAAAAATACTCGCATTTAAATACTCGCATCCTAAGGTACATAATTAATTCCAGAAATTCTAGATTTGACTTGTTTTAAAAACTAAAGCATGTTTTAAGATTAGTCAACAGTAAGTAAATACCTAAACCCTATGAAACCTGTTATGGCGTCAAATATGCAAAATTTTTCTTTCAGAATTTAATGCCACTACGATTTCCGTTGATTAAAATAAGTGTCTTCTGTTTAAATGTCTTCGTAATCGTAAAGCGGGACAAAATCATTCGGAGGTTAGTTAAATTTATTAAAGTGTTAAAAACAGATTTATTTTAAATATCAAAATTGCAAATTTTCAAGAAGTAGTCCGCCCTCTCTTTTTCAAACATAATAAAATTAGAATAAAGACAGCAAAACAAAATAGTTGAAAGCTTTAACCATTAATAGCTGTAGAACACGGCAGAGCTTTGAAGAACAAAAATTTGGACCTATCAGACATTGCCAACCACTGTTTGAATAAAGGACACTTAATAGATAATAATGTAAAAAATTTGTACAAAGAATATGATTTACAATTAAGGGAAATTTTAGAAAAAAGTATTATAAAAAATTTTTTTAACAGGTATGAAGGAGTGCATATAGACCCTTGTACAGTCTTTTTAATGAGAGAATAAATAAAAACAAACTGCAATAAAATAGTAACAACAGGTGTTTTTAATTACTAAGAATATTATTATTTGTTATGATTTTATAATGGTCTTTATTTTCTTATTATTATTACTTTTAATAATTGAATTGTACCTTATTAATATATTTTTATAAAAACAACTAAAGTTATTGATTCACGTGTTTTTGAAACTATTTTGTTTGTTGTACTAATTCCAATTTTATTATGCTTGAAAAAGAGAAGGCAGACTATTTTTTGAAAATTTGCAATTTTAGTATTTAAAAGAAATCTATTTAAATACTACAATGTGTTTTACAGAGTTTTGTAAATAATTATACATTAAAAAAAAGTGTTGAAAAGCTTCGTTTTGAGATTCACGCATCATGAACGCGCACATTAAAGCTAGACATTCCGAATATTGCATTGTTATTTCCCGAATCAATATTCTCGGTATTATAATGGAAGTGCATTTGAAGAGAAAAAAAAAATAAACCCGCAATGACAGTGCTTGAATTTTGTAGGTTTTATAGTAACAACATTTATCATTCTAAATAATGTGATCCGCACTTTTTTTTTTAAATAAAAGGTCAATTAAAACATCAATATTTATAATCCCTCAATTATTGTTCTGCTGACACTTGTTTCTAAAAAATTTTAAAAAAGTACAATTAGAAGCACATTATAATTGGAATGAGTTATTTTGTATAATATAACTAAAGCGTTCGGCCTTTTATTATCAACAGAGAGTAGGCAGATCAAAAGGTAAGTCTCCTGCGATCACTATTCTACCATGCGGTCAGAAGACCAGTGCGACTCTTGCCCCAAATAACAGATTTTTTAAGCCATTATCAATCGCTTTGGGTACATGCAACCTGTCCTGAAGGAGGAACAAGCAGCAAAAATCCCGACCTTTGCCGGGATTGAACCCATTCCTAATATTAAATTTCACATTAAATTCTTTAAGTCTCGGGAAAAACAGGTTCATAATTTATTGTAGCATTATTTAACACTGATTATACTTCTTTATACAGCAATATTTCTCAAGTACATCAAGTTTATTAATCAAGAATATTAAGTTTTGTGGAGTTTTCGTTTTAGATGGTTATTTGTCGAAACTGAATAAGTTTGTACGAAATTCAACAGAAGTGCAATTCGTCGTTCCCTTCAAAGTAAATTCAGCAAACCAGAGTGTAAATACAAGTAACCATTTGCTTTACGCAGGTAATCAAGAAAACCTAATGGGATATTGACAGAAAACTGATGCAATTTACTACAGTGTACTATTACAATAAACAGTACTCTCTCGATACTGTTTATCGACAAATAGATCTCGTTTCCATTCTGTAGATCCGAGAATTTGTGGTTCAGTTTTGCAAACGATACGTCTGCAAAGTTTTAGATAAAACAGAAATAAATAATAAAACTTTGGATTGAAGTTTATTAAAATGATGTAAACCAATCAGATAGAGGTTGTATAACGTCGATGTTACTACAGTTCAGTTCATGAAAGAAGAGTTTTTGATGATGTAATTTGCTTATGGATTGATGTTTCCAGGACATAACAGCGCCTTACATTGCCAAAATTCGTAACTGAATCGTAAAAACATTACGAAAACATTCTGGTTTCTGTATTTTCTAAAGTTACGAATATATTTTTATATTATTATTATTATTATTATTATTTTAATAATTTTATATTTTTTTAAGATTATTTTATTGAAAATGTTTTCTTAATTGCATTTTTTTTATTTTTTTAAGCGATCACAAAACGACGCCATCTTGGACTGACTGCTCGGAGTTCAAGTTGATGACGTCATGACTGGTCCAGACAAAATCGATCGCTACGTAATGACCATATATGGCAAACCCTTCTTTTTTGCAAAATACTATAAGCGCTCACAGAATAATAATAACATTCACAATAATGTTAATTATAATTCCGTGATTAGTAGGTACTGCACAAATAATAGTTAAGATTAATTGATATTTTAATTTCCGCATTTGTTGTACTGTAATATTCGGGTTTACAGTATGATTTACAACATACAAGTCATCTCTTACGTAGTTTTCCAGATCTGTCTGTGCGCAATGCACTTTCGCTGTGTTTAAAAAATAATTTTAATTTCTTGTGAAAAATAAATATAATTTCTACAATGAAATGTTCGCGACGGGAATTGGACCTGCAGCCTTCTCATCCGAAGGTCTTATCCATTAGGCCATGGGGACTATATTCTAATTATTGTTAAATATATCTGTGTGTGTGTGTGTGTGTGTATGACGCAATGAGAGAACAGCCACAGAAAAAAAAATAACTGTAATTTTAGCCTACTAGATTAAAATGTAAATTTAAGTGTACAGTTTTTAAGCGTACTACAAGCGCAGGCCAGAAGAGCATTAGATGCAGAAGGTCGGCCTCAACGACGCGACGTATTGAAGAGTCGTTAGAGACATTTCTCGACATGAATGAAGAAATTACAAATAATATTTAAACAGAAAAAACTTCTACTCAAAATACTCTATCCCAACTAAAAGCCGTCACATTGTTATCCCTTCATTGTTGACAGGGCGTATATGCTAGTTATCGAAATAATTATGTTACGCTACTTGATGAATGTGGGTGGCAGGGAAGCCGAGCACCGCGACCGCTGGTCTACTGTGCTATCCCACGGAAATAAGGACAGACGTAGAAAAAGACTGAGAAAGAATGGTAGGAAACGGGAGAACCCCGAGAAAACCTGCCCAGCGCGGATCGTCCACCATCACGAAACCCACATGAGAACCGAACCCCGGTACACAAAGGTGAGAGGCCAATGTCTTAGCGACAACACCAACCGCGCGGCCCTATCTAAATAATTACTGTACTATTATGTAATTAAAATAAAGAAAAGTTATTCGTGATTTACAATTAAAAGAATACCTTAAAAAATAATTTAAGTAAATAAATAAATAAATAATAAATAAATAAATATTCTAATCACGGTAGCAAGACATTCTACTTAAAAAATAATCCCAATTCGCCAAGATTATATACATTATATACTGAATTATAGAATTCGTATTAACTATAATATATTTAACTTTCACGAATATTAAGTAGATGCAAAAGTATATAAGATAACAACACAAGAATGCTTGTAACCGTTAATATAATTAATAACATTAAGTGCAGTAATACTAATAATAAAAATTACCAAATGGATAACTAACAAGAAGACGACACACCCTGTATGTTTCAAATCTGAGTGCCCTTGTGTGAGACGAAAGTACACATGAAGTACTTCAAAAATATATATGTAGGTTTTATTTATTTCAGTAAGTATAGGGTGTCTCAAAAAAATGTACTAACACTTTGATGTACTAACTATCGAAGTGTTAGTACATTATTTTGAGATACCCTGTAGTTAACGAACTTTCATTTTAAAATTTATCTTATTCTCTGTTTTTCAAGCTAAAAGAAAAATATTGCCAAAATTTCAAGATTCACATTCCAGGCCCTCGACATCTTTTCCAGCTTCATCTACTTTAAGAGTCCGTTGACTTTACTGAGCTTATCCCCTTTATACTCGGTGGGTTTTTTTTTCCTTTTGAATCGTTTTTTTCATCTCATCCCAAGTCCCCTTCTTTTCGTCGGGATATGGTCTTAAACTAGTGCTTTTAATCTGAGCGTTCCATATACGCTTGCCTACATTCATTAAATATCGTCCGGTACATTACATTCGCCACCTTCTTACACCAACCCCGTGATCGTTTGGTCTTTGGGTGTAGGTGCCTACGAACACCAGTAATGCGGTCTCGCTCCAGTAAATTTCGTGCATTTTCTAATTAGGCTTACATTGGAGATTAAATTAAGCATAGTAGCATCGAAAATTGTGCGCGTTTATTGCATTCCCGAGTCTTGGAGACACTGGGGGTGGGGAAAGGGATCACAGCGCCGCGTGTGGCCGGCAATAAAAACACGAGGTTTTAGGATTGTATCCTCAGTTTCACAAATAGGTCCTTAAATAAACATTGAGACATACTCAAATGATTTATCTGCAGTAAGATTTTTTTAACTTCAAAAATACCTTATATAGCTACTCAAAAATTAACCAAATATAAAAGAAATTAATATTTATAGAAGCTAACTATCTACACTGATTCAAATGATTTCAGCCGTTCTTATAATAACAACAACATTCTAATTGTAAATTAAGCCTAAATGATTGTCTTTAATAATTGCCTAGCCTGGATACACGAGATCTACTAATCAAAGAATAAAAATAAAGTAAGCTTTAATAGTATTTGGATAATTTAAGAAATGGAGAATAGGATTTCTTGAAATTTCACGTACATTTTACAGCTAATATTTGTAATTTTAATTTTTTTGTATGTGGTTCCTTGTCGGATGTTACGACATTAAAGTTACAAAAATTCATAGAGAACAACGAATTTCAATAGATATCTAACAGTGAACATTGCTACTAACTTGACAAAAAATTGCTCCTTTATTTGTTCTTATATCTTTTAACTCTTTCATTATTATTATTATTATTTTATCCACATTTTCAGGTTATTTGTCATTGATATTATTAAAATTAATCATTTTTATCAATTTTCAGTGGAAACTTGTTAACTTAATTAATTCAGAAAAAAAATAAATCCGTATATCCTTGCTTCATGAGCGGCATCTGACATTAATTTTAAATAAATTGCCAATTATTACTAATGTAATTCTTATGTAGTATTAATTAAAAAAGAGTATTTGCTCTGTTTAAGCATATATACAGAATCAATTCTTTCAATTATCCTTGCAAAAAACCAGAAATTTTTGGTCTTTAAATTAAGAGTTTTATCAATTCTACATTTCTGTCGGCTTTATGTGGGTTGTTTTTTTTTTAATTTCAATTACATCTGATTAAGTGAAATCTTTGCAATCCGAAACTTTTAAGTACAGATTTATGATAGAAGCCTGTATATATATATTTCTTGCAATAATAGTTTTTCGAATTATTTCTCCATAAACAAATAACAATAACAACGATGATATGTGACTGGATTAACAAGGAATTCCATCGCAATCACTGGCTACAAGAACTGAAAGCAATCCCAAAACCACGCCATAAACACTGAATGCTACTCTTGAGACCCTAGTAATGCATTACTGATAACAATCATCCAGAAAGCTCTTTTCCTATTACTCAGTTAAGTTGTGATCTGTGCCAATAAAAGGCTGTCTGTATCTTTCCCACCAACTCAAGCAATAATTTCACTATCGAAAAAAAAAAAAAATAACTGTAATTGCAGGATTTAAAAATAACCATTGCTGAAAAAATAGATAAGAAAAAGCCTAACGGTTTAATGGGTGAAACAATAAAGATAAATATGAAGTCTCTGAAAGAAATTGAAGTCAATTCCGTGAACTTTGCTGTAAAATTAATGCAAAGGAAGCATTTTTAGTATAGTTGAAATATAGTATCTTCCAACCAAAAGAAAAAAAAGAATCTTCAATTTTTTCATGTTTTAGAGATTAATTCAATCAACAAATAATTATTTATTATCAGACATGATGTGCGTAATTATATTGAAGAAGGACCAAACACACACAATAAGTAAAAATAAACACTTCA
>JAFIDM010000179.1:37561803-37579773 GCA_023159025.1 Thereuonema tuberculata | reverse complement strand
TGAAGTGTTTATTTTTACTTATTGTGTGTGTTTGGTCCTTCTTCAATCAAAATAATTATTTGATGTTATCAAAAATCATTTAATTATCATCATATCGCGCATGCGCACAAAGTGGATAAATAAACATTGTTCGATAACAATAGAAAGTCATTGTTATGCTGATTGTATGGAAATTTTTTGTTACCTTCAAGCGAGAATTTCTCGACAGATACTCAGATACAAAATTTTTCAAGTACATAATTTATATCATCATAAATATGGACGCCAAGTTTCAAGAAGATGGTTTCACCAATTCAAAAGTCGTTTGGTGTGGGAAGCACAAGAACAAAATCTATTTAACCTTCGGCATACAAGGTGGGGTTATTTTTACCCCAACACTTTTAAAATGCGTTGATGGTCCCTTATAACGCAATCAAATAACTTGACCTTCTCAGTAGCTGGAGCTTACACATATCCGCGTCGCATCACATTGTCGAATAAGTACCGAAGGCGCCGCAGTGGTGTACACAGGTGCTCAAAGTGGGTCCTGGGCATTTTAAACCCCACATTGTATGGGACGTCTCTAAAAAAATAAGCGTCCACTCGTAGGTTTTTTTTTTTTGTTTTTACCTAAAATTCATGTTCAAAAAGCCGAATAAATATAGTTTAAAGGATATAATATGAAACAAATACGTTCCTACATGAAAATCTTATATTTGTTTTTGTTTTGTTGTGACTTAATAGTAAATTGTTGATTATAAGGAGAATTTGTAAAATTTTTTAGTTTTTCTATTAAAAAAATTTAATTTTTTTTATACTTTTGTATTTATTTAATAATATAATAATATCTTCAACAGAAAAACGCATTCAAGCGAATTTTATTTAATGCATCTATAAAATACATGCAATTCATTGTGGGGTTAATTTAACCCCATGTTGTATAGGTGAGGAGTTTTTTTCACCTTGTATGCCGAAGGTTAATTGATGGGTCACACTCTTCTTGATTTGTAGGATTAAAATATGACAGATATAAAAACAAAATGAAATATTCATTAAAGAATTACAGTAACATAATACAGTGAAACCTCCGAATAGCGGACACTTGTGGGCCGGCATACTTTGTCCGCTATTGGGAGGTGTCCGCTATAGGGAGGGCTACCATATGAAATTTTGAAATTTTAGGGATAATACAGTTTCATTAAAAAGGATAATAGTACATGTATATAATAAGCAAACAAAAATTAATAAACGTATGTACCGCAGTTAATGGTTAAATTTTATTTGAAAAAAAATCCGACAATTATATTTGATTTTTTTTCCATCAGAAGCTTGTTTCTCAACATGAATTTTACATCGCTCGGAATCGCCTTTATTTACAAAAAATTTTTTACAACTGTTCAGCATATCTAATTGCACTAGTAAAGTCCCTAATTTCACACCACTCATTGTTCGTTTTGGTGCAATCCTTCTCATCTTCATTAAGTTTCAACACAGCATCACAGTTAATTGTTCTTTCGAAATTTTACCATCGCTGCATGTTTCATTCTAAGACACATCGTCTTATTCGGTAGAACTCTTAAATAGTAGTTAACTCTTAAATAATAGTTTAAACATTAAAAATGTTTTCTTCTTTGTAGTCCTTCAACAGAGTTTTAAGTCTAATTAATCAATCGGTTACTTCATTTGCATCAACAGATTTTGCTTCCCCACAAATCGTTTTGAATGATATGTTACGGCGCTTTCTGAATTTTTCTAACAAGCCATTTGAAGCTTTAAAATTGTCTATTCCTAATTCTATGCTAACTTCCAACGCCTTTTCTTACAATAATGGCCCACTCTTGGGAATGTTTTTTGCTCGTGCAGCGCAAAACCAATCCAACACAATAGAGTCAATCGCATTTGTCTCCGTTTCCGAACTTTGATGTGTTTGGACTTTTTGTTGGAGTTCGTGATCCATAATTTCAAAATTTGTAAATTGTTTCTTAAGAGTTCACTTATCTGCGTTTTGCCTACTTTAAATCAACTCGCAAGAGATCTCGCACTGAGCTTTTCTGTATCAGCAACTCTATGATGTCCACTTTTTCCTTTAAAGATGATGTTTTTCTTTTCGACGCCATTTTCTTTTCTCAAAGCAACAACTTTATGAAAACAGTGACTTTCATAAACTGCACACTAAGTTGAAGATGACTCGACACTGACCACCGAAGAGGAAGTGACCGGAGGTTGGGAGATGAAGTAGGGGGAAGGGTACGGGATTGGTCAATGAGCCAATGAGGAACGCTACGTATTATTGTAGTCTGATTCTATTGCTTTTGAAAAACAACCCAAGATCGTTCATTTTATGTAGAATGTTGTCCGTTATTGGGAGTGTCCGCTAATCGGAGGTTAAAAATTGTCCGCTATTTGGGGGTGTCCGCTTTTCGGGAGTCCGTTAGTGGAGGTTTCACTGTATAAAGTAAAAATACGAAAACTGAATTGGCAAGTAACTCTATTAATCGTATAAAAAATAAACTGTTCAGCCAATTGGATCACAAAATACAATAATATCTATATAATATGTACTTAAAAGAAAATAAATGTTTTATAAAATCTGTCGGATTTACTTAATTAATAAATTGCTTAAAACACAACTACATAATTAATCAGTAGCTTAATTATTTTTATCAGTAAGTAGCTAAAATTAAACTAGTTTAAACGATTTAATGCATAAGCATTAATTTTTAATGAAAACTCGTAAGCACGGATTAACGAGCGGATTATAGAAAACAGTTACTTTATTCATATGTTGAGATAATCAATAGCTTTTAACTAATTTACTGGTATGTATTGCAGCATTATTTGTATTTTTTTTATTTGTTTGTTTACGTTATCTATAATATATTTATTGCTGTTTGTGTGTGTCTTTCGAATTCGAAATTTCTGTAAAAACAAACATATTTAGTTACGTTCAAATAGTAGACGTGAAATGCACTAATTCTCTTGGTACTTCTAAGTTGTAGAACCACCGAGTCGACGCCATTTTGAATTCAGGAGAGAAGCCTTCATACTTATACAGCTGAGGATAAAGCGTTGTAAAGATTCGAGAATCCTCGAGAACTCATCTGACGACTCAGAGAATGATCCAATTTGCTCTCTACCTTATTTATACTCTGTAGGAGTTGGAAGCTTAAAATTACAAGTTTTTAATCTACAAGGTGATTAAAAATGGTTTTAACCAATTCGAACATTTCCTGTAAAATCGCTATTGCAGGTATGATCCAACGAATGGCATAGTTGGATAGAGTACATGTTCAAGTTTGTTTTGTAAATCTCCGAACTGTAAAATATGACCTACATTAGGCACACGGCAACTGGAAATCCAATTATGCAGTCCTGGCTAACGCGACAGCAGTGGGTCTTTGGCTGTTGCGCCGTTAAACAAACGATTGCCTCTGCCGCTCGCCAGGTGGTGTTTTTGACAAAATGGTATTCACAGGTGCGGAAAAGGCGTGCTGTGTTCTCGAATATCACCAGGTATTCGATATCCCAGGTTACGTAGTAAATGGGATCTCAATGACGTGAAAATGCGCATTTCCACTGCAATTATAACAATAGACGGATCAATGCTACGTCGCGTTTGGGAAGACTTTAAGTACCGTTTGAACATGTCTCGTGTTAACAATGGTAACCATATCGAACATTTATAAGCAATGCATACAAAACAAACTTGAACATGTGCTCTATCCAACTGTGCCATTCGTCGCATCAAAACTGCAATAGCGATTGTATAGGAAGGTTTTGAAATCGTTCAAAACATTTTTAATCATCGTGTAATATTTCTTAATTTTATTACAGTTTTTCAAAAAACGAAGTGTGAATCAGAAAAGAATAAGCCCGAAGATACGTATCCACGGGAAGTAATAGTACATTTTTAAATGTTTTTTTTAATTGTCATTTAGGACTGGAGAGACCTGTTCGAACACCGCTGTAGACATAGTACTTTCTGGAAGTCATTGCATCACAAAACAAATAAGTCTCCCAACATTTCATTTGTGTCTCAGTGAAATCTTAATAATGTCTTACTATATTCAACAGTTTTATATCCAGTTTCTAAATCCCTAGACAAATCATTCCAATTTTCTAAAAAACATTTTCTTCAAGGCCTTATTTTCCTATCTTGTTTTTGCCATTATTTTTTTATTATTTACCTGTGAAATTAATATTTTTCCATACAATTCGTAACTTTTATTTTATTCATGTTGATTTTCTCTTTGCTTTTTAGTTTCTTTTTAATTTTCCTTATAAGAATATTAAATGAAATAAAAGTTACTTTTACTTCCCATGTTTGCATTTCTCTTTGGCTTATTCTCTTCGGATTTCCACTTTGTGCTGGATTTTCTAATGGTTTTTTTTTTCTTTCTTTTCTTTCTTGCTTCCTTTTAAAATACATAACCTACCTATATTTTTTCCAATAACTTTTTTATTTGTAGCTGGAAGAGGATTTCGAAAACTCTTTAATCAAAATATTAAGCAGGTGAAGCCAATGGCTGGAATAGATTTTGAAAAACATGCTTATAAATTTTTTCAAAACTAAGAAATAGTAGATTAATAACATGTAATTTTAAGCCTCCAACCATTTTGCAGCAAATTGAGAAGCTTCTTAATTTAACATGGTTAAAAAAATGCGTTTTTTTAAAAGCCTTTGAACAAATTTTGAGATATTTTAATATTTTTTTTTATTTTTATATATATTTTATTTATTGTAGATATAGATATTCTCCTATACAGGGTGACTGGTAAGTCGACGTATTTCTTTCAGGGCGTGATAGAAGAGCTTATTTGTAAGTGATTTATCCATTACAGAAAACTCAATAGTTTTTGAGTTATGTTAATTTTTGTTAGAAACATACTCCCAAATAATAGCAAAAATAAAACAAAAAGAATCAAGCCTTTTTTTGTAATATTTTAGTTTCGCTCGTTAGTTTACACAGTAATACAGTTAATGCAGTAAACAGTCAATGTTAAAAACTTCAATATGATAAAAATACAAGAGCTAAAACCTACACTTGTTGTAAAACCTTCAATCCAATACATTGTACATTCAAGTAAATTCTTTCTGAAATTTGATAATACATTAAATGGACTTTAAAAACTTCGCTGTTTTATTACCTATCGAATGAGATATAAAGGTTTAAGAAATATTGTTTACTTCCATTAATATGGTTTACAATTGATTTTCAAAATGAGTACCTTCGTAATCTTGTTTTAGCTCTTACATTTTTATCATTATTTTTATTTTATTGTAAGCATCGTTATGAGTTTTTCCATTCGATTTGTATTGGGCTAACAGAAAAAAAAACTTTAATTCAAAGTTTAATAACTTCCACAATTCAAAATCTTAGGCGAAGGTGATTTGACAGACATCAACAGATGAATATAATCTACAATTGCTACAAGTTTCAAATACGTGAGTTCTATAGTTTTGTAACAGCTAAAAGATTAAAAACATATGTCTACAAATAACATCTCGGAGAAAATTTTAAAATAACACTCTGATTGCCTGACATCTAATGCAAAAATGTTTGTAATAATTTTAGACACAAAAGTCAATGTTAAAAGTAAACCATTTTTTTTTTTTTTTTAAGTTAACCCTGACCACCTTTTCCAGAAGACCAAGAAAGACAAGCTGAAAGACCCTGAATCATCTATAGCAAGAAACCCGTAATTTCATCAAAACGAATATATGGCCTCCTCAGTCCTCTGATTGTAATCCCATGAACTATTTAGTATGAGATTGCATCATCAAGAAGATTTACGACTGTCAAAAATACAAATTCATCGAAAACAGACTTACAGACAAAAACAGTAGAGCATGGGAGGATATCACCTTAAATTAGGTTCACCTTAGACTAGCTATGCACCGGAAGTGCATCTTCTCGTGGAACAAACGATTGACTGCAGTTTGCCAAAGGGAGATGATCACGTTGATCATTTGTTTAAGTAGAGTATGTTAAATTTAAACATTCATCTTCTCAAGACATGTTTGTAATTTTTTAGCTGTAACAAAACTACAGAACTCACGTATTTGAAATTTACAGCAGTTGTATAGTGTTTTTCAAAAAAGATGGGTTTGCCATATATAGTCATTACGTAGTGATTGATTTGTATGGAACAAACGTCACCAGTCATGACGTCATCAACTTGAACTCCGAGCAGTCAGTCCAAGATGGCGTCGTTTTGTGATCGCATAAGCGTGACGAAGAACAGACAATCTTTGCATAGCCAAGCAAGGGGAATGATATGGAACGTTGTTAATTATTTCAATTTTGATTATTGTTATGTATTCGTAACTGTAGAAAATACAAAAACCAGAATGTTTTCCTAATGTTTATATGATTCAGTTACGGATTTTAGCAATAGAAACATCAAACTATAAGGAAATTACGTCATCAAAAGCTCTTCTTTCATGAGCTGAACTGTAGGTTATATCTCTCTGTTCAAATGTGCCAAATCTGCATCACATAAGATTTGAATTGTTGAAGTTATGAAATTATTATTAATATCTTTTAAAGTTTTATACTAGCCATGAGATATATAAGGAGATGAATGAATAATACAAGAATATAATGGAGAATGAATATTTAAATTTTAAACTGCAATTCAAAAATATACCTTTATTATTTTTTTTGGTAATATTTTAGAACTGAATGGAAGTTTCATTGATTATTTTGATACATTTTTGATTATTAAAAACCTACGAAGATTGACTGAAGATCCCTAAAAAACAAAAGCAGCTCACAATTCTTACAGTTTCCAGTAAACGGCAAGGCTTCTATAATCAGATGTTAATTAAATGAGAAAAGGCCGTTTTAAGACGTGCTGAACAACCTCGTGTATCTCTTAGTGCTTGACATTTACAGGCACTCGCAGAGCGCAGGGGTTCGACCACAAATTCAATATTCCGTAAATCAGAACAAGAAACCATCAGATGCCATCGTAACTCGAGAGAAGGCCTCAGCAACTCTGGTTAATCGTCTCCAGAGAATAGAACTAAGAAATTACGACTCGAAGGAATCTGTATCAGATTAATTATGCAAATAGGGAGACTATCAAGTAAGAATTACATTAGCATATGTCTCCTCCGATCGAATTATGGTCGACAATTCAATAAGCCCGTGTTAACAATGGAAGGAATGTAATTTAGAGTCAAATCAGGACATCAGTTATTCATAGGAGACGATGTTATGAGAAAGATTTGCATAGAAGAGATTTATGGTTTAGATTCTACGTTTTGAAAGGTTAAAACGCCCCGCCCATATCTTCGTAGAAGGATTTAAGCAGAAGAGGAGGTTGAGGTTACTGCGATCAGCAGTCATCGGGACGTACGGGAAAATAAAAAACGGATATTCATAGGCAGAAGATTTGGTAAACATTACAATCTGCTCAAATAAAAATCCGGATACCACCGGATATTGAACCACAGACCGTGTAAAACATATCTTACGACTTGATTCTTCTTGTACACTCTTAAAGCTTTTTTGTATAGCAAAAATTACTATCTTAAGTTGTATTTTACTTTTTAATTATTCAATCCATCAAGAACATTCGATAAGTCATAATTACGAGTGAATTCAATAAGGGTAACAATACAATTAGCAAATACTAAATAAATGGAAAAATAGTAATTATTAAGAAAGATTTAGTACTGCAAATTTTAATAAATTAATAAAAATTACAGGAAACTTAATAATGATTGGATTGTTAACTAATTGGATTCTTTAAATATAATCTTATATATAGATTAGATTTAAAGAATCCAATACTAATATACTAATATATAAAGCTGAAGAGTTTGTATGTTTGAACACGCTAATCTCAGGAACTACCAGTCCGATTTGAAAAATTCTTTTTGCGTTAGATAGCCCGTTATTGAGGAAGGTTATAGCTATATAACATCACGCTACGACCAATAGGAGCGGATCAGTAAACATAAACGTCAACCCACGGGTACGGCGGCGGCGACGAAGCGACTTGGCCGCACGACGAGAACCGAACATTACCGAGAAGGGACGAATTTAACGTGGGTGACACCGAGGGGCACAGCTCGTTATAAAAATATAACAGAGATTCTCCATATTATAAATTAGCATATTTTAGTAAATTTAAATATTAATATACTAAATATATTTAAATATTCATACACTTCATTACAATGACCAGAATTCAATAAATTATTATCGAAGTAATATCCATTAGGTACCAACAACAGACTTATGCCACAAAAACACTGATGAACTGTTTTGCCGTCACTTAAAATCCACTGCTTTCCTTAACTAAGAGTTAAAATCCGCCCAGCGAAAGGATGACTCTGACCTTGAACTACACCCATGATCTCTTAAACATTCCAGGACTGAAGTTTGTCGAGATAAACTATTCACAATGGCGACTCTCAAGCGAGGCAAACCTATCAGGAGCCAAACACTTTCCAGACATAAACACTAACATATACAATCGATTCAAATTCTACTATTGCGCCATCTGGTGTCCACGGTCGTTCTTTGGTTGGGAGGAGAATAGTTATGGAAAGGTAGTTATGAAAATTCTATAATTAAGAGTTAGTTGGTTTCTTATAGGAGTTTTTTGTTGATTCATTTGCAGATTTCTCTATAAGGGTGCATTCGATTTTACTCCTGATAATCTACCAGCCAAGAACAAGTTAAGATATTGGACATTTAACCGAGCATTGTGGAGGCCAACATCAAAGAAAATCTATGTCAATATACGCCCAAATTGTTACAGAAGATATTAGAATTTGTACGATTCAAGTAAATATAAAACATAACTAAATGCATTCAATTTAGTAAAAAAAAATGGTCAAAGTTATGTATGTTCGAATATCCTGCTTCTATCTTAAATACTCTAGGAACAGTATAGAATAAATTAAATTGTACTTTTGCAGGAATCTATACTGACTTTTGTGTTTGCAAATAAGTACTTTTGTGTGAAATGCTAAACTACTACTGTCCTCCAAATGAAAGTTGGCCGGCGGAAGTTTGAACTGCGCAGCCCTTCCGGTAGCTGATCAATTATGTTTTCCTGTCACAATGGACGATGGCGTCTGTTTTCATTGAGAAAGACATGTTGATAATGCCAAATTAAAACTTCTCTCGACTATTTAGCGTTATTTCAATACCAGTTGCTAACAATAAGTATTTATATAAATAAATAAATATAAATTATTTATAAATACAATGCTCTTTTGCAAAGTAACAAGCGATTACCGTAATGGCGGCGTCCTGTCATAAAATCAGACGGAAGTGCCTGACCAGACTAATCGATCATACATGCGCAGATCTCACAGAAACAGGGCGGCCATCTCTCACTTGGAGGACAATATACGACCTCGTACGTAAACGGCTTTTTAGAATGTATGGTCGAAGATTTAATTTAAATTTGTATTAAAACTCGAACACAAAACATCATTAACAACATCAGTCAATGAATTATTCACATTAATTTTCCCCTGTAAGCCCATTCCCTACCGCCCACCAAAAAAAAATTACAAAGAGATCGGTACATACAGATTATACATACAGGATGGTCCAGAAAAGATGGGTAAAAAAAATTAGCATTATTTGTTCTACTCTTGAAAACAAACAAAAATGTTCGTATAAACATGGCTCCGGAAATGAATTGTTTTCGAGAAAAACATATTGTATCATTATTCCATATAGGTGTGTTTGTATCTTGTTTATGTGTTGTTGGCACAGAATGATGCGAGAAAACGTATTTGCAAATATTTATAAAATGAAGCATAAATAAGCAAAATAGGGAACGAATGATTTAATAAAAGGTGTTGAATAAAACACATGAATAAATTAAAAAATGTGAATGAAGTTAAACACGACTGCAGCAACAATTAATTTTTTGACTTACAACAATACAATGTTTACTGCAAACTACGCGAAAACTATTCATTTCTGGATCCATTAATAGTTTGTTTTTGGTTAAAAACCCAGTATACTAAATCATTCGTTCCCTATTTTGCTTATTTGTTTTTCATTGTATGAATATTTGCAATACTTTTTCTCGCATCATGCTGTGCCAACAACCAAAACAACACACAAAAACACCTACATTGAATAATAATATAATACATTTTTCTCGAAAACTATTCATTTTCGGACCCATGTTTATAGGAACTTTTTTGTTTGGTTTCATGAGTAGAACCTAAGGCTAAATTTTTGACCCTCTTTTGGAACCACCCTGTATATGTGAATTTCAAAAACCGAATTAGCTACACAAAGTTAGACGAAACACATGAAACAAAGAGATAAAGCCAATGCCTTGAAATTTTTTTCCCTTTAAATTTTACTTTCTTTTTCATTTATTCAGTGTTAATCGTTATACCCAAGTGATAGCTAGCTACCACAGGATATTACAGTTGTGATCTAATATTTATAAATGTCCCTTAGTGAGTATCGAAGAGAAAAAGGGTTAGAATAAAAAGTTTCTGGAATTCAATTTTACTTAAAAAATTGGCATTCCTGTGCATCCAATTGATCACGTGACTTTTAAAAATCTAGAGGTTATTAAAAAGATCATCTCTATTGAGTTTGTTACGAATTGAATCAACCTGTTCATTATCCGTCCATTTCTAATCAAAAACTGAAACTTTTATAAAAGACAGAGATCTTTCTTATATGCACAAAACTATTAGTTTATGTAATTCAGACCAATAGATAACGAGCTAGGGGCCAAAAACCATCAATTCTAAACGAATGAATAACGTTTTGTTTTGTTAACATCTTTCAAGTTAACAAAACAAAACGTTATTCATCTTAATACAGTATTCGAGAGTTCGCACGTCAACTACATCTTATTTTATATCTTATTTTACCTAAAGGATCAAAATTTTTTGTATCGAATTTCTTCCGTATTTATTTAAATTTCTTCAAATTTCTCGCAAATAAGGGGAAGAAAACCAGTAGACTATAATCGTTTGAAATTTTTGCTTTCTTATGGGAAACTTATAATAGTTTTATTTTTCTTCTCGGAAAAAAACTACAAATAAAGTTTTGTGTTTTAATCAGTTTCACTCGCGTAGACTAGCGAAGTATTGGTTCTTTCAACCTTGTCAGGTGATTTGTGACGTCAAACTAAAAACTATCTGTTTCAATTTATCAACACACTATTGGTTACGATATACTTCACTTAACTGAATTTTAATTTTTATAAAAGGTTAACATCAAATTCCTTTTTTTCGTAAAAGGGATGAGAAGGACTCGTATTTTTTTGTTACATTTCGATACATTCGCGAATTCATAGTATTTAACGTAAGACATATATTTATTAACTGCAATTATAGCGACATTTCTACTTGATTAACTTATGTTTTCGTATAAATCGGAATATTTCTACCTGTTGAAATCAGCTTATATTCTTATAAATCGACATCATTTATTGACATTTATATACTTAGAATGAATACAGTACGACAGTATCTACCTTCGCAGCGGCCGTCTGCTAAGGTCAACGTATAACAAACCGGAGATAGAGAAATACAAACTTGTATCTGGGCACGAAATCCAACTCACCCCCAATAGCCAAACGTTGTTTCACGTTTATATACTTGGTGAAATTTCCGGCAACTCTAAATCGACCCTTCCCCAGTTGTTGATCGTTTTTTTAATTCCAAGGTCGTTCTTTCTAATTTATTTCTTATCCCGAAATCTTTTAGTATTACTAGGAAATTGTTTATTTAAAGCGCTACTGTTTTTTTTATCAAAATTAATTAAAATTAAACAATTTCTTTCAGAATTGAAAAGTTAAATGAACAGAATCGATTTCCTTTTCGACTTTTCGCTTCTAAATAACACTTTTCATGTAGTAAATTCAGAGTTAAATGGGTTTATAACTGAAAGAAAGTGTAGGTAAATTATAAAACTGATTCTCTTTTATTTTAACGACGTTTTGTTATAATTAGTGAGTACTTCCGTTGAAATGATGTTATTACCGTTGCTATAGAGAAGATTCGACCTCAGTTTATCGATGTATGAGACCGAAGCATGGCTACCATTTGTAGTTCTTACTTCGTTCATTTTGAAGCGCTCTACCGTTCTCAGATTATGGAATCGTAGATTTACTCCTCCTTATAATCTTATTTTTCTAGACATGCTCAGGCCCTAAAAGGTCAGTTGGTCAGCTGATTCCTTTTTTTTCGTAGTTAAAGTCTATATTTTATACAAACTAGTTTTCTGCTTACGTCTGCACAGAGCTATTCTGCAATACAATGTTTGCATAGAGTAATTTTTTTCTAAACTTTTTTCTAAACCTACATAAACTTTTGCTTAGACCTGGAAAAAATTAAATGTCGATGATAAAATTAATTTACTCTAAAAAAAATGCTAATAACTGTTTGTGTGGTATGTTATGTTTAATAGGGAAAAATGTGAAATCGTGTGGTGTTTTCGTGATATTTTTGGCTAAGAATGTATGATTTTCACCATAACATTGGAGGGGGGGCCCCGTTACTACATTTGGTATCTGGGCCCTGATTGATATGGGGGACCCGATTGGAACCTAAACAATGGATTTCTCTTCCATATCTACTAATCTCTCATTGTTTAAAACAATGAATATTAAATCCTTTTGTAATAAAATCTTTTATGTGTGTTGCGAAAACAGTATTAATAAATAAGGTTGCACACATGGTAAAACATATTAAAATATATTTAAAAAGGCTAATTTTCCCTTTTAATAATTTTAGCCTTATTAAATATATTTTTTTACCATGAGTGCAACCTTTTTTATTATTTTTAAAGTAATTAACGTGTGTAAGTTGAATTATTGGTGAATTTAAGGCCACCACACATCTCAATTAAAAATATGTATAATTAAAATATGAGTACTTTCGAAATGTCCAACATTCCTTTGTCAAGTAAAAAGAAATGTTGAACATTTCGAAAGTACTCATATTTTAACTGTTAAGTTACATACAGTCGGACCTCTATTTAACGAACCTCTATTTTGCGAATTTCTCTATTTTGCGAACTTTTCTTTGGAACCAAGAACATTTTGCTAATTTCTTCGTAAAATAACCTCCAAATAGCGAAGTGCATTTTCTATTTAACGAACTTTTTCGAGGATAAAACTGAGAGAAAAAGAAGAAATTAACGATGATGTGCTGATTGATGATTATCTTTCACTTGATATTGAAGTTGAGACCTCGGAAACACTAACTGAATCGGATATTTTGGACAGTGTGAAAAATAAAAACAATACAGCTATGAATTGCGGTGAAGATGAAAATGATGAAAATGGAAATGATCATGATGAAGAAATCAAAAAATCATCATATGATGAAACGCTAAAATCATTTGAAACAATCCGACGCGGATTACAATTTGAAGAAAATACTGAAGGGGTTTTTGGTGCATTGCAAAGATGCGAGACGTACTATGAGCGAAACCACTTTCAAAAAAAAAACTCAGACAAAATTAACAAGCTTTTTTAGTAAAATTTAAGTACGCATGTGGAAATGCTTGCTTTATGTAATTAAAATTATTACTTTTTAATAATATTTATTGTTTATGTATTTTAAATCTGTTTTATGTAGTTTAAAGTAATTATAAAAGGTGAATCTCTATTTAACGAATTTTCCATATAACGAACTTTTTTTCGGGATTTAGCGACTTCGTTAAATAGAGGTCCGACTGTACATGTTATTTTTAATTGAGATGTGTGGTGACCTTTTTTATTATATAATTAAATCGTTTTGCTAATCCACTGCGCCTGATACGATTAACATTATCCCATTTAACAATTTATGTAAAAAAAAAAAAAAAAAAAAATATCAGAAAATGGAAAATTGTATTCACACTAAATATTAGCATTTCAAAATAAATTTAGGTATTTTTTTTTTTTTTTTTTTTTTTTTTTTTTTTTTTATAAAAAGAGAAAAAAATACAATTTAAGGAAAGTGGGATTTAAGTTCTTTGAATTTCTCGTTCTTTTTTCTTTGTATGACTTTTCTTTATAGGTCGGCTCGCAGGAATTCTGTTCTCTATTTTTGTTGGTTAAGGAAACACTTCTTAAACTTGGGTCCAGTTTGTACCAAAGTAAATAGGGAGATTAAAGTAGACACCCTAAAGTAACCGTCAACTTTTGTGATTGATCTAACATCGTCAATTGTGTAATGATTGAATAGGGAATGAACAGGGTTAATTCGAGTTTAAAATGCCCTCTAAAAATGTTTATATTCTGATACTTCTATGTACGAGATTTCATAGATACAACTCTAAGATCAGAGGACATTATATCATATCATTATAAAGTAACAGATAACCTTTATTAAATATCTTATTTTCCACGTTTTACATAAATTTATATTTAAATCCGATAGTTTGAAAACGAGAATGAAGAGAAATAAATTTATTTAGCTATACTTTCTTCTAAATTGTTTTCTGTTATTCGAATTTAATTGAAATTTTATTTTTCACGAATAAGCTGCTTCTTTTTTTTTTATCAGCTCCTGAAACTCAAAGATTCTCAATTATTTAGAGAAAATCCGATTTTTTTTTTTTTTGGAAGCAGCAGCTCGGCATTCTTAAAGAGAAAAAAAGAGAAGTAGTCTCTGAAACATCACATTTTGAAAGCGACAGGGTAGAGAAACTTAAATGGAAAAAAAAAAACCTACTAAAGAAATTAAGTTTATAGTCACCATGCAATTAATTTGGATTTCTTAAAAAAATATAAAGAAATTACGAGGGGAGGGGGAGGTTCATTCGTGTCAATATCCTTGATCTGTATCCGAACTCCCCCAACCTGTTTGATGCTGTCCCCAAAATTAGATTTCTTCTTGATGGTCCTTCTGACGAGCCTACAGCTTTGGCTTGAGGTACGAAATGTAAAGCATATGTATGTGGTTCGAAAACTCGACACCTTATGAAATGCGGCTGTAAAGGTATGTTCTTATACTCTTAAAACTTGTAGTCTTACACACATTAGATGCGACTGGAGTACTTGCCAATATGATTACATGAAAATAAGCCTAAGAAATAATAATAATTAGACAAGGAAATTAACGTGCGTTAGTACATTTTTACAGTAAAATAAACCAAAGAACGCGCATAACTAAACAAAACAAAACACAAATTCACTGAGCTATTTTTGATATTTGTGCTGGAAATCGAGGACAGCGCTGTTTCGAGGCTTTTTGGCCTCTCATCAGCTCGACCTATCCAGCATACCCAAGCTCAGTGAAATGGGACGAATAGACAAAACGGACAAACATACAAATCAATGTTTTACCCTTTTTATTCTTGATTTGACTCCCGAATGGAAGATCGGACCGACAAACGGACTTCACCATCGTGTTCAGAGACCCAAACATAGAAATATTGTATTTTCAGGGGATAACGCGCCCCTCACCCCACCCAATGTTGAAGATATTTGGCACTGTTTTCTTTGGATTTTCGCTGTTAGCTTAAATATTAGAAAAGCAACCCTCTCATTTCAGTTGCCAGCTTTAGCTTGATGGGTAAGTTCTCGGACTCATGTGCTGGTGATTATCGGTTCAAATCCGTAAACTTACTGTTATTGTTTTTTTTATTTTGTTTTTCTCTTAATTTTTTTTTCATAATATCAGCGTGGATTATTTTTCTTATTTTCTTTTTCTTTTTCTTTTCCCCTAATTTTTTATTTTATTTTTCCTTACGTTAATGCACTTATGGGTCGCCCTTAAATTTATGCATTAGCACAAAATTTTATTCACTTGTTTCCCTTTCATTCCATCAATATTTCCATTTTTATCTCCTTTGTTATTTATCTTCTTTCCTTTTTTTTCTTTCGAAGTCAATTAGGCCGAAGTTTGATTTAAGGTTTACTTCTGTTTATTCAACAAAGAATCTTTGTTTTCTGAAACCTCAGCAGATATTTTAATAGCGTTCTTCCATATCTGCTTTAATCATTTAGATCAGCTAAAATATAAACAGAGTTTTAGAAAAACTCTGCTCCTTTGATCAATAACAAAGACAACCAATTTACAAAAGCAAACAATCTAACGCAATATTAGGATTAACGATCTTTCTGCTTCTAATTCTCCTGATTTGTTGACGGTGGAATTTCAGAAAATTTTAAATTATATATCAAAACAAAAGATGCATTAAGTAAGTAAATAACACGTATTATGGAAAGCCTGTGATTAAAACTTGTATTGCTAAAGACTTACAATAACATGTAAACAGACGGACGGACTTATTTACTCAATTTAAAACTGCATTTTAAGGATAACGGCAAAAGGCAAATCGAAGCAGGATGTGCCTAATTTGGACGATTTCGGACATTTTATTTTGAAATTGTAACTACACAAAGGCTATTATTTATTTAACATTATCCTCTTACCGTCGCTTCGCTCCGAAAGCCTTGCTTATGTATCACCGTATAAATCACCTTACAGAAGTATCAGATAACTCCTGAGTTAATCGTGATCCGCGCCTGCCAACAATCTCCTTAAATGCACTCATTGTCAATCAAATTTAGCGCGATTTAAAACGGCGCTAGTGACATCTATCGATAGGTTTGGGAATTGTTTCGTTCAGATTTGGGGGAGGCTATTCCCTGGGAAGTGCTTGATCGAACGGAATGAAAAGTACCTATATCCTTCCTCGTGTCATAGACTACCTGCAGGCAAAATTTCATTCAGATCCATTGCAGCGTTGAGGCTTGATTGAGTGACAAACTTACAGTTTTTCCATTTTATAATTATTAAGGATTTTTATTATCAGCTTTTTCATTTTATCATTCACAGCAAATAGTCTAGCGACTACAGATTGTAGTGATCAGTTATATTTATTTGCCGTTCTTTATGGAGCAGGATTTGTTTTTGTGTGTGGGTCGATTTCAATAAAATATAAAATTGAAAGACTTCGCATGTTTGGGAATCTCTGTTTTAACATTTTCATCTTGAGATGAAGCGAGTTGATTCTCTTCCAAAGCATAGAGAAAGCGACGCACGTAAAGGCTCCAACGCTTTTATTCGCCCACCTTTAACACTCCAGAAAAAAAACGGACAACTTCCTTAGAGCGCTGAGCAGTACTGAGAACCGTACAAAGAAATAACTCGGCAAAAACCCCATACTCAAGCGGGAATTGAACCCTACTTCTCCATCGCGTACAATTGCATATAAGTTTCTCCAAATGCTGTAAGGAATTGTAATTCGAATTAAGTACGTAAGAATTAAGATTATAAATTCGAATTACAATTCGCAGATTCAGCGGAATCTGCTTTGCGAAATCTAACCAACGGAGTCTTCCATATCAAAATAAAAATGGCTTATTTTGGAATTCCGACAATAATCTATTAAATAACTTACATTCAATAAATAAAACAGTTCAAAGTCGTTTACATCTTTTTTTAACAATTACCTAATTACTAAAATAAATCTTTAGCAATTTCAGGAAGTTTAATCTTGGAAAGTTGAATGGGTTCAAGATAAAAGAAAATGAGAATTGTCACGTGATTCCCAGGCGACCAATTGACCTCGTGTGACTGCACGCTTTTATAACTCTGTCCCTTGTCAGAAAACTAATGAAAAGACCGTCATAGAAGGAACCATTTGCATTTAGGCAACAAATTAGAAATTCAAAAACAAAGCTCTTGCTTTAGAAAATGGTAAATTTGAAGAGGAACGTGTGGTTGAATTAAAATATCCAAGATTCACTTAGAATTAAAATAAGGCAACTATTAGTTTTAATAAGTTTCTAAAAAAAAAACAAAAAAAAAAAACAAACAAGCAATTTATTAAATTATTAAGATTAAAATGATATAATAACAAGATAGTGACAGCGATTAGTAAACCAATCACAATGCTTCGCAACGGCTTCTGATACGTATAAGACAATATAATTGATATTGCTTTAATTTCTTTATTATTATAAATGTATTGTTATGCATGTAAAAGGCGCAATTGTTGCGATTGTTTTAGAGCTGTATTATCAATGTGTTTGTTT
>JAFIDM010000179.1:37531655-37561793 GCA_023159025.1 Thereuonema tuberculata | reverse complement strand
ATTGTTGCGATTGTTTTAGAGCTGTATTATCAATGTGTTTGTTTTCAAGCAAAAGACGCAATTGTTGCAATTGTTGTGATTACTGTGATTGTTGCGAACGATAATTTAATGATACTTATCCACAGACGGACGGACGGACATAAGGCTTCTGATACTTGCATCAGAAGTCTTAAAGTAAGTAATAATAATGACATGAGAACTGTTCAGTACATTAGAGTAGTCAATTCAGCAAATCCTTCGATCTCGTAACGGAGGGCAATGATTTAAATGAAAAACAAAAAGTATTTTTTTTTTATTTAACTAATATTAAATGACTAGTTAACGATCAACAGAGATCATGAAGGAAATAGCTTTAATGTGTGGGCTACTTCCTTCATGAAAATAGCCCACACATTAAAATTATGCATTAGTACCATTGAAGGTATAGTTTTAAACAAAGGTCAGACACACACAATAATTAAAAACGTAAAAACACATTAAAATCTTAATATCTTACCAGGTTTCGATCGGATCTACCGATCTTTTTCAAGTTCACTTGATATTAAAAAGATATTAAAAGATTTTAATGTGTTTTTTATGTTTCTTAATTATTGTGTGTCTGGCCTTTTTTTAAAAAACTATACCATTAATTTCACAGACGTTACATTTCTACAGCTTAAAGAAATTAAAAAAAAAAATATTCCACAATAAATATCAGTTATGAATTTCTATTCCCCGCCCAGCGAAAGAATGACTCTGACCTTGAACTACACCCATGATTTCTTAATCATTCCAAGACTGAAGTTTGTCGAGAGAAACTATTCACAATGGTGACTCTCAAGCGAGGCAAACCTATCAGAAGCCATAAACTTTCCCGCCATAAACACTGACATATACAATCGATTCAAATTCTACTATTGCGCCATCTGGTGTCCACGGTCGTTCTTTCGCTGGGAGGAGAATAAGTACTTGGCAAGCATTACGAAAGTTCCTTTTTAATATAATATTTTTCCGTTACGTTGTTGTAGTATTATTAAATACATACAACATCATAATACATTCTTAATAATATTTTTTTTTTTTGCGAATTGCAATATTCAAATGGAGCCATCTCATATTTTGTTTTTACATCCTCAGATAGAATCGAATAAAACAAAAGAACAACAACTTAGTCAGACTGTATGAGAAAAATTTCCATACAAAAAGCAGGATTTTTAGGAAATTTTGTTGTGCTACTTTGTAGATGAGACACAGAGTTAAGAAATTCACCTCTTCTGCGCATTTCACCAAAAACCAATCTGAACAACAAAAGCCAGTGGGTGTCTCCTGCTAAAAACACTTGAACACTTGTATCCAACTTAAGGAATAACTATAATTTAACTTTTATATTTGAAATTTTTCCGTGTTAGTCCTTATCAAGAAATGAGCGCGAGAAAACGGTAAAATTCCTTTTCAAAAGCATATAATACATTTCTGTTCTATTTCAGTTAGCATTTAGTTGGGAGATTTTAATAATGAGAATTAATGGAGAAATTATAGATTTAATTCAAGTTTGCAGAAAATGGAAAAATATTCAGTTTAAAAATTTATGAAGACAAAAAAAAAAAAAAAACTTTCCTGGACACGTAATAAAGGTAAATAAAAAACATTTACAAAAATAAAAATAAAAAGATAAACCCTGGACGGTTTCGGCCTGTCTATCCTACGCGGCCATTCTCAGCAGAATTTTGAAAATAAATCTAAACTTTATTTTAATGTCGTTTTGACGTCTTTGAACTTAGAAAAAAAGACGTCAAAACGACGTTAAAATAAAAGTTTAGATTTATTTTCAAATTGTAATGAAAAAAAATAATCTTTCCTTAAAGTATAATCTATTAAAGTTCTTTTAACCTTTTTGCTTCTTAATAGTTCACGTGACAATGGATAAATAAAACTCATTGTATTAGTAATCTATTACTAAAGACAGCATGCAACAACGACATTGTTAGTCTATAACAATGTTCTACACATTTCGATAGATTTTGTATCGAAAGGGTTTAGCCATTAGGTGAACAGTGAAAAGCAATCATTGCAGTTCTTTTCAAGTCATCTTTCAATAACATCAGAGATTCGCCTATAAAAGCCTTTCAAATCAATCAATCGTTCACTAAACAGCTCTCTTTAAAACTTGATCTGCGTGTGTGGGTGTGTATCGATTCTCTGACTCCGATGGAGTTTCACTATCAATGGGGAATAACAATAGCGTCTTTATAAACGGTCTGACTGGGCTTAATTTATGAATAAAATCTCTGGAATTCATGATTATGACCCTATTATTCACTAGAAACCATTAGCCATCCCCTGCAGGAATCCCGCCAAATTCAGAGATGGGAAACCGAAGGAATCAATAACAAGAGAAACCTTATAAAGTTACGAGTTCTTTAAAAGAGAATGATTACAGCGTTTTCTTCACTGTCTAGAATACTGACCAGACCTCAGACCAGACTATTTCTAAGGTTTTATTAATAATATATTTTATATAGTTCGTTTAAAAAAAATACTCTCATCAAGAGGCTTTATTTAATCAATTTCCTTTTGAATTAAGTACATTGTTGCTAACCAGAACTTCTAAAATTTGTAACTTGTGCCAAGACATGAAAAACATGTCTTGACACTAGTTATAAATTTCAGTACAATGCAAATAATCGTTATTTTGAGTGATTGTTTGTATTTTATTTAATTACTAGTAAAAAAAATTACTTTTCTTCGAATTTTTATTCCGCATCATTTTTTTTTTTTACAAAAAAAATTTTAAATTTAAATATTTCTCTATTTGTTGGTTTTTACATTATTAGTCGCTTTCTCTCTCTAGGTAACATTAGGAAGTATGGAATTCATCAATAGATTAATTAAGTAGTTCTCATTAGACCAGGGATTCTCAATCTGTGGTACTTTACATTATTTCAGGCGGTACACAGGGATGTAACAAAAAGACAGATTGACTATGATTTTTTGATTTTTTTTTTTTTTTTTTTTAAAAAAAAAAATTCACGATATAAAAAAAAAAAAACACAAATAAACACTATGATTTTTTGACAAGATTGTTGAATTTTATTCTGTTTGTTCTCTTACGTAAGGGGTCGTCCATTAATTACATGAGGTCAAAAGGGGGAGGGGGGGTCCGGCAAAATCTCACCAAATCTCACCAAGGGGGGAGGGGGGGGGGTCAACGAAAATTTCACGTCAACTTTTTCATTCAGAGAATATACGTACCGGTATTATAACATTTTGTAATATTGACTTTTTGAACTTTTTTGATTTTTTGACTTTTTGAAATCTCACGTGAGGGAGGGGGGAAGGTTCCACCACATCTCACCAAATCTCACGAAGGGAGAGGGGGGGTCCAAATTTTCTAAAAGACACCTCACGTAATTAATGGACGGCCCCTAAACACCTACTCTTGGCTGCACCAAGTCCGAATTACGAAATATTCCCATGGTTGGTACATGAATCTTTAGCAGTTTATTTAAGTGCTACAATATTCGAAAATATTGAGAACCCATGCTTTCGACGAATTGTCTAAGATATTATAAACATAATCGCGTAATAACTAAATAACAGAAATAATAGAAATAAAAAATTAAAATAATAGTACTGAATTCTAAATTTGAAGATGTACCCATTTAATATATGATATAAATAGATTTTAATTTATGTAGGTAACTTTTAAGAACTGCCTCATTTACAAACTTACTCTGATAGAGTACAAAAAAAGTTGTTAGTTTCAAGCAGTGGCGTATATAGAATATATTTTCGGGGGGGGGGGGCCAAGATCTGTTCAACCAAAAAAAAAAAAAAAAAGTTTGGGGGAGAAACTTTTTATATTTTGGGGGGGGGGGGGCCTCGGCCCCCCCCTTATATACGCCCCTGGTTTCAAGTGATTTCAGAAAAACTGAATGTAAGTCATAAGAGTACTTCATTTCTTTGTTATTTTTTAATATCAAGCGTCTATGTAATTTTTAGTCACCTAATAGTAGTCCATAGACATCTGGGCTGACTTCAGCAAACTGTGGAAACCACTCCCATTCATTTCCTAAATCCCCTCAAAAACGAAACTGCTACAACATTTAAGCAAACATTAAAAATTCTCATTGATGATTTACTCAGTAGAGACTTATTTGCTTTCGACTGACTTAAGAGCATTTTCTTTTCTGCAGAAACCAAATTGAGAAGCCAAACGGAAGCAGAGAACATAGATGTACTAATATTCAGCAGCTCCAAGCGAAGGCAAGGATTCTAATCCCGCAGCTTAGAGTTCATAAAAATGAAAATTTCAACGAATTCTCTCGAACATCTATAAATTCCCACATTCTACTACCAGGTCCCATCTGTTCCTTCTCGTTTTCCCGCCTCTTTCCTACTGCTAACCTCAATCTTGGCATCATACAAAATTTAACATTTATGCTCAGGAATTTCAAAGAGTCTTTTCTTGGCCAGAAGGTGACTTGGGTGATAAAAGTCAGACAGTTTTTTTTATTTTATTTTTTTATTTTTTTGATGTTTTAATCCAACTTTCAAAGTAAGTTCTCGAAGGTCTATTTATTTTAGATTCAAACGTGGCAAAGGCTCTTACATTAGATTTGTGTGATTTTCAAATTTATTTCTAGGAGTAAATACGTTGAAACTATTAAAAAAGCAAGTCTCCCAACTATTCTGTTACCAATAGAATAATATTAAAGATTTAAAAATATTTAATGTGTAGATAAAGAAACAAAGATAAGAAACGGAAACAAAAGGACAGCACCTGAAAGGCAAACAAATTGCCTTTCCGATTCAATTATTAGGAGAGGAGTATTCGTCCTTCTACGGACTCATCAGCCCAACCCTGCCTCTCCCGATAAAAAGAATCGGAAAGGCAAGATCCTATCGATGAAAGTCACCGCCAACCTGGAAGTGACCCCCCAACAAAGGAAAAGCAAGAAAAATAAAATGTTGTGCCTCACGACATCAACATTTAATGTGTAGACTTTATAACTATTTTCAGTTTAAGCAAAATTCATTATACGACCGTGTTACGACCTAGATTGGCATCGAGTCGATTGGCAGCACTGAGTCAATGTATTACAGAAACCCATTTGTTTCCCTATCTGATTTACTTGGAACTCCATCAAGCGTTAAAGAGTTTCAAAAATAAGTTCTGTTACTTTTTATGTTGAGAGATCTTAAAAAGGAATTCTCCATTTTTCTTTATTACTTGTTTTTTTAAAACAAATTTTGAAAAAAATTTATGTTTCTTTAAATTTTAAAGAAATTTAAGTTTAGACAATCACATTTAAAAATATATTATTAAAATTACAGATAGCCGTTCCGGCATGGCCGAGCGGTCTAGACGACGCGTCTGCCGTTGTGTCGGAACCTGGGTTCGAATCCCGGTGTTGGCATGGCTGTTTCTTTCTTCTTCTGTGTTTCGTCTGTTTCTCCCCTGGGACATACTATCTCAGGGTTATCCTGGACGGGATGTGAATCTCGTCCCCCTTCTGGAATTTCCTAGCCTCACCCTGACGTTCTCAGGTAGGCCTAGCCCGTGGTCCATAGTTGGCCAAAGTCGATGAAAGGAAAAAAAGGAAAAATTACAGATATTTCAGTCTCCTTTTAACAGCTCTCTTTAACAAAATAATAAAGAAAATCTTTCTACGACAAAGGAAACATCTACAATTTTTAAGCATTATTGAACCAAAAAGTTATAATTTTTTTGGCCAGTGTGTGTACGTTAATGTTGCGAAACTTATTTTGAGGTTTTTATTTTGTTTTTATTACTTTACGCATAGTTGATGTTTTTCATGTCATATATATATATATGTATATGTACAGGGTGATTCATAAAGTACTGGAAAAATAGGTCTATAAAGAACGAACATCGAAATATTTTTATAAGTCAAATTCTGTGTAAAATAAAGTAAAGTAGGACAGGGAATTCCGGATCGAACGTGCGATTCTGAGTCGGATGATGGGGTCCCCAATTTAACCTTTTTTCTGCCCCGATAAAAAAAATGATCTAGTTAGCACCCTTCCATTTTTTTCAGTACTTATGAATCACCCTGCTATATAAAGTTTAGAGATTTATATTTAAGCAGTAAACTAAAAAAAAAATACACCAATGAAATAAAAACAGATTCTCGCATCCTGAGCAATTATAACGGGAATCTGGGACAGCTGTTTCAGCTTATTAGGCTTCTTCAGCCAGATTTACCCCTTGATGATAGCTCAGAGTGCGTGAAAGTTGCCACAACTGCATCCAGAAATGGTATTCCAACCAAAAAAATACTCAAAAAGAAAAATAAAAGAGATTTTTCACAGCTCTATTTGAATCCTACCAAAAATATCAACACTTTATCACATCCAGGCTCCCAACATCAAATTTAGGGCCCAGGTACTACATGCAGTAATGGGCTCCTCCCATGCTTATAGTAAAAAATCATTGATTCTTCGTTAATATCATGAAAACACCATACGATTTCATATTTCTGTCTTTTAAACATGTCACACACAATTATTAGCAATGTTTTAGAGTAAATTAATGAATTTATATCAAATGTAAACTTAATTACAAAAAAAAAAATCTAGAAGTTTAGACTAATGTATTTAATTTTTTTTCGGTTAAGAGCTCAGCCCAGGCCCCTTTGATGACCGGGCCCCGGTGCTGAGGGACACGTGATCCTCCCCTTGTGGGGCCCTGATCACACCATGCAACCAAAAGCACCCCGGCCTATTTTGCCTTCTCTTGGTTAGCGTCACCCATTGCCTTATTCCCACCCCTTAGCTACGTTACTTTGACAAATGGGTCATTCCACGCCAAATCACCTAGGGGTATGTGCTGTCATATCTCAGATTTTCTTCTTAATTTTTTTCTGAGCACCTATCTATGAGATAAGATTAAATTAATTTTTTTCAAATTTTTCTGACATTTGGTTTGGCCAGGAGAAATTTTAGAAAACCTCGATTTTTCGACAACTTTGAAATTCTTCGTTCCGCATTGCTCCAGAATTATCCTTATAGCTTTCTTATTCTTCAAGCTCTCAGCCTCATTCACGTATCAAATTAAACCTTATTTTTTGTAGTTTACAACCAATACAAAACAAGGGAAGGAAAGCGATTAGTAAAGCAATCACAATGCTTCGCAATTTCTTTAATTTCCTTGTGTTTATTTCCAATAAACGCAACAATTGCGCCTTTTGACAATCACATTTATAATGCAGCTCTACAACAATCACAACAATCACTATAAATGTGATTGTTGCGTAAGCAAAAGACGCAATTGTTGCGATTGTTGTGATTCTTGTGCTTAATGATAATTTTAATGATACTTGTCCACAGGACAGACAAAGTGGGATTGTAAGTCTTCTGATTTTGATCAGAAGACTAAAAAGTACAGAAAAATCATCAGATGTGGAACATGCAAAGGGAAATTTAGCCTCTGACGACAGGGCTTCCTGTAACGCGCCCTAACTTGAAAACCACAAACAACGCAAGCCTCAAATTTTTATCAGATAATAACCTAACCTAGCTCTTAATATCATGAACAAAATGAAGAGGGTGTTTTGATTGGTTTGGGGAAAAAAATATATATTTGCTTCCTGTTTACAGTAGAATAAAGGTATTGGAAATAATATCCTACTTAACGATAGGCATTAAATATTGATACGTGACATTTCTCTATATATTTAAAAAAAAAAAAGAAAAAATGACACATTTTTACTGTGTATCTTCTATGAAATTCGCCCACCAATAATAACAGACTCTGCATATGCTAATGTCATTTCGGTGACTGCCCTTCCAAAAAAATATAAACTTTATTCGTGTTTCAGTTGTGTTTATGATCCAGAATGTTCTTCTAAATATAAGGAACTGAACTGAAAAAAATTGGCAAAATCCATTACAACATCATGATACAGCGGAAGAAATTGCTCAAAATGTTGGACCTTTTTACGATGTCCGTAAATCTTGTGCTTTTCTACTTAATGTCCAGCCTTTCTTCTATGGGAATGACAGTGAAATGCTGAGCTATTTGCCATTGCTTTATAGACATGCAATAAAGTCCAGCCAACGGTCATTTTCACTGAAATGTTTTAGTTTAAAAAACAAACGAGTCAGCAGCTGCAAGAACTCTATTAAAGAGATGAACTCTCAGCAACAACTTTGATATTACAGCCAAACTTTTAAAACTTATGTTCATTTCCTTTTTTTTAAAGATCAACTCTGAAATAAAGCTGCTCTTTTGTTTTGTTTTGTCATTTCTGTCTGTAAAACTATTAATGAACAAACAGGACACATTCGGTTTCTTTATAAAAAAAACAAGGGAGGGAAAGCGATTAGAAAACCAATCACAATGCTTCGCAACGTCTTCTGATAAGAAAATATCATTGATATTGCTTTAATTTCCTTATTATAATAAATGTGATTGTTGCGAATGCAAAATGTGCAATTGTTGCGTTTACTGTGATTGTTGCGATTGTTGTAGAGCTGCATTATAAATGTGATTGTTGCGATTGTTGGGATTGTTGTGCTTAATGATAATTTAATGAGATTTAATGATATTTTAATGAGATTTTAACGATTCTGACCTACGTGACAGACAAAACGGGAATATATAAGTCTGCTGATAATATCTCATCCCGAAGTGAGGAAATCCCTCAAAAAAAAGGACCTATATAGTATCATGTCTCACTCCTCCTTCAGGACCAAACTACAGAAGACTAAAATTATGGGGAATAAAATGGCAGCTTCCAATACCATTCCGACCGTAGAAATCAACATGAAAATTTATTAACAAAACTTTTTTAATAAAGTTACGAGAACAGTTGAATAATGAAATAAAGCTTGCAGCCTATTAAACTTGAACTAGCCTAACCCCTCCTAATATGAATATCATAAATTTTACATAATCATTTAAGTTTCATGTTGAGAGCTTCCTGCGTTTCTAATTTTTTGAAAATAAAAATTTATGAAAGGTCTTAAGGATTTATGTATAATTATGTGAGGATTTGAGAGTAGGTAGTACAGAAGATGAGGATCCTGCGGCGGCAGCAAACGGGACGACATTGAGATAGAAAGATTAATCCGGCGCTCGCCCGCTTTAATCCCCATCAAGGAAGCTTGATAGCCGTTTCAGAAAGGGTTAGGTGAAATCAAAGGATCCGGGTGAAAATTCCCGATTTACGCCTCCAATTCCGAAATCTAGCATTTAATAATGTTTTGCATTTAACACTGTAAACGCTTTCGGGAGTTTTAGACTTTTAAAGGACAAATAATTACAAATAATAATTAACATTTTCTAATATCAGAGAAAGTTAAAAGTAAATTTACGTCTTTTCTTTGCACTGGTCCAATTATCTGCGCAGTGATGGAATATTGCATCCTGTGGTCTAAATCGAAGATCAATCTTCTAATTTGCATGTCACGTGGTCATCCACTTGGTGAATGGACTTGAAGGAATAAAGTCATTGGAGTTAGGATGATGCAGGGCATCACGTGGTCTTCTGAATGGAGACCGGCCAGGAAAAGAAGCGTTGCCATGGACACCGAAACTTAGTGAAAAAAAAATTTGAATTTAGATATTCAAACATCCAGATCCCATTAAATCCTACGTACCCAGTCAAGGGAGCATTATTAGAGGAGCAATACAAGCAAATTACCGTAAGATTGTGGACAGCGTTCATAAATATTAATGCAATGACAGCATATATTTGGGTGTATGTATATAAGTAAAACATGTAATGCTAATGCTAAGTGTAAAGGACTTTACACGTTCTGAAAGTAAACATTATACAAACTCTGTCGTAATGGTAGATCCTTGAAAGCAATTCAATATTAGATATCATATTAATTTCGAGAACATTCGAGTTTTAGGCTCTAGTGAGAAGCTCTAATGTCTAAGAAACGTGATTACTTAGTAAAACTAAGTAATTACTAGAATAAATGTCTTTTCTAATAAAACATGTCGTATAATAGAATATGTTTTAAAATTATAAGCCAGAGGTGGCCAAACCGCGGCTCGCTGCCACGTGCGGCGCTTTGATATATAATGGGTGACTCAAGGAAATACGTTGGCTGAGCTGTAATACGTAATTATATTAATTAAATATTAATTACGTATAATAATTAGACTATTAATAGTGTGATTGATTGATTGTGGTGAATGCAGGGAAGCCAGGCACCCCCCGCCTGTAGGTGGTTGGCTTCCCTGCACCCACATTCACTAGAATCAATGACTCAAACGTCATATCTAGACGTATATAACTCCGAACAAAAAATGTTCTATTGATGGAGATCTTTCCTAACCTTATATATCTAATCGCTACACAGGGGTGGGGCAGATCTGCCCATTCTCCTTTGCACATTTTTCTTTGATGTTTCGTAGTTAACTACTCAATTAAATACGCTCAATATAATTAAAAAATAATCAGTCAGAAATTTTGAATATATACAGTTTTATATATATATAGCCGGACAGTGATATGAAATTTGAAACCAATGTAAAGAACAAATCACTGTCTGAAACTGCCAATTCAAATTTCAGTTCACCGTTTCTATGGTGATAAAACAGATTATTCGACCACCACGTCATCAGCGGCAAAATTTAGAACTAATTTAGTAAAAACGCAACATATTAAGACCTTGCTCTCCTTAATTTAGATTTTGTAATTATCTAAAATTTAAAATTTACCTAAATATTAAAATTAAGAATAATTAACAGCTAAAATATTTAATTGAAATTATCTAAAATTTGAATTACAGAATGAATTAACAAATTAATAGCTAAAATATTTAATTGAAATCATCTAAAATTTAAATTACAGATTGAAGTAATAAAGAGTGCATCAGGTCTCTATTACTTACAGAAATTAATAATATCTAAATCTAAATTTAAAATAAAAATTATCTACCATAAGTCTTCTTAATTCTCCCTCTTCTAGACATTCTATCTATTGAAAAGTCTTCAAATCTTCAAAATAAAAACAAAATAAACATATAAAACCATACATTTATTGAAATAAATATTTCTTAATTTTCGAAAAGACATGACTTCTTTTCTTTCTCAAAGCCTAAAAAACTACAACAATACGTTACAAACAAGTAGAGGAAAACGATACAGATATGAGACATTCATGAAATTGTATTGTTACAACAATACTTACAAATGCTATTCTCCTAATTCTTTAATTTTCACCTTATTTTTACAATTTGAAATACATATATTGTTAAACTCTTTGGCCATTTCCACAATAAATTTGTTTACATTAACACCTTCATTTCTATTAATATTTATCTTTTTGGTATTTCTAATTAGTAGACTTTCCATGGTTTTTCTCGTTTTACAATCTTTTTCAATACATACAATTTTGATTTCATTTTTTACACAATGATTTTTATTCATACAGTGTTCAGCCAATTCAGATTTCTCCTCTAATTTGTTTTTTATGTATGAATTATGCTCCAATGCCCGTTCTTTTATTGTTCTTTTGGTTTCTCCAAGATAGAACGCATCACAAATCATGCATTCTATTTTGTAAATAGCCCCCATTTCCCCTTTTTTGTCACTTGTATTTATTTTATTACAAATAATATTTTTTATTTTATTATTGTAATAGAAACCTACATCAATGTTAAATTTCTTACAAATCCTTTGCAGTCCAATACTATTTTTATTTAGGTAAGGAATAAACACTTTTTTCCTTTCCTTATCCATATCCAATTCCTTTATTTTGAATGTGTTGAACTTTTGGATACTATTATCGATAAAAATTTCAGTATATCCATTTTTCATTAGAATTGTTTTCATTTTATCAATTTCTATTTTGTAATCTTCTTCACAGCTTGATGACCTATCAATCCTTCTTAAATAATTTTCAATGATGTTTCGTTTTATATGTAAACTATGTCCTGATGCAAAGTTTAATAAGTGGTCACTCTTGAATTCTTTTCTGTAATATTTTAAAACTATTTTATTGTCCTTATTTATTAAGCATAGGTCAAGGAAATTTAGTTCCTTATTTACTTCCTTCTCCATTTTGAACTTTATGTCTTTATTTCTTTTGCTTATATTTTTGAAGAAAATTTCAAATTGTCGATCAGTGCCAAACCAAATTATTAAAATATCATCCGCATAACGAAAATATTTTAGATTATATTTACATTCATTAAGAAATTTATATTCAAAATAGTTCATATAGATATTGCATAATGTACCTGATAATGGTGAACCCATTGGAAAACCTTTTATTTGTTTGAATATTTTTTCTTGGTGTTTAAAATAAGAATTTTGCGTTATCAGTTCCACTAATTCCATTAAATCTCTATTAGCTAAATTATCCAATTTTATATTAAAATTAAAAGTAAACTATCAAAATGAAACTAAATTAAATAAATTATCTAAACCTAAAAACGAAATATATTTTTAAAAAATTATTAAATGAAAAATCAAAATAAAAAGAGCAAAATCTTAAATATTGAATTAATATTGAGTTATAATACAAAAGAATTAAATAAATTACCTTAAAATAAGTAGCAATAAATATATAAACTACAGAATTAGGCATATTATCTAATATCCAAACTGGAAGCTCATCCTTCGAGTTTAGAAAAGCAAAGATATCAATCAATCATTTGCAATTTAAATTTAGAATGTTTTAAATATAAGTTAATTTTTATTCTTATATTCTTTACGTTCTAAATTTATGCCACCTACAGTATATATATTTCTTATTATTATATAATTTTTTTTAACAAAATGTGTACTTAACAATAAAAATATATATATAATATTTGCTCATGTCTTGAGGTTTTCAAACACTTAAAGTTTATCGTACGTGGCTCTTATCCTATTTTTTTTTTAATTATTTGTTTTTAGGTATTCCAAGGTTCGAATTATAGACATGGTGAAGTGGTTTGCAAAGCAAAGATCTCCACTCAGTTGATGACGTGACGTACTATGTCTAATCTGAATGACGCAATCTCCAATCAAACCCCCTTGACGATAGATTACAAATAGAGGGATCCATCTTCGAGTTATTTGAGCCCATGACTTTATTTACAAGATCATTTCGTCATTACGAAATTTTTATTACATTCTAGCATTATTACGTCATACATCAATGACACATATCGCTAATTCTCACTGTGATTACAAATTTCAATTTCTCTTATTCTGTCAGCTACATTGTCATTTAATCTCTTGTCCCTAAAAGTCTTGAAATCATTCTCTGTAATTTAAAATGTTAAATGCAAAATATTTTTTAACTCTTTGTGAGGCTAGCTTTTGTTTAATGTCATTAAGAGTTGTTACTTTCTGATCCGTTCAATGAATCACATCATGTGACTCATGTTATTATAATTCTCTTCTCAAATATTCTCCTACTTCTTCCAATATGTAGTGTATCATGTCCTGTAGACAACGATTCGATGCCTCAAAGGTGATTTTACAATACTCAGAAACTGCATGCAGAAGGAATAAACATTTGGTTAAATCAAAAAAACTTTATTACTGGAAAAACATTTTTATCTTCTTCAATATTTCGTCTTTTTGCGCAAAAGACTTCTTCAGGGATTATACAGTTGAGGAAAAGACCTCTGTCTTCCTCCTCACAAACGTTAAGAAAACAACATTTAAAAAATAACAATCTATGTTTTAAATAAAACATACCTAAAATTTAAACCACACAGCATAAATTTGTTCAAAAAAACTAATAAAACAATGCCAATCATTAAAAGTTATAATCATGCTTGAAATAATGAAGTTAACTGTTATTATAATCCCTATCTAATTTATAAGTATTTTTCATTATTTTCTATAAATTGCTTAAAATATCCAAATGTTATTTTGCTAATTTTTATTCATACAAGATTCTCTTTATTCATCCAAGGTTTCCAATTTATGAAGCATGATTCAATCATTCCCGTTCTTCTTTTTATCTCCTAAGCCACATCCTCTATGGGTCAGATTGTGTTGCTTTTCCTCACAGTGATTCGCTCAGTCCGATATTTTCCTTGTTCTGTTCTTATAAGCTCTTACGTTTTCATCCAGTTTCTCCTTTAACGTTCTGTCGGTGCTCCCATAGTAGACTGTTTTAAAGCCATATTATCATTTCTAATGGTTTTGTTGGTTTTTTTTTTTTTTTAACAAATTTATGCTGTAATTAAAGTATAAGTATGTTTCATTATTTAAAACATAGATTGTTATTTTTTAATGTTGTATTCTTAATGTTTGTGAGGCCTTTATCTCAACTGTAATTCCTGAAGAAGTCTTTTGCGCAAAAAGACGAAATATTGAAGAAGATAAAGATGTTGTTCAAGTAATAGAAGTTTTATGGTTTAATTATACTTGGCTAAAAGTTTGAGAGTTCTGGACTATTTATGTTTCTGCCAAACGTGAGGGTTAAGAGAGTCCTGGACATTCTGGATTCGTCACTCATGACAACATGTCACCATTCCTATTTCCAAGTGAACTTGTAATACAGCTGGTCCCTGATTGCAGAAGGACGGAAATAAATGATTGGTTGATTCAACAGAGTTCTTCTCACACTGCAGTAATTACGAAATTCTGAAGACCAATGGTGCCACCAAATTCTAACATCATATATATAAATATAAAAGAATATATATTTAATTAACCTCAAATCTCATAATTTAGGTCTTCTGAAACTCATCTAGTTGCTGAAATGCTGGTGAAAAGTTGTCGTCTACAATCTGTAATCATAATTCGAAGCTTATTCTTTCTTAGGGGAGCCAGTTTCCTAATTATAATATAAGATTTACTGTTTTTAAATCTTATAGAGTGATTTTTGAAGTCACAAAGATTAGGTTTGCCACTGAACTTATTTCTCTTCTTCAGTAAAAGGAGTGAAATGGGTTTTCTGGCTGCTAATTCTTGCTTGAGAATTAATAGTAGATTCAACCGACAATTGCAGCAAATCAGATGCAGATGATCAGACCTAATCGTCTTCACCGCCTCTATCAAGTTCTTTGGTCTGTCATTGTCTAATGAACCGCGGACACCTCTTCTACCCACACCCCCGCAGCGACAGTGCCTCTGCCTAAAACCAATTAGTGGTCGAAATGCAGATTAGCTCTTCTCTTTTGCACTGGTCCTAATGACTGCTACCAATACATTACCTTTCCACCACAGACGTTATTGCTTTGTCAGGCATCAGAATGCAATTGCTTAGAAAGCGGCTCACTAACACCCCCATCCCCTCAATTTCAAGAGGGCTTGGTGGCGAGAGGTTAGTGCGAAGGCGGAGGAAAACGCGTTTCAAAGAGAAAGTCCCTCCAATGGCATCTTTACGACACGAGTCAACTAACCACAAATTGTATCCATTGAAAGTTGTAATTGAAAGCTCTGTTTAACATTGGGTTTTCCAACACATTTCTGCAAAGTGACAATTTTGCCAAAGTTGTACAATGTAACATATTCTGAGCTACAAATCTTCAAAAAGCATACTGACGTAATTCAGGCTTATTTTTATTATTGTAAATAAAATATCTGAATTACTGTTATTGTAATTAAATGCAGTATTTCTTTTAGGATTTACCATCAATTTAAAAAATTTAATTAAAAACCTCTAAAAGCGGAAAACCGATATCAAAATATGTGCTGCAAAGTATTATTTATTTTTAAAATAAATGCCTTTTTGGGTTTTAAGCTGAGACCCTGAGACGGCCGTTTCGATCTTGTAGTGCTCTCTTCAGCTACGGCTACTCAGCCAGTGCAAGATCCAAAAAAGGCGTACGAGGGAAAGTATTATTTACTTTTTTTTTTCACTTTGAACTTTATGGTTCAAAATGGTCAGTAAAAATTAGGACCCGGTTTTTTTAAATAATGTCCCTTTTTTTGCAGATCTTTATTTCTATTTAATTAAAATAAAAGTTTTAGCTATTCTACGAAAATAATACACCTTAATTACGTTTATAAATGTAGATTTTCATCTTTATAACAAACATTTTCAACGAAATTTCTTGTTAGAAAATTTCGTTCAAATTTCCCAACAAGAGTGTGGCTTCCAGGCGCCTAAACAAGTACATCTGTACAAAAACGTAGTAATTTAACATGTTTAAAGTATTGTTTCCTAGTTTCGTATCCAATTTCAATCAAAATTATCAAGAAGATACGGTTAGTAAAATTATCTATCATTTCAGCATAAAATATCTTTTTTTAGTTATTCAGATTATTGCAACTGAACGGCTATATTTTTTGGCAGTTTATTATTTATTTATTTATTTTGTTTGCAATTGATTCCTCACCTGATTGACTGGATATAAACCAAAATCAACATGGATTTACCTGTACCTAAATTAAATCTACCTCTAAAATTTCAACCTCCTATGAGTAGTTTTTGACGTGTGAGTTCACATACAAAAGCAATGTGTACTTCGACTTAAAATTTTATTTATTTATTTAATTCCAACCTTTTGTTTCCGATGAATGTTAATGGCTTTTACAAATATTAGATCAAATCCATATTATCCTGTGCGGTCATAAAACTACATGAGTAAATACAGAATATGCAAAAATTTAACTTGCATACAAACAATTACATGAGAAATAAAACAAAAACGCACAAAAAAGACTAGAAGTTCACTGATCTGTTTTGGTACATTGTGATACCGGGAATCCAAGATAGCTACTTCTGGTTTCCTGACCATCGCCAATTGGATCCGGCCAGTATCTTACATCTCAGTGAACTCAGAAAATATATAAAGAAAACAGAAGCAAACAACACAACGGCCCTCCATATTAAAAAATCATCAAAATCTAAATTAAGAATAAAAAGCCAATCAATTAACTCCCTCTAGCGATCGCTTAGCATATAAAGGATTAATTGTTAAACAAGAAATATATAAAATGCAAAATTTAACGTGCATTCAAATGATTACATAAGAAATAAATCAAAAACGAGCAAGACTAAGAGCTCACTGATCTGTTTTTGGAAATTGTGATTCCGTCACAATTCCCAAAACCTGAAATAGGTTATCTTGGATTCCAGGTATCACACTTTCCAAAAACAGATCAGTGAACTCTTACTCTTGTTTGTTTTTGATTTATTTCTTAAGTAACTATATAATATAGCTCTATCTATATTACATAATCAATAATTCTTGAAAATGACAGAATTTTTACTAGTTATGAGGATATCTAAATTAATTTTAAATAAATAAGAATATATTTAATTAATTAAGGGATAGAATTAATGCATGCAATTACATTTAATTTTTTACTTAATTTATAAGCATGACGAAAATTTTATATCAACATTTATAAAATTAGTTATTAATGAATTTTCTTTAAAAAAAATAAGTTTTTCTTCTTTTCTTTGTGAAGTTTATTAAATAAACTTTTTCCTCGATACTTTCTTTCCCAAAGTTCATTTTTCTGTAATGTTTCTTTAGCTTGCAATAAATACTGCACGAAAAAATGCGACAAATGAAACTCAATGTGTTTTAGTGGGAGGAGAGAAGGGCTCAAGTATTTGGGGAGGGAACGTAAAAATGTTATCAGCGTGATACTTTGATCTTTGGGTTAAATTCATTGTCCATTGTGACCCCTTGTGTCCCCAGAGCTCGGGACGCATCTCCGGCCTTTGAACCATTAGTGCGTTATAAAGACATCAAGGGTTCGGCGTCGTCTGTTACTTAGAGGAACAGAAGACAGTCCATTATCCAAACAACTCTTAATGTCTTTGGCCAAGAAATTTCATGGGCTTTTAATGGAAATCTCGTTAAGGGAGAAGCGACAAGAACTTAAAGCATTTCGTCTTAGAGAATGGAATTACGTAATTACTCCAAATGTAATAAATTGTTCAGAACTATCGAGAAGCCAACAAACCTATTCTTAGAGACTACACAGTGCATGTTTATTGCAGTAAAAATTATAATTGTAAATATCTTCATCCTTTATACATATTGGTAAAACTTAATGTGTATCACACATATGTAACAGGAAAAATTGGCGTAAAAACGCATGCATTCAAAGATTCACTGAGCTATATTTGGAAATTTCGTACCGGAAATCCAAGACAGACTGTTTCTGGCTTCCTAGCAGTCATCAGTCGGATTCGCCCAGTACTCATAACTCAGTGGAATCCAAAGAAATATAAACAAAGGACAAGAATAAACAAAACAACGACCCTTGAGTTAAAAAAACATCAAAAAACATTCCATAAATCGAGGAATAAATTCATAAATTTATCTTCATTCTTTAGTTCATGAATTTATTCCTCGATACACGAAGCAAAAATTCCTAAATCGAAGCATTATCTCCTGTTGTAAGTGGGTTCCTGTATTTCAAAAAAGAAAAAACATGAAATAACATCAGTTAAAACGCTTAAGAAATCATTACTAGAATTGTGTACTAATTTTAAAAGGGACTTTTTACGCTCAAACTCAAGGTAAGCGAGAAAATACTGACCAGGAAATGATATGAGAGCTATAACAACACCTCTAGACCATATTCTTTTGATGATCTATCGATTGCACTGTAAGTCATTACGTACTGTCGGTGGCGTTTCCAATGTCACATTAGCTGCCCGATGCTTCCCCGCAGTGCAACAAGCTCTCAGCTCTTACAATTTTTTTTAACCCCCTTTCAGTGCAAAAAAGAGCTAAAATTTGGTATACGTCAACTCCTTAAGATCCTGAATAAATGATAAAAATTTCAAGGGATGTTTCGATCTGATAAATCTAACCATTCCCTTGTTAGACTGGTTTAAGGAAAGCAATGCAGGAAAGCACTACTTCGCAATGTAACATTGGAAATGCCACCAACAGTACCAACATTATAGATGCAGACATCTGGGATGGATAGAGATTTACAGCTTTAAAAATAACCAAAATTTTTTTTTAAAAAAAAAAGGAAAATAATTGTCTAATTGTTAGAAAAAATATTCTATTCCGAGAGACTGGCAGAAATAAATTATAGTTATGTAACGTTGAATATGTGCCCCTATTCCGAACCTTTTAGAAGTACGTATTTAAATGTTCAATTGTAAAATTATTAATAATGATATGTTATATATTGTTTATATTTATTGTTCAAGTGAGAAATTTATAAAGATTTGTAATTAATTTACAAAAATACCACTGTCAACATTAATGCACTTTGCAACTCAGGTGAGAACAAGGCATGCTGCTCGTCTGAGTGCATCTTGACGATCTTTTATGCTGGCTAACATCCATTGTACGATCGAACAGTTCGTCTCTCTGTGCCTTATTCCAAACAGTTTCCGAGCTATTTGAATGTAGAATATTTTGAATTTGTTGTGTAACGTTGTCCTTCCCTCCCTTACATACGCCACTGTCTGAAGCCCATTAGATTTTTATTTATGGGGTTACATGAAGAGTGAACTGCACAAAAGAGTAGAGACACGAGACAAACATACAATTTTTTTTCTATCTTAGAATGATACTACGAATTGCAAGAATCAATCTTTCCTTCTGGAACATCCTGTATTTGGTTCTTGTCGTACAAGATTCAGTATTACGTTCCTTCCACAGTACGTGCAGTACTTGTAAATTTCCTGTATAAGGGCTTCATATCGCCTATAATGTCCCTGTTATGTTATTTTGTTATTAATAATAATATTGTTAGTCTAAGTTAATTCTGATATAATACAATTTCCAAACCAATTGCATTATAACAATTAACAATTATATCCATTAGTTATAAACGTTTCCGACAGACATACATACATACATACATAAATACATATACAGTAATTCAATCCGAAGATTGGTTGAAAGTCCACGGAACCCTAGTGACCCCCGAAGGGCAACCCCTAGAAGAAACCGTAACTTATTCTTGGGAACAGATACTGGAGTGGTTTCCCGTTGCCTTCTCCAGGACGCCGTTACGGAATGACGTCAGATCGAAGAGAAAGTGAAGAAGAGGCTTACAACACAGGAAAGGAAATTGAAACACCCATGCTCACAACCGGGATTTGAACCCGGGCACCAGCACACTGGCCTCACGGCAGACCGACGCCTGAGACCGCACGACCACGCTGATAAAGACATTACAGCTGATAAAGACGTAAGAACAAAAATTACAATACCGGAAAAGAAAACTTTCATTTGTATTATTAATGTTGCTTTAGTAATAATTAAAATCTTTTTATAATTTTTTCCGTATTTGTGATTTTTTTTTACGTTTGCTAAAAATTTTGGCATCCCCTAGCATTGGATTTTTATGTAATAGATATTGTACTTAATTTTGTTATCTTTTTTTCTAAACCTAAGATAAAGCCTAATAAAGAAGTAATAAAATTCACCATGTCTATAATTGTCTGTACTTCTATCTAAACAACTTTTCAATCAGTGAACGGACCTTTTTTGATGCTATGCATTTTTACGATGTACCTTTTTATTTAAAACTTTATCCATAGGGATCCCTGCGGAGAAACTTGCGCGTGACTATGTAGTACAGTCCATTCCAGAATATTGTAGACAACTGTTAGATGATGATAATGTATCTTTCTTTTTTATTAGATTATCGTAACAATGAACTTTAGTTATCACTATTCATTGTTGCTCTGACTTAATAGAAATTAAGTACACATCAACGCCATCATAACAATACTCGATGGAAATCTTAGACGAAGTATAGAAGGGATAATAACAAGAAAAATAAATAAATACTGTGGATTTCATCAATGCAGGACCTCCTTATACGGCGAAATCTGATCACTTACGTTCGTCTGGAAATCCAGAAATGGGAATCCTTGTCAAACATAGAAATGGCGTCTTTGCAAAAGCAAGTTACTGTCAGCACGCGAACGAGAGGAAATTATAAATCAAACTAAAAAGACTTTTTACAGGGCCAATTAATACACGAAAGAGACCAATTTATTTCAATTGTAAAATAAAGTAAAAATACATTGACACCATTTTATTTTTAAAATAAAAAAGTGACATTATGTTATTGAAAATGTTTTTATTAATTTAATCATAATAACGATAAATTAACGATTAATTTAAATAATAACGATAATATAAAAATATATTCGTAACTGTACAAAATACAAAAACCAGAATGTTTTTATTATGTTTATACTCGTAGGATTTAGTTAAGAATTTTAGCGATAGATGTCGCTGTTACGTCCTGGATACATCAATCCATAAGCGGATTACGTCAGCAAAGTACTGTCATTTGCGAAATAAATCATAAATGCAACTTAATCTATTTTTCGGTAATGCTTAGACTTAATAACAATTAATTGGACTTAAGACTTAACTTCAAATTTTTGGACTTAATCAATTTTCCGTCAATAGAAATTTCGAAGGTAGTGTTTTATTAAACGGTGATTATAAAGTACAAAAAAAAAATATTTTTCCCTTACATTATTGTAAAACTTTTTTTAAAAAAAAAGAAAAAAAAAGAAAGAAAATAAAAACGCAACTAAAAAAGTAGGCCTCAAGTCTTTCAAGGATTTCTTATTATTATCAGTTCATTCAAAAATGAATTGTGTAATTTATATAAGCTACTAAAACGGGACGCTTGCTTTAATATGCTTTCCATTTTTCTTTCCACTTTATTAGAAGCGCTTTCTTTTTACTGTTTTAACGGTAAGGTGTTGTTGCCGTACGGCTTACGGGAATCCTTGTCGCCTTAATTTGTAAATGGATGATGTTGTGAGAGATGATTTCACTGACAACAGTCTGTCTGCGTGGAATGGTCGACAAGAAGCAATCTCCATTTTGCACTTGGAGCATGTAGCTAAAAATGTAACGAAAAGGAACATTGTGCCTATCTGTTCTTAAGGATAGTTTATAATGCCTGGGTAGCGACAATAACTTAAAACTCAAAGCGGAAGAGGAAGCAGTCGGAGAAAATCCATTTAAGCAACTTCAAGAGCTTCCACAACTAAGAATTTAAATTCAAAAAGTTTCAAAATTAAAATCAGAAACTATGAATAATTTCCTAAATTTAATTAATGATGACTTTAGGATAATTAAAATACAATTAAATTAATGACAGTTCAAATTATGATTAAATGACCTCATTACATATTTTTAAAATAATTATAATAGATGTAATTAAAATGTAATAAATATATAAAATATTAAATTATGGTTTTATTAAATTAGGAAACAATATTTTCTTATTAAATTAAAGCAGAAGTAATGTAAAACTTTTTCTTTTTAAAACAAAAGGAGAATGCTGCAAATTTTATAGATAAAATAAAATTTTTTATTAAATAGACTTTCATTCTTTTTAATAAAAATTTGTTAAAAGACTATTAGATATTTATTTATAGTTATTTAAGTAACGAAAAAAAAATCGTTCAACCTAAACAAAACTAAAATTAACAATAAAATTTTATTTTTCATTTAAATAGTAAACTATCTTAACTATCATAATTATATTTATGAAAGAAAAAAAATTAAATAATAAAAAAAATCGAATTTTTCAAAGTAAATAAGAACTGAATAAAATTACTATTCTTACATAAATAATGTTCAATTTGCATTTATTTTTATTAAAATAGTTTGCCTTTTCTTTCTCTATAAATATTTTATATTCAAACTATATAAATTATTTTATTTATTTTATTAAGAACTTTCTATTATTTTCTTAACAATTTCGACATAAAAAAAAAAAAAGTTACGAAAAAGTTAGAGCCTAATTCAATAAAGTTAACTTAAATAAATAAAAGGTGTTTGAAGCATTTTTTTTTAAAGTATTTTAAGTGACTAAATAAAAAATCAATAAAATTCGAAACTAAAAATTTGCACGCTTCAAGATGGCTTCAGAACTTTAAGACTGATATGATATTAAGATGTTTTGAAATGTCTAAAGAAAGGTGCACGTTTTCTCTCTTAATATTTTTTAGACACTGTTCCAAATTGCAGTTGAAATTAGATTTGGCTTCAATATGGCGGACATTGGCATTTTCAATGGTTGTCGGGAGCGAGATCATTATAAAAAATCCCTGTGATGTTCCTTGGCCTCCGAGTCCCAAAGGACTGCGATGGAAGAACTCTGCCACCATTTCCGTGATAATAGAGTTTGCATAATTCTCGGCTTATATGCAAATGGCGTGCTGACAATGTCCTCTGTTAGAGCAGGGTCATTCTGCGCGCACCCACTGTCGTTTTGCTTCTAAGGAAGCCCGCCTTTCTTTTTAGTCTTCAATTGAGGAGGTCGATCTTATCTTCATTTCTACACAAATGCTCAGATCAAAACAGATTCCATTTTAAAATAGAAAAAAGAAAGAAACTCACAGACGTCAAAGTTTCTCTAACTGATAGAGAAAAAACACATATGTAAGATTTTTACCTTTAAAACTTCCAAAAATAAAAGTTCAACTTTAATTTAATAAAAGTTCGTGTTTACGAAAATCGATAGTTTGTGTCAGGATTTGACCCTTCTTAACTGAAAAATAAAATTATACAAGAAGTTCTTAAAGATCCTGTTATTTTCTTAAAATGACGCGGCTTTTTCCTCTTGTTTCCTCTTGAAGTCGTGAAAATAATATAAAGAAAATCATTATCTCTTGTTTAAAAAGTATCCCATCGCCGAAAACAACCTTCCTGGAAAATATCAGCTTACTAAAAAAAGATAAAATCTACACAATTCTCAAAATGGCTTTTATTTTACTACTTTTGAAGAAATCAAAACACGCGCCAACAATATGGATAAACGTGTGATGAAAGTAGCCATTCCATTGTAATTCAATAATAAATTTAACAATTTCCTATGTAGCAAAAAGTAAATTATCTAACATGCAATAGACAGAAAATTAAAATAAATGCAAATAGGCTTTAGATAACGCAACTGTTCTCCACCTTCTTCACCTCGCGGTGCAACTACGTATTTGCTAAACTTTTTCATTGCTTTTACTGCATAGGGATAAAATCCTTCGGAAAAAACAAAACAAAAAAAAAAAACTCAGTATGATTTGCAAATCTCTTTTAAACATTTAGGATATCCTAAAATATTTTTAAGCCATTTGGGTGGGTCTTAATCCTTCTTAATCTTCTTTGTTAGAACAGTCTCTAGTCTTAAATTTTCTTTATTATTTACCCAGATTTTATAATATCTAGAATTTACGATATATTTCAGTATCTGGCTGTGTAATAAGTGAAACATTACAGATCACTTTCAGGTTTTTCTTATGAGCACAACAAGAACATCATCGCCGAAAAACCAGTTTATCGCGCCACACCGTTTGAGAGGCTCTAGGTTAAGATGATGAGAGAGAAGATTAAATTGCAAAGAAAAATGAACGAATATAAGGAAAGCAAAAAAAAAAACCAGACAATTACGTCAAAAAATTGAAAGAACCGAAAAAAAAAATGTTTCCGATGTTTTTTTTAGAAATGGCAAATAAGGGGAAGATACAAGAGGTAAATTGTTTCGTATTTTTCTGCAACGACTTCCGTTTAGCTTAGCAATAAATTTTTCAAATATAAAATCTGACTTATAAAACTACTTTAGACGCAGTCTCTTCTTGAATACTATCGTCAAGACAGACTAAAATGCACCCTTCCTATAAAACCCCTCAAATGAAAACAAAAACAAAACAAAAAAAAAACACCAAAAATCCACAAAAAAGTTAACAAAATGTCCTTCAACAAAACCGTGAAAGTCAATCATTCATTAGTAGCGTAAAGACACAGTTTTTAATAAATATACATAAACACAACTAGTTTCGGCCCCGAGAGAGGGCATTATCAAGTGTGACAATAAATGAAAACAAATTCATTTATACAGAACAGCTGCCCCTGGAAACAGCAGGAAAACAGCCAATCATTCATAATCAACAATCAATAATATAAAGCCGCGATCATTTACATATAATCGAACTCCATCAAAATCTTTTGTCACCTCCCTGAAGATGTTACGCGTGCCGAAGCGAAACGTCAGGAAACATTTTCTATCTCTTTATCCGACATCTGCTTAACATAATTATTTTCCCTCCACAACACACACACACACACACACGCACACACAGACACACTCCACACACTTATTTCGTTCATTTTTAAATGCACGTTGACCTTCCCTCTTATCAGTTTCCACAACCCACGTGCAATTTTAAATTAATTTCCTGTATATTTCGCTCATTTCATTTATCCTCCTATGCCATCCACCCTTTCTTGTTTTCAAAAACAGGTCCTTTCGTCTTGTCTATAGTCATTCTCTTATTTCTCGATAATCAATAACGACAAATTCAATTTTGTTTTTCTTGTAAGGTCTCTTTAGAAATACGATCGCTTCTTTATTGCAAAATCCTTATTTTTTTTTCCGGAGACAAAGTTATTGGATTTGGGAATGGATTAAATCCCCGATGACTAAATTGTTTTCAAGAGAAGTTCTGGAGTCTTCGAGCAAGAACTTGAAACTTTCTGTTATTCTTTTCTAATTACAATAAGTATATAAGATTTAAAGTAATATATTTTAAGAGTGGCAATAAAGGAATTAATTTAAAATGTGTACTTTTATTTTATCCTTTCAGCAATAATCAACTATTTGATTTTTGTAGAAGTAACTGTAATCCGGGAAAGTGGATTATCCCAACCCGCGACTGCTTTTAGAACCAGCGAGTGCGATTACGACATATTTGTAGTTTTTATAGAGATTAGAATGTAGTCCCCCGTGGCCTAATGGATAAGACGTCTAACTTCAGATCAGAAGATTGCAGGTTCGATTCCCGTAGCGAACTTATAGAAATTATTTCTATTTTCACAAATCAACAATTGCGGCCGGGCAGACAGACAGAGAAATAAAAGATTTTATATAATATATGAAATGATTAATGGTAGATAGTTGCTAGTTACGGTGTTAATGCTTTAGATTGAGGTCATTAACTTCCATTAAATAGGGATTAGAAAGAAATTTAGAATAAAAAAAGTTTTTAAAATGTATTAAAATATGCATGTGCATTTTTCGTCTCTTTGTGATCAAAATTGCTCAAAAACTACATACCTTAGGAAGCTGAGCCCATAAATAGGTTACTTTGTTAAAAGGAAGATACCTTTTGGTTTCTGTAAAGGTAATGGACCAATTGCTAAAGAGATAGCAGCACAAAGACAGAAAGTTGTGATGTAACTAGAGGAAAAAAGAGGAAACCGTGGGTTATGGATTACTAATTCCATGTCTGCTCAGCGACCTCTATTGCAAAGCATCGTAACTATTTTCTGCATTTCTGCAAACAAAGTAGAAAAGAACAAGATTTTCGATATTTTTATTTTATTCTTTGCATCTTTAACCTACCTAATACACTGTTATTATTATTCTTATATTATTAATTTTTTTTATAAATATAATCCATATCCAAAAGTGGCTTCGGACAACGAAAAGAAAATGCCTGGTCGAGAAAACCGAAGTGCGATCGCATCAATTTGACAATTCTCTTCACCATCAAATGGACAAATTTGTAGCAATAGCAGATCTTTCTAGTAATTCAGAAATACATATTCCATCACCCAGACTCTTGCAGTAGTGGAAAACTTTCGAAATTATATTTCTAGCTTGGCTGTGAAGTCCTCACAGTAACCTGTTCATATGACGCCGCCATATTGCTTTCTGTTCCAGGGTCAAGTAAGTGATCCTCTTTTTTCTAAATTCTTCTTTCGCTGTAAGTAGAAAAAGTTCCTAAGTAATTTTGGTGTAAGTTGGTCCAGTATTTGGATCCATAACCATTGATACAAGAGTCCCTGATGCCGCTATTGTGATTATCACTTGAAACATTAATACCAGAACTGCAAGTTTACGGCCAACTTTAGGCTACCTGCTGTCTTTTGTACCAATATTTTCGGATCTTATCAAATGGATAATCGACAGTTGGCTCCCCAACTTCGTTATAGTCTCAATTCTCAGTTGTGATTGCGTCCTTTTTTTTCTTATATATAATAAAAATATATATACAGATATTACAAAAGCTTCTACACAACAATGCCAAGTTTAAGTAAGAGATAAAATCAAGAGGAAAGCTGTAACTTGTACTAATTACAGCAATCCATTTGTGGTTTTCTCTATTAGCGACAGGAAAAATTGTTAACACTTATTTGAGATTCTCGAGTCAAAATTGGTATTCGCGGTTTTCCTAAGTCAGCCACAAGCTAACCTCAACCTTCAAGCTTAGATGTAGCCGAACTAGATGACCAAATTGCTGAAATACTAGTTCTTATGTAAACAGTCCATTTGTGTAGCTAAGTTATTTTCCTATTCTTCAAAATCTACATTGTTTTTGCGAAAAAAACAATAAGAACAATCATTACCAGTAAGCAGAATGTAGTTTGTATCATACGGATAAGATGAAATTACATCACTACCACTGCAATTTATGTGTAAGTTTTTTTTTCTATTGACAGGCTGTACATGTACTTACGAAACACGATAGATAATTTTTAATGAAAATTAAATCGTATGAAAATTTACTATTACTATTATTATTTTTACTCACTGACACATTCAAACTACCTCTAAAATTTCAGTTTCCTTGTGTAAGTAGTGTTTGAGTTATTTTATTACAATTAGATAAGAAATTCGCCATCTGAAATAATCTCTAGAGAGCAGATTTAAAACACTGTATACTATAGATTACTTTTAACTACTAAGCAAATCTAATAAGAATACTATTTATGAAAACGAATAGCGTCTGTTTTTTATTGAATGTTGGTTCCATTCAACCCCTGTTTTGTTGCTGACGTTAATCGAAATTTACTGTTTACTGTCACGGAATTAGCCTCAGTGCAAGGGGCTTCTTTATCAAACAAACCTTTTATGAGGTTTCCCGCTCTCTTTGTGATGCTTCCTCCTTTCTTTTTTATCTTCCAGGCTCACCACACGCCTGGTATTCTTTTTTCTTTTTTACATTCAAAAATCATCTGACAAAAGCAATAATTATATTTTTTTTGTTAACTCTAATAATAACATATTAATATGATATAAAATAAGTAAATAATAAAAAGGTATTCTAAAAAAAAATAAAAGTAAAGTAAAATAATAAGAGCACAGCCTTATACTTTATTGTTCATAATTATAAGTACTTTTAAGTTTTGAGAAAAATAACAGTCTTGAGAGGAAAAAAAAAATTACTATAACAACAAAATTTAACGTGCATTACGAACAAAAACATCAAAATATACAACATAAACTTACAGAACTAAAGATTCACTAAAAAGGGAAGTGCGTGACCTCGAACGCTGAGAACCGCACGAAAATGTACTTAGATTACAAATAGCTCATGCCAAAAACAGATTAACTTCAAACAAATAATTAGTCCACATTGAGAATATTCTTCTCTAACGAAATTCACCTTAAAACTATAAGGATATTTCTAGAAAAAAAACCCTAAATAAAATATCTGTACTTTCAAGACAAGGATATTTTAATATAGAAAACACAGGAACAAAAATTTTCCACCAAACATGGCTATATTTCGCAGAAAGCTGCTTTTTCTGCGTCTTCAGGCTTAATAACGACGCAAGATAGAAAGAAACATAGAATAATTTAAACAAACAAAGATAGGAAATGATTACAATCATTTGAAAGCTTCATAATTTTTATAAATGTTGAATAATTTAAAGATTGGCTTTGCTTACAAAGTTTACAATTATTGAAAGATTTCATGATGTGATATGTTTAGAATGTTTACAATTACTTGAAAATTTTATGATTTTTACAATGGTTTTAGAATTTTTATAATAAAAATGGACTTATTTCCACTCCCTTTTGTTTATTGAAACAATGAAAACTATTTATAATACAAGCTTCAATTATAAATCTTATGGTTGCGTCAAATATGTTTTTATGTAATACAGTTATCAGTGGATCTGGATTATGTTCAAGTGTTATATAATGGTTTGCCCAATCAGAATTTTCAGATTTTTTAGGAGACATTTTTTCAGATGTCTATTTTTATAAGCGCTGATATGCTCTTGGATTCGTTCACCTAAAGTATAGTTAAACCATTTGAGGAAGGCAGACCCCTCAGGCGTTAGGACTGAGAACTTGAAAAAATAGGGGAGAAAGGGTATAAGGTAAGTGGGGGTAGGGAGGAAAGATTACAACAGTGTTTGGAGAGCTTGACCTCGTTATTATCGGCTTTAAGTAACTATATTTTCGAAGAGCTGAATTCTCAAAATACTAAAAAAAGGATCACATAAGGCCTTTTTTTTAATTCCGTAACAATACCCTAATACCCTTTCACCCCTATTTTTTCAAGTTCTCAATCCCAACGCCTGAGGGACTGCCTTCCACAAATGGATTAACTATACGTCCAGTGTTACCAAAATATATTCCGCCACATAATTTTTACAAAAATTCTCAAGTTCGTGGAAAGCTTTTTTTGGTGAAACGGAAGTCTATTTCAATCAACTACTATCCAAAAAATTCAGTAACTGATTTCAAATCAATATTGAAGAATGTTGCTGGCTTTTTAACATCATCAGCTTTAAATTGTGATTCTTGTCGTAATATTAGCTTAAAACTTCGTCTTCCCACAGCTGTCCTCTTCACTTAAAACTAAAGATGGGTCGCAATGAAACGTAGTAAGTAAATTTATTTAGCACAATATCAATGTTACGATTTTGAAGGACACGAACGTCAAAGGCCGTCAAACTCATTAAAAGGGAGTTAAAAGGGAGTCATTAAAAGTAAACGAGCAAATCCAGTTCACAATAAAACAGACTTGCTTTTACAAGTGGATCAAAGATTCTGGAAACTAAACAGAAGCATCAAATTGATTGAAATCTGCTCGCTAAGGGTCAAATTTCTACTTTAGTCCGTTAAAACGTATTTCATCTACACATTTTTCATATCGTACAGTAAGCCATGTTATGAGATCTTGATATCTTTTAAAATGTACAAAAAAAAATAATGATGAAAAAATTATAAAAAAATCTTAGAAAATATTTTTTTTTTAAAAAACTAAAACAAGAATTTCTGGAAAGAACTCAAAGCCTACTTTCATTAAGAAAACCTACGTTTTTCCTTTTTTTTTGTAAAGGCTTAAAGGCCTTTTTTTTTTTTAAAACGACAAAACGAAAAAAAGCCTTCATTATTATTAGCTGTAATATCTGTCTAAAAGAGAAGGGTTTTTATTTTCTGAAAAAAAGTAAACACATCTGCATTAATAAGTTCACAACCGGTTTCGCCTCCAATTCGAGGCTTTGACGAGTAAC
>JAFIDM010000179.1:37508433-37531645 GCA_023159025.1 Thereuonema tuberculata | reverse complement strand
AAAGATTGTCAGACATTCTTCGTTTCGTTACAATTGCTTTGATATGAGTACGTTTGCATCTTCCCACGCTAATTTCTGTAAAAGGGTCCTGGCAGAAAAAGTTTCAAATGTTATAATGTAATGTTATGTTATGTAATGTGGTGAGCGTGGGTGACTTACAGCCGAGCACCGCGACCTGAAAGATCTATTGGGCTATCTCACGGAAAGAAGGACAGACGGAGAGAAAGATTGAGAAAGGATGGTGTGAGAAATGCAGGGGAAACGGGAGAACCCCGGAAAACCTGCCCAGCGCGGATCGCCACCATCAACGAAACCCACATGAGAACCGAACCTCGGTACTCAGAGGTAAGAGGCCAGTGTCTTAGCGACATCGCCAACCGCGCCTAGTTCAAATGTTAGATTGTCTTAAATATCGATGCCAAGTTTCGAAAAGCGTGGAACGGTTCAAAGCATTACATAACCATACGCCTACACAAAAGCACACAAGGGATTCGTTGATTTTATTAACCTCACCTTTCTCGTAAAGTAAACCAAAAAAAAAATATGAGTAAAAGTATATCAAATCTATACAAGTAAAGCAAGGCAACTGAAAGTAATTGGGCTATCTTCAATTTCAGAGATATTAGTGAAGTAAATTATCTCTTTAAGAATAAATATTCTTAAATATTTAAGACCATATTCTTACCATATAACTTATGATTTTCACTGAATTTATTTCAATTATGTGTTATATACTAAAGATTCATTATCTGTTTCACTCTTTTGTATTCATTACCATCAAGATCTAATCTTGCAAAACATTTTCTCGTTAACCGAAAAAAAAAAAAAGTTTACGAGAACTGACTGATAATAGTCAGTTATTGTTTATAAAATCGAAAATTCATAAAACTTGGGATCCCTAGCAAAATGAATAGCTCGTATAACGAAAAAAAGATATTCAGCCCAATTATTATTCGTAAATCGAAAAATCGTGAAGTGAGAATGAGTATGCAATTCGCAATATAAATTTCTCCTTTTTTGCTTAAGCTTTTCCTTGCAAAACTTTTCCTCGCAAAACGAAACAAGTTGCTCGTAAAACGAAAAAAAAAGATATTCAGCCTGTTATTATTCGTAAAATCGAAAATTCGTAAATTGCGTATGGATGCATAATTACACAATATTAAGTTCTACGTCTTATGTACACTCACATTATCTACATCAACTGAATGAATAAGAAAACCTTTTATAAAAAGCTGAAATTTAATAAATGATACAATTAGTCTAAATTGTTCAACTTAAGTTGTTCGATTTCTTCTTTTGTGGCAAATGTCTTCTTTTACATTGACTTCTCAAACCAAGTCTTGGCGTCGACGTGATCAGAAAATTAGAAGTTTCAGCTGAAGATAAGGAAATTGCGGACGTTTCATCTTCACAAAAGAAAAAAAAAAAAATCAATAACCTTCAGAAAGACAGGAAGAAATCAAAGATAAAGTGGAGGATTTGGCAAAGAACAATGAAACCTCAGTCTATCGCATTTTACCCTTTTTTTTTAATACTGGGATCCGAGTTAATCATGGATTTATTTCGAAATAACGAAACGTCAGAATATAAAAGTGAAGAGATTAGAGAAAGACGTTTCTAAATTCTAATAAACACTATAATGAAATCACTATGAAGGATACAATAAATTTAATTAAAAAATTCAGATAGATGGAATGTTTTGAAATCTGTCAACTGACAGTGGAGATTGAATAGATAAGAGAAATCAAGACACTGTTAGCTTGAGAAGTAGAATGACAGCTCTCATTGGACTTAATTTCAACGCAATTTGTTTGAACTTTGAAGAGAAGCAGAATCTGAAGTCCGTTGATGTGTTTCATATCTAATTATTATTATTAGGATCAGCGAGTAATGATTTATTCCAATTATATCATTGGATCAGCGTTTGGGATTTTATTCTCGTTACTCTCAAAGAGTAGATAAAAAAGGGAATTTATTTCCCAAGTAGTTGCAGAAGGGAAATATTTAATTCCACAAGTTTGAGGAGAGGTAGGAAAACAGGAAATTTCCCTTCTTTGCCAGTTTTTTAGGTTTCTACACAGAGGGTAGCTCGTAGCAGGAGCGGCCTTATATCTCCGCTCTGTCTGTCCGTCCATCGCGAGAAATTCATATCTGAGAAACAACAAATGCTACAGACATGATCTATACCCGTTAAAAAAGGTCGTACCAAGATTAGCTCATAGCCGTTGAGAGCTCGTTTCTAGCTTGTGTGATTCTCAAGTTACAGGTCTCCTCTAGAATTATATCTTAACTTTTTTTCTACTCTAGAATTTGATCTTAAATTAAGATCAAGTTACGTTTTATTAAAATCCGGTGTAGTATAAAAATTTATTTCTTCATTTTTTTAATTGACTTCAACTAGAATTATTATACGAATTAGTTATTTGAAGCCAATTTTCCTTTTCCCTTCTTGAAATAAATCTTACAATGATTGCTCTATTTTTATTATAATGCGATCTCCCAAATCTATGGACAGCTTCTATTTTTTTTTCTGTGGGGTTTTGAAGTTGTAACGTTTCCGAGATTTTAATATTCGCTGTGTGTAGAAGCTGTGGGCATTATGCGATCGCTACTGGAGTTACTACTCCTACTTAGTTTCCTTTTTCTTTTTTGCTGTTTTCCTGTATAAGTATTTTTTTTTGTTAATTTTAACACATTTTTCTTTCTTCTTCCTTCCCGATGTGTTTTTGTTTTCTCATTGATCTTCCTTATTAATTTTTATACCTTTCTTCGTTTGCTTCTTTCTAATTGTGATCTTTCTTCTCCCTGTTCCTTTGTGATCACTGTCCTCTCTTCCTCTATCTGCTTTCACTTGGCTCCGTGCACTTGATAACCACCTCCTTGAATCCCAACATCAGCCAATGCTTCACCGCCTCTCAACGGTCTCGTGTGGGTCGCAGGCTTTCATTTCGCGGCCATTCACTCTCATTCCTAGATACAAAAAATACTTTATTCCAATAGATGTCTTCAAACAAATCCTAATTAGATATTTCGTTACATCTTAAACTCTTACATGATTAAAGTCTATCACATCTCTCATTAATGATAAAAAGAAGTTCCTTAAAAAATGTGTAACCTGCTTTCTTAAACTGATGCTTATTCTATTTTCTGTTTAAAATATTTGATATTTTAAAATATTTAATATTTATTTTAGCTAGTACCGTAGATCTACTGAGAATGCATCTCAATTCTACCATAAAACGCATTGTTTTGGCTTATAATTAACATACAAAATCTATCAAAGTACTTCTGTATCAGATCGTAATAGTCTTAAAGAATTGACTCCACAAAAATGTAAATTTATTTTCGGTTTTCGGAGTCCTTAGGAAAAGTAATCTAAACAAAGAAATTGCAATATAATTTATATCTTTATATTATCTTTGTGTATCTTGATATTATCTAGGACTCTTTCTATTTATAAAACACATATTTTACATTTTACACATATTTTACATTTTATACATATTTTACTTTCACACATATTTTACATTTTACACATATTTTGCTTTTTACATATATTTTACATTTTACACAAATTTTGCATTTACTCACATTTTGCATTTTACACATATTTTACATTTACATTTTCACCAAAATCTACTAGTTTTCTTTACATTTTAGCTGCAATTCTTCATTAATTAAGCCTTTTATCTTCTATTTATCAAAATTCCTTAACATTTGAAATTCTAATAATTAAAGTTTTACAAATACTAACTTATTGTTTATTATTCTCGTATTAATCTTATCAGAAACTGTCTAATAGCTTAATGAACATTAGGTCATAGATTTACAATTCATTGTCACTCTGATCTCGTTTGAGACTTAAACTTAAGCTTTCAGTACAGTAATTGTAAGCCTTTGTTGCAAACATTACGATTAACTAAATTTAAACAACAACCTACGAGGGAGAAGCGCGTATTTGAATCCATCCTTCTATGCAATTAAAGAGACTGCGGATTTATTGACCGCAAAGTTCCGCTTTGTGATTCTTCCAAACACAGCTTTTATGGGAGCAACGAAGATTCGAGCGATGAGCATCTTGGATCTGTAACCGTCATTTCGACCAAACTCAAAATCAATACTTCGTCTTCAGTTGAAGCCACGATTAAATTTACTATGAAGAAAAGTTGGGAAGACTTTCCCAGAAACATTAAACTTAATGCACAAAAAATAAATAAAACCTGCGTTGATTAAAGATGCTGATATAATGCTTATTTATTGGATCGATAAAAGACAATACTGAATATGCTAGAACACAAAAAACGTATAATGAAAGCCCGGATCACCGAAAGCAGTTGCACGAAATGTATCAGTAAATGAAAACAGTTACTTTACAATAGCCATAAATGAGACTAACTGTTTATTAAGTCACATCCCACAACAGCTGTTTCAAGACTTTTGGTGATCATCAGCATGCGAAGGCAGTAATCTACCGCGAACTTCAGGATGAAATTTTCAAGATAACGAATAAAGTCAACATGTCCCTGAACTAAGCAACGTAATACAACTCCCCCAGTAATAATTTTTGAATCGGACAACGGATATTCTTCAAACTTGGCGGTTATTTATAGATGGCGACTACATTATTTTTTAAAATTCTTATAATTTAATTGTTTATTAGCTAAGCGGCTGCTAGTCTGGATTGAATGTTTGCCGTTTTTATTCTTATTTTTTATATTGTTGTCTTTTAATATGAAGGCCCATTATTCGTTGATTTTTGTTTTCTTTATGTTTCAGATCACTCAACTGTAAATATTGGGTGAATCCGGCTGATGATGGTTAAGAAACCAGAAACAGCTAACCTGGATTCCTGATATCCAAAATACTAAAAACAGCTCAAGTGAATCTTTATTTATGTGCATGTTTGTCTTTTATTGTGATGTTAATATTGTTTCCGCACGTTAAATTTGTTATACATTTTTTTTTTAATAAATCTCTACAGAAACTTCAAGCAGAAAGTTGCTGAAATCAAAAGAAAATTTATTAAAAATACAAAATTAATTCGTATTTCTTGAATCAATAATTTGAATTCATGAACAATAATTGATTGACACGTAACCTTCTGAATTTGCTTTATTGTTCTGGAAGTTATTAATATTAATTTTTTTCCTGAAATCATATTACAAATTCTTTAAGTTTTGTTTATGAAATGTTTCTGATTTTTCTTAAAAGTGTTCATTTTATAATTTTTCTCCATCAATTCTGCAGATGTTTATGATAAACGTCTACGATCGAAATATAGACATGGTATAACACTAGGGAGCTTTTACTTAAGTTTGTTCAGTAGCTTCTTTTTTCTCCCTTAATTGATGTAATACAGGACTCAAACGCAAACTGCCTGCGATTCTCGGGATTTCTTTATTTTATCCCGCTTTCCCAAGCTTTACTGCACAGTACAACATAGAAGACCTTTTACCAACTGAAATTTGAAGTTAAGAAAATTTGAAATAGTTAGTGATATATAGTATTGTTTAAAATAAGATAATAATAGAATAGTTTCTTTTTAACAGAATTTATCTTTTTCAAATCGCTGGTAGCTGTAGTTTGCAAAACAGTTTTAGAGTTAACAGCTCTGTAAACAGGTCCATACATAGGATTCAAAATTCCCTATACAAACATTAAAGGAGATCAGGAATACAGAAAAAAAGAAAAGAAACACGCATTCGCAGTGGAACTTATGTCCGCAAACGCCACCCGAGTGTGCTAGAGGGATCTGTTTGGGAGGGCTTTAATTGGGCAGTGTGAGTTATCCTGCATTGATTTCTTCCTCTGGGGTTACCTCAAATGCATCGTCTACGAGAGCCCCACAGCTTCCGACGCTGACCTCGTCGCAAGAATCGCTGTGGCAGCTGGATGTGACCGCGAAAGGCCTCTCATTTTTACACATGTTCGGCAATCCATGCATCTACGTGTATTTCTATTGGTGGAAAGAACTTTGAGCACCTACTGTGAACCTATAAATGCCCACCTTTGTGTCATATTGTAAACATCGGACTAAAAAACATGTTGTCTACCTTACTTAATTTCTTTTATTTCTGAACCTAAGTGTATCTTCTAGCACATTCAGGTGGTGTTTCCGAACATACCTTCCACTATGAATACGGTTTGTTTTCGTATTCCTAACTACCTTTAAAGTTTGTACAGCGAAATTTGAATCACCTTGTTTATAAATAAATATATGTATTACAAGGTGATTCATAAAATACTGGAAAAAATAGGCCTATAAAGAACGAACATCGAAATATTTTTGTCAAATTCGGTGTAAAAAAAAGTAAAATAGGGCATGGATTTCCGGATCGAATGTGCGATTCTGAGTCGGATGATGGGGTCCCCATTTTAGCCTTTTTTTCTGCCCCTATGAAAAAAAAATGGTGTAGTTAGCACCCTTCACAACCGGGAAGAGCAAGAAAAGGGAAGCAAGATTAGAATAGGCGATGTTAAATGGAGTATTGACTCCATTGGGTTTATTTCAAACACAAAGGAGCCCCTGGGAGGGGGGGGGAATAAATAAAAACAAAGTGTAGCGAGTCCGTTTGGTTTTTCCAGTACTTTATGAATCACCTGTTTATTTATATGAATCTCTTTACAAACCTGTTAAGAGAGTTTGTAAAATATATATATATATATATATATACAGTCGGACCTCTATTTAACGAAGTCGCTAAATCCCGAAAAAAAGTTCGTTATATGGAAAATTCGTTAATTAGAGATTCGCCTTTTATTATTCAATATTATTAAAAAAAGTAATAATTTTAATAACATAAAATATACATTACCACATGCTTAATTTTACTAATAAAGTCTTGTTGATTTTGTCTGAGTTTTTTTTTTTTTTTGAAAAAGTGTTTTTGCTCATAGTATGTCTCGCATCTTTGCAATGCACCAAAAATCCCTTCAGTATTTTCTTCAAATTGTAATCCGCATCGGATTGTTTCAAATGATTTTAGCATTTCATCATACGAAGGTTTTTTTGATTTCTGCATCATAATCATTTCCATTATCATCATATTCATCTTCATCGCAATTCAAAGCTCTATTGTTTTTATTTTTCACACTGTCCAAAATATCCGATTCAGTTGGTGTTTCCGAAATCTCAAATTCAAAATGAAGTGAAAGATAATCATCAATCAGCACATCATCGTTAATTTCTTCTTTTTCCCTCAGCTGTATCTATATTTCTTTCATTTCCTCTAAGGGAATATTAATAATAAAAACATTTCAAGGAGAAAAAAAAAAATAGATACCACGAAAAAGTTCGTTAAATAGAAAATGCACTTCGCTATTTGGAGGTTATTTTACGAAGAAATTAGCAAAATGTTCTTGGTTCCAAAGAAAAGTTCGCAAAATAGAGAAATTCGCAAAATAGAGGTTCGTTAAATAGAGGTCCGACTGTATGTATATATATATATATAAAGCATAATGTTTAAGCTTATATGCATATATAATAAAGTAGATTACAAATTATAAACAGAAGCCGCGATGATAAAAAAAGGTGAGTTAAATTAGATCAGTTTATTTCAGATTAGAGAAAGGTTAAGCCTTATTGTGGAACTGATAATAATCACTTCAATAAATGTTGGAACGATAATCCTTATAAGCTGTCGTTTTACTTATCCCATCACAGTGAAAAATAAAGAGAAGAAATGTTATCGTTTCTTACTGTTAACTATCGTCATTTAAAAGCTGCACGTTTTTATTTATTGAAGGACTGTTTTACAGAGAGATCCTGGTTGTTTTGGGGTTAGTTTTATCTCCCATATTTTATATCTGTTTTACGATCAAAAGAATTTTCTTCGACAACTTATGGGTTTTTGACACTAAAGGTTTTCAGTTTCACTGAACAGTTCCTAATCCAACTGCTTCGAACACTCCGGAATCTATTAATATTTTTTTCCTTTTCTGTAGCAGTGAAAAACAGTATGTTAATATCTACTAAAAAGTATCTTCAAATAAATCTTCTCGAACAAAATATAACAATATTTCGCTCCACTCATCGCGGATCTTCATCAGGTTTTATTTGTAAGGAAGAGTATTAAATCATATAAAATTATCAAAAACAATTAATAGTTAAGTAATGTAAATAATCGTTTTCAATAACATACATAAATGAAATATATCCTTACCTAATGATATCACCTTCCTTGGTTACAAAATAACTTTACAAATTCACAGGGTTTTTTTACACTAATTTGACGCAAAATCACTAATTTTAAAGAATTTTTCTTTGTTCATACAAGGAAAGCTTTTTAATATGCACGATTCTGCCATAATTTTTTTGGTTTTCTTCTTTTATTCTTCTTTACATCTATAATATTCTCACTAATGCATCCGTGTTTTGTTTTAATTTTCTACAATGATGTGCCCAATCGGAAATATTGCTCTGGTATTTTTTTAAAAGTTCTTACATGCTCCATTACCCATTCCTTCAAGGTCCTACCTGTACAATGAATTTTGTCCACAATCCCTATTTTTTAATTTATAAACTCCCATATCACTGATATTATTGAGTGATACAAATTGGGTGGAAGTACAGGTAAGACCTTAAAGGAGTTAACATTTTAGGTCTTCTGAATCGATTTTTGCCAGAATTCTACACCTACTACACAAATTTCAGCTCTAAGGAATTTCGAATTTCATTTCTCGTGATCCTAGACGTATGGACAACAGTCGAAATGCTTACTTCAATTTAAAATTGCATTTTAAAATGGATTTTGAAATTTTTATTTTATATCAGCCGAGTCAAAATGATTTGAACGATTTCAAAAATTCACTGTAAAAATTTTATTGAATATTTTTATAAACGAATTGCGTATTTGGATACAGTAATTTTGGAAGTTTTTTGTTTTTTATCCAGATCTCGTAACTGTTCAATATGAGCACCTTTCGTCACACGACAAATGTCAACACGGTACTCAAATTCCTCTCAAACGCGAAGTAGCATGGATCTGTCGATTGCGGCAATTGCAGCGAAAATGGGCATCTTCAAGTCGCCTAGATCTGTTTATAAGAGAGATACAAACACCGTATCTTTAACGTACTCCCATCAGAAGAGATTGCAAGGAGTGAGATCCGTTAAACCGGGTGGACACATCAACTGTTGATCGCAAGAACCCGCACGGCCGATCCACCGTTGAGGCAATGGTTCGTTTGGGTGCTGGCGTACTGCAGTGCGTCGTGCTGCAAAATGAATCCCTCACTGTCGATCTCCAGCTGTGGCAACACTTAGTCAGTTCACAAGTCGAGACACAGTACGCTTTCTCCTCTCCTCTGGCAGCCAAGTTGTGTACAACCAGTGGCGTCGCGGGGGGGGGGGGGGGCGGGGGGTGCGGACCGCACCGGGTGACACCATCACAAGGGGTGACACCAAATGCTTTTACAAGGTTTCCTTTTTTTTTTTGGTTGAACAGATAATTTTGACAAGGTTTTTTTTTTAAAAGTGGGTGACACCAATTCTAGTGACACCTCTGTGTACAACGCCACATTATGGTCGACAGCAGAAGTTGTGTCTAACTTCTCGTATGATTCAACTCGACAGACCATGCAACGAGTACTTCGCGTTTGGGAGGAAATTGAGTATCCTGTCGACATTTGTCGTGTGACGAAGGTGCTCATATTCAACAGTTATGAGATCTGGATAAAAAAAAAAAAACTTCCAAAGTACTATATCCAAACCTACAGTAATTTACTAAAATTTTCAATACAATTTTTATAGTAAATTTTTGAAATAGTTCAAATCTTGATTCACCCTGTATTTTATTATATTATATATTTGAAACTAGAATTTTGAAAACAATGTATTGAGGAAACTTTCGAACTTTGACTCACACAACAATGGTAACTTCTTTCTATTTCCCTACTGAAGTCATCCATTTCAATAATTTCAAGGTTCACTGAGAAAGTAAAAGTCATTCCTTGACTTCATACTTGACTGCACTTTAACGAAGAAGTTCCTCATTCACAGAATGCCAACTCGGAAAACATTTAGGTCCGAACGGCAACGAAAAACATCGAAAAACCAGTGTCTAACGCTTGGTTAAGCCTTAGTTCATCAATGGAACGGAAGGGAAATTAAAACAAAGACCTCGGAAGCACAACTATCGTCCTGTGCACTCATAACTCGATGGCATTGGACAGCTGCGCGAAAAATACTGTCCGATTTGCATTTTATGATGTAGCTCTGTCCAAGGAAAACTCGGTTCTGAATGGAGCCACTGGCCCGAATATCCTCCGTCTCGTAATTAGGAGTTATCTCGTTCGTACAACCATAGCTGACACAAGCATTGACGCTGGCTCCATTCAAACAAGATAATGTAGTCACCACGATTCCTTCAAATTAAAAAAAAGAGGTCTTGTCTCTTCCACCATTTTGCGTCTAGCCGATATCGATGATTTACTGGAAGATACGATGTCGTTAACGCAATTACTTTTCCTGAATCAAAAGATCCTTTAGATAACTTAAAACTGATCTTAAAGAGAATCGAATGAGAAGTAAAAAAAGAGAGTTCATTCATATTCTATGAAAAAAGAAAAGGAAATTAAAATAAATAAAGATATTTATATGAAAATAAGGTGCTCATAATTAAAGTTCACATTTCGAAAGGTGTTGTAATTGGAGAACCAATCAGCGGAACGACTTTATATTTTTCATGAGAACATATTTCCCTTGGCACAAAAAAAAACAAAACTTCCGAAGATGGCCCCTAGGGCTATATATGGCGCTGCAATTCTGTACTGGGTACACATGATTCGTTGTGTGTTACACAATGACACGTTCGATATGGTTTCCTCCAGTATCGGAAACACTCTGAAATAGCAAAATCGCAAGCTCAACCACAGCACATAGAGTATCACTCTTAATGTTGTCAATAAGGCGTCTAACGCTTCTGGTCCTCTAAGTTGACTACGAGTTCACGATAGACAAGGCCTTTGAGATGCACCAACAGCTAAAAGTCGCAGGGGTTGAGAACGTGCTGGCCACATTGAACGAAAATGGCTGTTGATGATGCAACCGCAGCAACCCCTTGACAGGGGTGACTGATGTGAGATGGGCTATCCTGAATGAATATCTAATCTTTTGCAATGCTATTAAGGCACAGCTGTTATTTTGATTTCACAAGAAGTGAAATCGCATGATCCTTTGGTAACATTGTCATTATGCAATGAAGTGACAATGGCAATGAAATGATATGGTACTAAGCTAATGTTTTGGTACTAAAAAAAAATATTTCTGAAGGTGGCCGCTAGGAAGATATATGGCGCTGCAATACTGTAGTGGATAACGTAAATGACACATTCACATTCCATCTTACATTATTGAAATTGCTTTGCTTTTATAGCAATTTCAATCATGTGTCATGGAATGTGAATGTGTCATTTACGTTATCCACTACAGTACTGCAGCGCCGTATATCTCTCTAGCGGCCATCTTCAGAAAGGTTTTTTTTTTTTTTTTTTTTGCGCCAAACAAAATTCCATCGCCACGGACGTCCACATGTGAAATTTTAAGTTGTTCTGCTGATTGGTTCTCCTGTTATTGCCTTTCGAAATGTGAACATTAATTATGAACATCTTGTATATTGAAAAAAAAAATCGAAATACAGTAAATCATTGATAATGCGTACATGACTAGAAATCGCAGACCGTCTTGATGTGTTTCGTGCAAGGACTGGTGCACATGTAAAAAATGTCTTAAATAAGACAAAATAAAAAGATTATATTTATTCTTCGTTAAGTAAGAAATTTCACAAGTTTCTCATTTTACTTTTAAAATTATAAATAGCTTTGTGCACATCCTGTATATATAGATTATATACAGATTTATGTAGTAGATAAAGGTCACTCTGTAGGTATTCTTATAGAAAAGGCAGAGACGAGACTGAAACCCTACCGCCGTACTCGCTTCTGTCCCATTAGTTACATTTTAACGTTAAACTGAAACGGCATTAAAATAACAGGAGATGAAATATAAGTCAATTTAAATATCTTCTACTTTAAAATAACAATACTTTTATATAAAAGAAAACAAGTGCAGCACCTGATAAAAATAAAAGAACAGCAAAGAAATTAATTTAATTTAAAAAGAAATTTAATTTTCTTGCTTTTCTTGTTTGTGGTGTCACTGCCAAGTTGGCGGTGGCGTTCACTAATCGGATCTTGCCTTTCTGATTCCTTTGTCGGGGAAGGCGGGGATTGGGCTGATGAGTCCGCTGAAGGACGAAACGGCTGTTCCCAATTCCTTCCCCATAATCGAATCTTTTCTTTTATTTTGATCAGGTGCTGCCCTTGTTTACTTTTATTAATTATTCACAGCACGTTAAATGTTTCTATTACCTTACATTTACGTAACTTTAAAAGAAATATACAATAATTATCATGCACAAAAGCTACGATGCACATAACCAACAAAGTAGTTCATACGATCCTGATTCACAAATTTCTTGTTTAAAAAGCTACGGTAGCGCGGATATTGTAGTAAGAGCATACAATAATATAACTGACTAACTCTCCATTTTGACGAATTGGTCGAATTTCTAGAATTTAAGTTTTCAAAATAAACTAAGCGTACATTAATATTTTCTTCATATTTACAAATTGTATAAAAATCAAGAGTACCTTGGAATAGGATAAATAATTAAAAGCGAACGCCATCTGACGGCACGACACGCAATTACTCTTCGAATTTACGATGCTCGTTACAGATAAAATTATGTTTAATAAAAATATTAATTTAACGTACTTTTCAAGACACCTGATGCATGATTTGAAACAGCAAGTGTTATTCAGTATACATTCATCCAAATGATAAGCCCGCGATTAACTGAAACCATAGCAAAGAAACAAAAAAACGCGTTAGGCGAGGGAATTGCGACATTGGTTCTTTCCATTTGTTTTGGTACTAAGCTAATATCTCCTTTGAATTTGTTCCAAGGCCGTGTTCTTGTATCCAGCAGCTGATGGCTACTTTAAGTTCATTGAAAACTACTATGGCGACTTTTATGGTTGTAATAAAAGGCGAAACGGACTGATTGGACTGTAACTTCACTCAGATGACATCCACACAGGAAGAGAGAAGTGGAAGATACGGAAAAAAAATGCGTTAGACTCTGTATTGAGTTGGTTTACGAGAAAAAAGGAAAAAGACATTATGAAGTGAAAATGGAACATCAAACCGAAAACTCGGGTTTTAATGGAAGACGTATAAAAACTGAAAAACAATTAAAACATGTTGATAATGGATGGAATTTTGTTTCAATTCCAAACCCTTAAAGAAATGATTCTTGCTTTTGAATAAATGTAAAGTTTTTAAAAATAATACATAAAAATTAAATAGGTTTAAATGAAACATTCCTAAAACAAAACTGCTGTGATTAGTGTTACTTGTAGCTGAAGGGAGGATAATTCGTTATCTAAATTGTAATATGTCGCCATCTTTTTTCTTTCTTAAGTGTGTTTTGTTTTAAGTTAATCAACATATCTAATTTTCAAACAAAATTTTTCAGTTTATTTTTAAGAATCTCTTTTAGAATTCACGATAAAGATACATCGTTTTCAAAGTGATGTTATTGGTGTTTTGATGATGTCATAATCACATGATTTGCAAAGATTGAACTGAAATTAAGCGATAAGGCAACGAACAAATTCAAAAATAATTTTAGAAGATAAAAAAAGACCAGAAATTCAGGGCTAAAATTCGAATTAAAAAAAAATCAACTTTTTTTTTTTAATTGATCAAAAACTTAATACAAACATACAACACTTCACTAAAACTTTTCTACAAAAAAAAAATAAAGTATTTCAACTTTTTATTTAATAAGGAAAATTTACTATTTCATAGTACTAATAGGCAACTTTATAAAGAAGAAAATAATGTGGCTAACAGCTGTAGAACTTCCAATTTCGTAATGTGGCTTAAAGTATACGGAAAAGGATATTACAAAATGAAGAGCAATAAATAGAACGGGATTCATCCATTATTTGAAAGATAGCCATTTTTTTATATCATTATTAAAGAAATATAAAACCCTTTCTTTACCAAATAAAGATTAAAATATTAGAAACTACATTAGGTAATAATAGTGACAAGTTTACAACTTAGTTTGTTGAAATGTGTTTTATGTTTTGTTTATATTATTATTTGTATTTCTGTTATTAATTATCTTATAATTAGCCTTTGTAAATTATCTAATAATAATAAATTATCGAATAATTATATAAGATAATAGTAATTATCTTATAATTAGCCTTTTGTAAACGCATACGATTCTACAGTGTGGCCGGAAAGTTACCGTACCCCTTAATTGGTAGTCTAAGAGGTACTTTAAGAAATAAATTTACATAATAAGTGTTCAATGCCTCTGTGTGTTCTCCATTATGCTGTACGCACAAGTTCATATGCCGCCATGTCCTACTTAACGCCGTAGCATAACAACGTTCAGACATGTTGATTCCCACAATGAGTTGTCGTGCGTCGTGAGGTCAGGACTTCGTGGTGGCCATTTCAATGCAACTAACGATGCTGGAGAATCACGACCAATCTAGTCCTGGAAAATGTTATGAAGACAATAAGAGCAAAGTGAGCAGGTGCCCCATCCTGCTATAGCCATACGCGTTCCATGATATCTGCGTCTTCAAGCTGTGGGATTAACCATGTTTGTGTAAATAAGTTTCGCTATTAACATGATCATCAAAAAAATATGGCCCAAACAAATAATAATAACAACACATAATGGGGGTAAAAAATAAATGACGCCGACAAACAAAATAAAGATTAAAAAGGTTTAACACATTAAAACATGGTACAGGACCGGTTTCGCACCTTTAAACAGGGCGTTCTCAACTAAAATGAACAACATAATTACAAGCACTTAAATACAGAATCTGACCGATCACAATTAATATTAAAATTATACAAGTTGACGTTTAGCCAATGAGATGTGATGAATACGAGACCAATGGTGAAACTGCGCCGGATGAAATTGGAAGAACTTGAGTACGCATCAGGATGCTATCATCAGAATTTTCAGGAGGACTTGAAGTTGATAAGGTGCACGTCAAAAAACGCATCTGAATGATGTCATCTGAATTATTGCGAAGACTTAAAGCTGTCAGTCAAAACCTAGAAAACTATATATGTATACGCATGTATAGATATATATTTAGAGTGGATAATAGGTGATACTTCTGCGTACTTACATAAAATTATCAGCAAATCATTATCATCATCTCTCCAAACACTGAAGCTTAGTTTTCCTCAATTATTTTGTTGTTCTTTTTTGTGGGTATCTTTCCACTTTCTCTTTGGTCGTCCTCTTCTTCTCTTTGGTGATTTCAATTTCATATTTCTTCATAACTCTTTCCTATTCCAGTCTATCTGTGTGTTTGTTCCATTTCGTCACTTTCTCTATCTCCATTCATTTATGGATTCCGTTTTTCAGAAACCTTTCCTTTTGTTTCTCTAAGTAAATATTTATTTTCCAAATAGTTTGCTTGGACCAACCAGAAACTTTTCTTTCATTCACTGTTTGTTTATTAATCTTGAGCTATTAATGTTAATGAAACTACTACAAATCTGGATCCTATTCTGTTTTCTTCTTTAACTTACTTTTTAATGACCCTTCGAAAAATATCTGGAGAGTGATAATGATAATCCGAGGGCCCAAGGTCAGGTGTACCAATGCTGCAAACAAATTGTTGTAGATTAATTTGGTTGAGATTTGCAAAGTTTGTATGTTTGTTAAATGAAAAGTCACGAAAGTCAGAAAAGTAATTATGGTTTATTATTGTTTTATTTTAATTAAACATTAGAAAAATTACAAAATTGTTAAACATTTTGGAGAACATCATTTGAACAAAGGGCTTTGATTAGTTTATTAGTCGTTATAAAGAGGCATGTCCATTTAAAATTTAATAAGGTAATGACCCCACCAGCTCACCCAAAAAAAAAAAAAATTAAAAAATAACTATTTCGAACACTGGGTTTAAATGACAACGCATGCTTTATGCGATGGATACAAGACCATAGTGTATTCCATATATGTGAAGATGTGAAGACACGCGACTCTTATAAATCGCAATTTTTTAATCTTACGATTGAAAAATCCCAATCGTAATGAATGTTTAGTTTTACTTCTTAAATAATATTTATTATTAAAGTATGTCTGCGATTGCTGATCCATCAATAGTTAATCGAACAAAGCACTATCGCCATGATCGATGACTGTGCAATGATTGGTCATTGTCTGGTGTCTTTCCGCAGACAATAGCTTCTAACTCTTCCTCGATAACAAATCGCTGAACCAAGCAAAGAAAGAAAGCTTCGGTTAATCACGATCCAATATCCCAAAGACATTACCTGCACAAAAATTTCCGAAACTTTTTGATGGTCGAACAGAAAGATAAAACCTAGATGGAACAAGATATAACATTTGAATATCCCACAGTAAGATGGTCAAAATAACTGATGAAAAAAAACAAAAAACAGCTTTTTGACTAAAAAGAAGCCGTTGGAGATTGAGAAAACTGAGAAAGAAAATAAAATAACACTTCAAAGATCAACAGAGGATAAGGAAGAGAAGAATATATTACAGCGAACTCTTTATTTATTTATTTTATTTGTTTTAAATAGTGTGTTGTAGATATCAAATCGAAATTGAATGACAAATATATTAGCGATTTTGGGACTACCTTATCTAAACTTATTTGGTTCGATCTGTGCCAAATTACTGGAAGTTTTGCTTTTAAGAATGTCAACTTTCTACTAAATTTCAGCTTATTGGGGTAAGTAGTTTATAAATTATCGCAATTATAGGCGGATATATAAATACACCATAATCTGTATGAATCTTTATGAAAAAAGCTTTTTTTTTCTATTAATGTTTCAGCAAATAGTTTTATCTTGATTACGAACGGACAGATAACAGAAGGAAGGTTTTTTGGCAAATTGGTCAGATTCGTACCGAAGTTAATAAGAATCTTCCAGATAAGAATCGGAAACTTCTAGAAACATTTGCAGGTAGATGTATTATGCTGATCTCAGAGGACCGCATCAACGGACGAACAAAATAATAACAATAATAATTAATAATTATATATATGTATGTATATAAGTTTTCGCGTAAATTTATTGCTGAATTTGTTACTTTGGTATTATTTATGTTAAATGAAGATATGCAATGATAATATAAAGATGATAAAAAAGGAAAAAAAACTAACAAGTAATATTAAAATTTGCAGCAAACCAAGGCACCTGCTTATCAGTCAAACTTGAATAATTCGAACTTGTTTAATTCGAAATTCTAGATAATTCGAATTTTTTGCTCAGTCCCTAGAATTCTATATTAAAATAAAGTTAAAAAATCGTGGATAATTCGAATTTTATTTTGGATAATTCGAATTTTTCGTACGATTGTCCTTAAAATATTATCGTAAAAATTGTTCCTGAGACTTTTCTCAGCTAAGATACATTATTTATTTTAACGGACTTTCTAAGGAAAACAAAAGCGAGAGTTGGAATGTATTTTTGTATCAATTGATAGGTTGGAATCATATGCTAGGACACAAAGATTGCATTCAATGAAGCAATTCAAAATATCTACCTTTTTTTTTAAAAAAGTGATGAATAATTAAGCTGGTAAAAAATGTTTGATTTAATGAAAAAAAAAAGTAGCAGTATTCTTAGATAAAGTTTATGTTTTGATCGTGGAGTTAATCTTTTTTATTTACGGTATCTCTTCTGTTTGATCGAATATGTAATTCGAAGTTTTGAATATTTCGAACTTTTTCTCTGGTCCCTTCAACTTCGAATTATCAGTTTGACTGTACTGTATAGTTCTTAATTATTAAATTTAGTAACTATTTATCATATTTAGAGAATATTTTTAAATATATCAGAAACTATAAAGTGTAATTTGATAGGGATCTTAATGGGAATTAAAATATATGTTGGTTTTTTTTTTCCTTTTTAATAATAATAATATTGTTATTATTATTATTAATTTGGTAGTAAATTTATTATACTTTTAAAATATGATTGTATTTTATATTTTTATATGATTAAAACCATAAAAAACAAGAGCTCAATGGAAAACATCGTCGTTTCAACGTCAGTCAGGAAAATTTCAGAATTAAATGACGTGTCTTGAGCAGCGGACCCTTGATGACGTCTGAGAAATATTAAATATAAGGAAAACAAAAGGCAAGATTTAATAAAAGAGATCGTAGAATAACAGGGACGATATTGGAAGCAAAATTAAACAGCAGACTTTTTTTTTAATAAAGTTCGAAAGGAAGGAAAATATTTGAGGAAGAAATTCGAATCAAAAAACCACAGATGACGTAAAGAAAAATGGCTGCCTTCTTGTTTGGAGGACGAAGGAAGGACTGAAGATGTAATGGATGTTGCCTCTGCTGCTAATAAATAAGACATTTCTTTGGAAAAATTAGTAAAGAAATGTTCACGAATCCTACAATAATTTTGAATAACATTTAAATGGGAATAGCTATTTCGAGTTCATTTAATATCAATCAGCCAAACTTATCCAGTGTTCATCATAAAGATTTTTTTTTCTTTTCGTCTTCAGTGAAATTAGAACTACGTCAAAGAAATAAAACAATGCAGGAAAACTTAGAAGCATTCTATACTGTAACACAAAATATTCTTATTTTCTCCATATGATAACAGGTAAATATTGTAATCAAGCAAATGACATCAGATTCATTTTTTTGTAACAATTTCTAATTTTTAATTTAATAACTTTCATTTCTGCTTTATAAAAGAGAACAATACACAAATAAAATATTTACGTCCCGATTTTAACGGAAATTTACGTTTTTCGTTCTACAGAACATAATTTAGGTTGCTTTTTGATTGAGATATATACACGTACATGCTGTTGTTATTGAAAATTTGGTAACTGCGATGCCTCAAAAAAGTAATAAAGCAATCAAAACCCGACTCATATTATCAAGATCTAACTAGAATTTTGGTATTTGTATATTAGAAAGTCCTGCAATGATTCCCTTCCGATTTACTACCTTTTGTTTACGACTCTTTGGAATTACGATGGACAGAATGTCTCCTACCCGAATTAGAAGAGGATTTTCAATCCTCCACTACCTATCAGTATGCGTCTAGCAGAGTCCTTCGCAACTTCGCAGCGTATGTTTATATTTGCAGATATCCTAAGGTACACCAATCTTTTTCATTGCTTTTGTTGCATAAGCACCTTCCCCCATCACTACTGAAAAACATCTTTGATTAACAAATTAATATAACAGTCTCCTTTAAACATTTAAAATACCCTGAAGTATTTTCTAATATGATTTTTAAAAGTGAATTAATATTTCATTAACTTTTATTAGCCGTGCTGGCGTGGCCGTGCGGTCTCGGCGGCGGTCTGCCGTTGCGGCCAGAGCGCCAGTACCTGGGTTCGAATCCCGGCAGTGGCATGGCTGTTTCAATTTCCTTTCCTGTGCTGTTAGCCTCTTCTTCGCTTTCTCTTCGGTCTGACGTCATTCCTTAATGGCGTCCTGAGGAAGGCCACAGGAAACCACCTCAGTATCTTTCCCTTGAAATTCTCGGGAGTCTTCTAGGGGTTCGCCATCATGGGAACACTAGAGCTCCCTGGAACCGGATGTTTCGGTTCCGAAGCTCGCACTTCGGTGCGCCTTACACAACAACAACAAACTTTTATTATTAGATGAAATAGAATGTACTTGAAATTTGGGATTGCCAAGATTATTTGATACCGAGAAATTAATCGAGATTTTAAGCTTTTGGCTCAGTGTGACGATTACCGATATACACACATTCAGATTTTCTTGCTGCACAACCAAGAACATCCTCACGGCACACCGACTGAGAAGCAAAGGATATTGAGTGCATAGGAATTTCTTCAGTCTGTACCAAGGATAACACCTACCGTAATATATACCAATAACATACCACAACAAATCAACTTCCTAACCACCACAGGCATATCTAGGGGGGAAACATCTCAATGTTCGGAAAATTCTATTAATCTGCAATATTTGAATTCCACGTTGCATTGAAAAGCAAAACTATTTCTACAGGAAAAAATGTTATTCAAATACAGATTCAACGACAAATTGGCATTTAAAGCAACTTTTACCTGACCACTGTCTCTTCTTCATTGAGTTATTCTTGTCCTTAAACCACCTGCATCTATTGTAATTTTTACTTGTAAATGATCAGCTAGTCTGATCGAAACATGTCGGTTTTAATGTGTTAAATGTTTTTTAAAATTTAGTTTGTATGTTGGCTTAATATTTATTTAAAGCAGCTTTTATAAAAGATAAAAAAAAAACTGAAGAGAAACGAAGGTGCACATTGCACCTTGAAAATAAAGGAAATATACAGTCCACCAGATAGAAATACAGTCGGACCTCTATTTAACGAACCTCTATTTTGCGAATTTCTCTATTTTGCGAACTTTTCTTTGGAACCAAGAACATTATGCTAATTTCTTCGTAAAGTAATCTCCAAATAGCGAAGTGCATTTTCTATTTAACGAACTTTTTCGTGGTGTCTATTTTTTTTTTCTCCTTGAAATGTTTTTGTTATTAATATTCCCTTAGAGGAAATGAAAGAAATGTGGATACAGCTGAGGGAAAAAGAAGAAATTAACGATGATGTGCTGATTGATGATTATCTTTCACTTGATTTTGAAGTTGAGACCTCGGAAACACTAACTGAATCGGATATTTTGGACAGTGTGAAAAATAAAAACAATACAGCAATGAATTGCGATGTAGATGAAGATGATGAAAATGGAAATGATCATGATGCAGAAATCAAAAAACCTTGATATGATGAAATACTAAAATCATTTCAAACAATCCGACGCGGAGTACAATTTGAAGAAAATACTGAAGGGTTTTTGGTGCAATGCAAAGATGCGAGACGTACTATGAGCGAAAACACTTTTTCAAAAAAAAAAAAAAAAAAAAAAAAACTCAGACAAAATTAACAGACTTTATTAGTAAAATTTAAATACGCATGTGGTAATGTATGCTTTATGTCATTCAAATTATTACTTTTTTTAATAATATTTATTATTTATGTATTTTAAATCTGTTTTATGTAGTTTAAAGTAATTTTAAAAAGTGAATCTCTATTTAACGAATTTTCCATTTAACGAACTTTTTTTCGGGATTTAGCGACTTCGTTAAATAGAGGTCCGACTGTAGCATTTCTTTATTAAAATAAGCGTTAATATTACAATATATTCAAATAAAAAGGGGAAAAAATGAAACACCTCTAATTTACCATATTGTCTATTACGAATTTTGGTATTTATTATACACATATTCGTATAGTTTAATATTTAACTTTTTTTTATATGATCACCAATAAGATCGAAACAGTTGTACAAAATGTATCTTGGCAAAAATTCATTTATTGAATTTCTTTTAGACTTTAGTTTCAATGTAATCCATCAAATTTATAATTCTTAAGTATTATTTAAAAAAAAAAAAAAAAAGATGCAAAGAGCTTCGACAACGCATGACAGAATTAACAAAGAAACAAACAAACAAATAAAAAAAGGGGGTAACTTGTGTTGTTTCAAAACAATTACGCGTCAGCCGGTAAGCAGATATCGCTTTTCTCTTTCTTTTTACATTTAAATTTCAAAAAAAAAAAATGTTTATTTTTAAACAACATGTCTTAAGAAGAAGAAAAAAGATAATAATTATCTGAGAGATACTGAAAATTTTTCTAAATATCCAGTTAATAAGTAGCCTTCTTAAGAGAGAGGGCGTTATTTTCCTCTTCTTAAATATGTATTATGTTATTTCCTCAAGAAAGTCTTTTGTTAAAAGATAGAAATATTGAATTTTTAGAAGATATATGTGTTTTGTTTTTCATTTATTATTAATAAGATGATATTTAATTTAGAAGATTCTAAGTAGCCTTCTTGTTTTTAATAAATAAAATAAATAAAAAGATCTTTTTAAATTAATTCTTTCCATGCCGAAATATCTCACTATAGTAATGTTGTTTGTGAAAGAGTCTTGTAGGAGCGAAGAAGCCACGAGTTATATTATGTAGTGAATGTGGGTGGCAGAGAAGCCAAGCACTGAGACCGGAGGTTTATTGTACTAACCCACGGAAATAAGGACAGACGGAGAGAAAGACTGAGAAAGTTTGGTGGGTGAAGTGCAGGGGAAACGGGAGAACCCCGAGAAAACCTGCCCAGCGCGGATCGTCCACCATCACGAAACCACGTGAGAACCGAACCTGGTACTCAGAGATGAAGCAACGAGTTAAGGTTCGGAACTGACTGAATTAATTTATTAAACATAAAACATGGGCTCATTGGAAGATTATTTAAAATATGTTTCTTGTTCAAATAGTGATTGGACAAGAAACATAACGAACTTAAACATATTAACTAATTAAACGGCTGTAATAAACGGAAAAGAAATTAAAAATAAACAGAACATCATTAATTAGGAAATAGAAAACGAATGATTTAAAATAAATAACGGTAAAGATTAAAATGAAAAAAATACAGATATATATAGATAAATGCAAATAAATGATTTCTAAAACTATTTACTTAGAAACTGTTACAATATTAAAACTTAAAAGATATAACTATCATTAACATTTCAAAATAGCGCTTTAGCAAAATTCTCTTCAAATTCGTTTTCCTAATAAATAAACGATAATAATGATTTTAAAAATTGTCTTAAAAATTTAGTTTTTATATCTGTGTATCTTGTTACTAGAGGATCTTGGGATTAAAAAAATATGAGTTAGCTATTTGATGTTTGTCTGAAGTAAATTTGAGAGGTAATTCGCTTGGACTTCTGGGAGAAATGGTCATTTAAACAAGAGTTGACATTTGTCTGACTGTGTCTGACGTAAGCAGAACGTTGTTGAAACTAGTTTGACGTTTATGTCCGCTTGGAGTTTAATCTGACAACATGCTCTTTCTAATTGAGATGTCCGGCATCATTCGGAAGTCCAACTTACAGTAGTAAACCCGGAAAAGACAGTTTTAAGATAGTAGAGTTATATTTCGATGAAGTGACATTGACTTTCCAAAAGTTAAAGTGAATAGGATATTGAAAAAGAAAACAGGTACGCATTTGTTAAAATACTTTTTATTTTTAGGTCATTTTGATGCCAGGGTAAAGCTGGTACTTG
>JAFIDM010000179.1:37476731-37495491 GCA_023159025.1 Thereuonema tuberculata | reverse complement strand
AGGAGGGAATCTTTGAACTCTTTGAAGTGCGGGTCTGTGATACATTAAGTTAGTGCAAAATGTCGAAGCGGAAATCCCTTTCTGTAAGTGAAAAATTGCAAATTCTCCGTAAGTACGACGAGAATTCTACACTAAGTCAGAAGGATTTCGCAGAATCTCTAAGAATTCCCTGATCCTGTCTGAGAACAATAATAAAAAATAAGAATGGAATTATCAATGCAGCGAAGGATGGTGGCAAACGTAAAAAAGTAAAGTGGGGAAAATATTAAGATGCCGAGGAAATTCTAATTGAATGGATTCATCAGTCCCGTGATGCATCAGTGCCATTCAAGTGGCCCAATCATTCAAGAAAAGGCGCGTGAAATAGCGGACAGTGCACTAAATCTGCTCCGAAAATATATTTGTATTGCTCCTAGTGGAGTATCAATTGATGTTTATAGTTACTTGAACCGTATTGAAAATGTCATAATTCATAACAGTAGCACACACACACGGCAAACCACAATCAAAGATTTTTTTAATAGGAAATAAGCTATATCTATACATTTGCACTATATCTATTTCAGAATCAAGTATCTTTCCTGTAAATGGTGTCTAAATGTTTCCCCATCACATAAATCATTTCCCCGTTTATAGCGCTATCCCGCTTATTACGCTTGTAGGTCACGGTCCCTTGACGAGCGTAATAACGGGGTTTTACTGTATTTCCAAAGTTAGCACGTCATCTGTTCTTATAAAATGGATTCTCTCTGTAAGTGCGAAGATATTGTAGTTCCTTTATGATTTCTTGACTTTTAAATACTATTTTATAGTTCCACTGACAGCTTAAAGCATTGGACTAACAGATTATTATACCTCCGAGACGGTTCGTTTTAGGACGCAACATATAAAAGAAACAAGATAAATTAATGCTTTTAGACAGTGTCAAAAACAAAGCGGCCTCATAATATGCACAATTTTATAAAACAAAATGTGTTCAGAAGGGTCGATATTGGGGAACGTCTATCGCCGTTTTCTTCTTTATCGGAAGCGACCACTATTGCCCCCCCCCCAACATCCGGTCAAGGAGTGGTCCTAGAGGTCTGATTTTTTTGGACGCTGTCACCTATCTCTGATGCTGAACACAATGGTCAAGGTTTCATTCTAACATCTCTAACCGTTTGGCCACTACAGAGTGTGACATCCAGCAAGCATAAAAGCAAGATCGGTCTCCTTTGTTTTACAGGCAAGCTGTAACCAATGGACCGCTAAAAATAATAAATATTTTTTTTAATCCCGTTTCTTTAAAAGCAGACACTAAATGGTTATTCCTTATCTAGATTATTATTCATTTCGGCGGGGAATTTTTTTCTTAAATGGCATTGAAATTACAGTGCACATCGAAAAGTATGCGACTTCATTAATCTTCGCTGTATGAAACCGAAATCCTGTTCTGCAGCAGTGGATATTTCTCTCGGAGCAAGAAAAAATTTTCAATTTCCTTTGTCATTCTTTAACTCCGAAGGATCCTGTTCTGCCACCCACACGTGAGAAAAAGAAAGAGGAAAAAAAAAATATATAAGGAATTTCGATAAGTGCATTTCGTTTCTAGAGGCCAGTCGTTCCGTGTTTTGCAGTTTCCTCTCTGAACGCGTCGGTGTCTTGAGACAATCTCGCTTGTCTTACATCTCACAAATCACAACCGGAAAAATAGTGGAACAATCCTCATTCCGGCAATTATTTCTCTACAAAGATAAATTTGTTACATCACTTTCCGGAAACACTGATTGCTTTGTGAAAAAAAGAAATTACTACTATAATTTAATGTACACCAGAAAAATAGCGAAACTGGAAAGTAGGCCATGGGCTGCGTCCTAGAATCCAACCAGTTTGAAAGCGATTAAGAGGTTGAGCTACACCTGACCTATTCCTACACTTCATGAAACAACCTGGAACATCAGGGGCCGTTCGCAAATGACGTTGGTGACGGATTATCTGGAACTTCGTATAGAAATGACGTCATACAGCGGAAACTTGCTTCCTTAACATAAATATAAATGCAATTTAAAGAAAAAAAGAAAAAAAAACTCATTTCTAATAATTATAGCAGTGTTTCTTGATCTTTGAGAGTCAGAATTCTTCACAATATTAGGGGACTCACTTAAAACTAATATATAGTTATATATTTAAACATTATTTCTTTAATTCTTATGAAAGTATTATTTTAAATGTCAAAATTGCTTAAATTTAATTGAAAACTTAATCATTATTAAAGTATTAAAAAAATTATAATTATTAAACTTAATTTATTACGAATCTACAGTTTTTAATTTAAAATTTAACTTAATTTAGTTTTGATTTCAAAATTAATTTAAAATTATTATTTCAAAATTAATTAAAAAATTATTATTTCGAAATTAATTAAAAATTATTATTTCGAAATTAATTACAAAATTATTACTTTAAAAATTAATTAAAAAAATTATTATTTACAGAGATATTTGATCAGTAAAATTTGTCAGCACGTTAACCCTTTCTTTTGCTTAAAGCGTTTTTATTATTTAGTTATTTTTATAGTATAGTAAAATCTGAGTAATAGAATCGAGAAGCATTTATTTTCCAGATATTTTATCAAATGTTCTACGATTGTTCGAGAAAAGAATAGTTGGAAAACGAAAATGCTGAATTGTAGAATAAATAAGTAATAATTAATCAATCGAATCAAAAACCTGAAATGATTTCAACGAGAAAAAGTCCTTTATCTACTAATATCCTAACATCTAAAGCTTGACGTCATATTTGTACAATCTCTTAACTTATCAGAATTTATTATTTTGCTTTTATTCGATATCAGTAGATGTTATGACATTGTAACGGATGTTTACGCCTACAAACAAGACTTAATCTATGTTTATTGCAAGATTTATTCATTCTAATTAATTATAATAAAGCACTCTTGGGAATTTTGAATTGTCTTTCAATACACCGGTATATACTGAAATTGATTAATTAATGGAAATCTAGTGAATTTCATTAATTATATTGTTCTGCTATTACATTTCTTCTTTTTGCATGACTTAAAAGCGGCAAAACTGAAGTCTAATTTATCTTTCGCAGAGATTGGAGTTTCACGGAGATGGACTTTACACTACTAAAAACACTTTTCCTTACACCTTCTTATAATTCCCTAAATTCTCAATTCTAAAACAATATTATTTTTTTTCTAATAAAGCCCTTAGGGCCGTGCTGGCGTGGCCGTGCGGTTTAGCCGGCGGGCTGCCGTTGTGGCCGATGCGCCAGTACCCGGGTTCGAATCCCGGTGGTGGCATGGCTGTTTCTTTCTTCTTCTGTGTTTCGTCCGTTTCCCACCTGGGACTTACTATCTCAGGGTTATCCTGGACGGGATATAATTCTCGTCCCTCCCTTTCTTGAATTTCACTAGCCTCGTCCTGACGTTGTCAGGTTGAGCTAGTTACGTGGTCCCTAGTTGGCCAAATTCGATAAAAGGAAGGAAAGCCCTTAGGTTTTAGGCTTCTAATCCCGGTTTGTCCGTCTGTCTGTGGACAAGTATCATTAAAATATCTTTAAATTATCATTAGCAACAATCACAACAACTGCGTCCCTCGCATGCGCAACTATAACATTTATAATACAGCTCTAAAACAATTACAATAATCGCAACAATTGCGCCTTTTGCATTCGCAACAATCACATTTATAATAATAAGGAAATTAAAGCAATATCAATTATATTTTCTTATACGTATCAGAAGCCGTTGCGAAGCATTGTGATTGGTTTACTAATCGCTATCATTACCTTGTTTGCATGTTTTTAACACAAATTAGTCAAATTCTTAAATAAGCAGTACGTAATAACTATTACATTTACTAAGTATAAATATTTACCATTGTGTTTTATCCAATATTTTCTCCTAAACCGTTTTTTTTTTATCTTAATTCGAAAGGTAAATTAAAATCGATTTCTTATTTAGCCCAGGTACAAATAAGTCAGTCAAAAATAATCAGTTTTAATTCCAATATTTTAATGTGTACAAGTTAATTCTGTGCTTTTATTATTTTTTATATCTATCAGAGAAATAATTAAAATCTGAGATAAATTACGAAAAAAAATATGAATCCTGATATAATCCATAAGAATCAAGACTTATCGGTCTTCTGCGCCCAACAATTAAGGAATGCTGTTCTAATAAACTAATACATAACAAGATGCCTTAAAAGAATGGAATGCATTGGCATGGGAGAGTACCATTGCATCCAAGGCAAATATAATCAGTTTTAAATTTAATATCAAATAATTCTGTATTTATTATTTTTTTAACTGGTATCTTTTAAGAGAAATATTTAATATCTGAAAAAAATTACGAAATCATCAATTCCTGGTCTAATCCATAAGTTTTGAGGGGGGGGAGGGATCCTATTGATTTTTTTTCCCTCACTTAAAAAAAAAATCTAGGATTTTTCGACCATTTTTTTTTTTTTGGGGGGGGGGGGGGTGGAAGTTCATTGCTTTGTTAGTAAACCCCCATCCTATCCGGAAACGACGGGTTTTTTGTTTTTTTTTGGTTGAAGGCTCACCATCAATATAACCACTCATCATCCCCAAATCCTGGCTAAGCTTATCATGGACTTTATCTACATGTGCACCTAGTTACCGTTTATTAGAGTTATCCATTTACGTAAATATAGGTGGTGTAGTTTATACATAAACTACATGTAGGCCTATTATGCTTTTATAAGCCGGATAGAAATTATCATAAATTTTATTAGTTCGAATTAAAAATCAAATTTTAAGCTAAATTGCAGTTATTTTAACGTGAAACTCGTATTTCAAGATATCGGTTTCACCAGTCGGAAGTCAAGTATATAAACTTCATGTTTTTTTCTTAATTTTAAAATAATAGAAGAGTTTCATTAATAGAGCATCAGTTTTAAACAATATTAAAGCTAAAAGTTTATGTAAATAATCCAGGTTTCTCTCATACATATCATGATAAATATCCTTATATATTATTTCTCAAAGATGTTTTCATGTCGGTACGCCATATCTTCCTTAATACTTTATGAAAATCAATGATTGAGATATCATTTTGAAGATTACGTTCACCGCTAATGACGAAAAATAAACAAATTGTTGAAAATTAATGTTTTCGTTAAAAAACTTTATTTTAAAAACCTTTTTATTAAAATGTAGATATGCTTTAACAGAAGCGACTTATCGTTCGAAAGCGAAACAATATTTCAAATAATTCTGTAGCGTCGTAAACTTCAAATATATCCTTTTCTGAATAAAAATGCACTTTAAAATAATATTTCATGTTTAGTTAATAAGAACAGATTAAAAAAACAAACAAAGATTTATATTTGAATAAAAATAAACGATTTACTACAATAAAAAACATATTATTGTAATTAAAATTTGTAAACTTCTCATATATTATCTCTCAAAGGTGTTTTTATTTTTTATCTCTCTTAATACTTCATCAAAATCAATGATTGAGATATCATTTTGAAGATTACGTTCACCGCTAATGACGAAAAATAAACAAATTGTTTAAACTTAATGTTTTCGTTAAAAAACTTTATTTTAAAACCTTTTTATAAAAATGGAGAAGGCGCCATCTATTGACAATGTGTTTAACTAACATGCACGAAAGCTTTGGATTTGTTTATTATTTCACAAAGGTGGTTTTTTTTGTTGCGAATTATTCGCACGGGTCAACTAGTGTATTTTATGAACTATATATTTATAAATAATTTTCAGAACAGGATTTTTTTTTTTTTTTCTTTTTAAAATTTGAAGAATTCTCCTACAACAAGTTCTCGTGTGGAAATCTCGTAATTGACCTGTAACGTTTCACCTGTAACGGGATGTGTTCCACTCAAGGTTACTCGATTCAGAAACAGAATTTGAATTTAAAATGGAATTTTTATAAAATAAATAATTCAGACTTTACATTTTAAATTGAGACTTTACATTAGTATTAAAAAAATACTAAAAAATAATGAACAATTTAACTCGAGCAAATTTAATTTTTAAAATTACTTGCTCCTAAACTCTTAAACCAACAACATGTATTTTATTTATTTATTTTATTTTCTAAATTTGATCAGTAAATTGAGGATTGTCGAGAAGTTTAGGAAATAATTAACTCAAGTCAGTTTACAAAGATTCTTATGAATAATCTGATATTTAAAGTGTGTGAGCCATCGATAAGGTAGGCAACAAGACACAAACGATAAAGCTTATAATTACATATTGGACAGTTTCGTCAGGCGGTTTTCTATCATGACATCGGCAGCATTGGTAATATTCTCAAAAATAATTTATATAAGAACTTCATGTTTTTGAGAATATTATCAATGCTGACGAAGTCATGGCATAAAATCGCCTGACGAAACTGTCCAATATGTAATTATACCTTTTTTAATATTATATATATTAAACGTCAACGTTTGTATTTTGTGGGCTCAATTTCTACAAAAATTAATAGGAAGACAATGCACTGCATAATATTACAATTCAAATCAATTCCAAGGTACAATGCAGAAATATCATCCGCTTTAAACTTATTGTGCTTTGTTTAACTTAATACCTCTTCCTTTTATCGTTTCTTCTTATCATATTATAAGATCCAAAACATCTTCAACACTAAATATATAAAAAAATATATATATTTATTAACGAATTTTCGAGAAGTTCTTCTTTCCTTTGTCAAGTTTTAAATAATAAAAACAATTTACAGATATTAATTATTATGCAATATTACACATCCTGGACATTGTTACAAAATAACCATCAAAACAATACTCCTTTCTTATGACAACGAACATTAACTTCACATTATAACGTAATTACATCAATTTTATTCATTCTTTAAAAAAAAACAATTCTTCAAGTTTTACAGTTTTATGTTTCTTATTTATACTAGATAACATAAAATTGTAAAATTTGAAGAATTTGCGTTTTAAAGAATGAATAAAATTGTTGAAATTATATTATACTGGACAGTTAAGGTTTTCATTGTCATATAAAAGGAGTATTGTTTTGATGGCCATTTTGTAAAATGTCCAGGATCTGTGACATGGCATGGTACTTAACATTTATAAGTTTTTTTATATTATTTAAAACTTGACAAAGGAAAGAAGACCTTCCGAAAATTCGTTTATATATGTTTTTAAATATTTGATGTTGAAAATATTTTGGATCTTATTGTGCTTTGATCAATTATTCAAAATGATTAATTGAATTCAAAAAAATTGATTTTTAGCCTTTTTTTTTTCTTCCCCCAACCCCTTTAGGCTCTAAACCACAAAAATAATTTTTACAAAAAATTTAATGAAATCGCTAAGTGCTTTTGAGATTAATAAATACCAATTTAAAGCTGATGTATATTAACGTTCATATAAATATTTACTAGCAGTCTTCGGTAGAGACAGAGACAACTGTCCCCTGTTACGTCTGTTTGGATAGAGATGGGCAGAACCTTTTGGAATGTTGCCAAATCATCTACTGCGCCATCTTCCAAACATCTCTCTAATATGATGGTGGGTTATTTTATAATTGACAGTTTTATTGCATCCCACAGTTGATACAGATGATCTGATATTTGCAATCCTTATTTACGTGGTATCATTTATTTATTTAACGATAGTACATTTCAATTTAGAAGCTAAAACTAAATATTTATTTTGTTTTGAAATGTTTTAAAATCTTATAATTTAAAAAAAAAAATGGACAACATTTTAAATAACAAACACTGATCCTGAATTAAAAGGTCCTGGACCTCTATTTATGAATTATTAAGGACGTTAATTTTGCTTTTATAATTAAATACAATTCTATTCATTTTTGTTCTTGAATATAGAAATTAACTTTAAACAAAGTCAACTTAAAATTACAATAAAAAATATTAAAATAAGAAAAACATAATTTTGTTATTCAAACAAGGTAATTATAAGTTTCACATAGTTAGCTTGAGTTCATATATATTCCGTTTCTTATATTTTCAAAAGAGGTCAATATTAGTTTTATATAATGTTATTAAATTATCTACAATATTCGAATTGTTATATTCGACTTATGTAATTTATTAATTAGGATTATTTGATGCTATTTATAAAGGCTAATATTTTCTGTATTGTTGCATCACCACGAGGCTTAAATTCCTCGACTTCGGTTGGAACTTGAACCTAACCTCCTGGTAACCGGATTTGGCGAATGAGGTCTACCTAAACGGCTTCTCCGGTTGAAGGAATCTAGGTAACTTAACTTAGAGGATTTCAATTAGATTAATCATGACTAGACGTTGTGATACACGAAAAATCAAACACCATACAATAGTTCTTCAATCAGCTGTGAAAAACATGTGACAAGTTAATCGTTAAAAAATAAAAAAAAAATTATAATTAACTTCACGATAAAACTAAGTCTTCTTTCCGTACAACGCACGTTGTAACCCCCCCCCCCATCCCAAGTCATAAAACTAGATAAAAAAAAGACTGAATTTATAATATTAATACACTGCGCTTCCGATGTATAATATTTATTGTTATAAATAATTTTTCTTTTTCTGAAAAAATAAATAAATAAATAAGTCCGCGTCATTACACTAAGTTGCCTAAAGCAAATTAATTTTATTCATATTAAACTATTGCAAAATGGATTAATACAGGGATTATTACGCATTCTTAATCATACACAGAATTTCGCGTTTTCGCTGTTGACAATTTCCTACGGGAATTCTTAGTATCTTCGCGCACAAGTTTCTCGGCAAGAGATTACGCGAAAAATTTTCGATGTATAAGTTAGATTGTCTCTCATCCATAAATATACAAGCCACGTTTCAAGAAAATCAATTCATCGGTTCAGAAGTTACGAAGACGAGTCATTCTCATACACATCCATATTGGTTTTACGGATTAAAAAAAAAAAAGCCGCATTAAGTTTAAATTTATTCAATGGCATTATAGTCCTTCCAAACTGCGGTGGCCGGTGAGCCTCCTCGCCCCCTCCGCCCCCACGACCGCCCACAGGAGCCCGTATCCCACCCCTCCAACCGCCCACACCACCCCTACCCAACCTTCTTCTTCTTTTTTATATACTGGGGATTTTTCAAAAAACTACGTTTTTTTAAACTGTTAACTTTACTTAATTTTTATTGCATTTATTAAATTCTACAAATTAATCACTGCCGAAAAAGTCCAAACACGATATAATTCTGATACGTCTAAGCATTTTAATGGTCAGTGGATTAAAAAATATAAACGATACCGTACTATATAATTAGATAAATAAATATAGTTTAATAAATTAGATACAATATAACAAAGAGCATTTACTAAGAGTAAAATAAAAGGTAATTGTATAAGGTAGTCATTTTGCAGGGTCATTTGGTTTTTTTTGTAAAACAGAATACTTTTTTAAGTTATCATGAATTCATTTATTATTATTATTATTATTATTATTATTATTTTATAGATTTATTAGTAAAACTTACTAAACTTTTTACATTGTTACACTATATTTAAAAGTTATACTCAATTTCTGTTTTAGGATTCAATAAATGTTTATGTTATAAACCAAATGACCCTGCAAAATGACTACCTTATACAATTACCTTTTATTTTACTCTTAGTAAACGCTCTTTGTTATATTGTATCTAATTTATTAAACTATATTTATTTATCTAATTATATAGTACGGTATCGTTTATATTTTTTAATCCACTGACCATTAAAATGCTTAGACGTATCAGAATTATATCGTGGTTGGACTTTTTCGGCAGTGATTAATTTGTAGAATTTAATAAATGCAATAAAAATTAAGTAAAGTTAACAGTTTAAAAAAACGTAGTTTTTTGAAAAATCCCCAGTATATAAAAAAGAAGAAGAAGGTTGGGTAGGGGTGGTGTGGGCGGTTGGAGGGGTAGGATACGGGCTCCTGTGGGCGGTCGTGGGGGCGGAGGGGGCGAGGAGGCTCACCGGCCACCGCAGTTTGGAAGGACTATAAGATTATCATCTTTAAAAGTAAGATTAACAAGAAAATCGTAGTTGGCGGGCCAATATTCGAAACTTAAAGCAACGACCTTCAAAGAGGGAGGGGCGGCAAAATGGATACTTTTTTTTTTTTTTTGGTAGAAAAATACAATTCATCTTTTTTTTTTTGGTTGGAAAACGAGATCCTCAGGTCTTACAGCGTTATTTTGATCATTCACTTCCGGGCACCAAAAAAAAAAACCTAGCTACGCCACTGCAAAAATTTGAAAGTAATAGTTTTCCGAACCTATATCTGAATGTCAAATTTGTGCAAAAATGAATTGGAGGTCACTTTGAACAAATCTAATTCATTTAAATGCTTATTAAATCAACAGTTTCATTATTAAGATAGTTTTACCTACAATGGCGGACTTTTTTGTTCCTGATTTAGAACTACAAACCAATTTTAGCCTTAGTGTAAGAAAAAGAAAAAAAAAAAAAAAAGTCCCTTATTCTGAAAATGAATAGTGAGGTCAATTTTACTGATGTAAAGCTCTCTTTCAAATTTCAGCTTCCTAGAATAAGTAATTTATATTTACAAAGAGAATCAGACATTTTGACTTAAACTTCGAATTCCGAAAACTTCTGTTTTGCATATTAAAACACATGTAACAGATGTCAGACTAGCCTTATGTTACAGGTGGTAGTCTTTAGGAGTTACGAGATATTAAAATGTATGTTGTAACGATGTATAAAAGAAATCTAATATTTTACAGTAAAATACACATTTTTTCAGAGATTTTTCACCTTCATTAGCCTAATAATTAAGAATGAAGTTTGATTTACTATATGTGATTTTTTTATTGTTTAAATTTAAATTCAATTAAGAATAAAAAAAAAATATAAAATATTAAAAATAAATGAAAAACTTATATATAAAACAATAATTAAAAACTATTTTGAAGTGAAAAGAGAAATAAATTCCCAACAAGGAGAATCAAAAACTAGATGTAATTGGAATAAAATATTTAAAATAGAAAGGATTAGAAATAATTATGGATATAGATTAGCTAATTATGTAAAATATAAAATATTTAAACAAATAGATCCTAATAAAAAAGATAATGTAACTTTTAAGCAAATAAAACAAAATATAATTTTAGATGTGGTTGATGGAAAAATTAAATATTAATTAATAATTTTTTAAGAAAATATATTAAAATGCTCAATTCATATGACACAGGTATACAGCTCATAAGTATACCTAATAGGATTGATAAACATTAAAAAAAAAAAAAAAAAAAAATATATATATATATTTATTATACGATACAACTTGAAATGCAACAAGACTTCACATTCGGATAAATTATTCTATTATAATAATTATGATATTTCTTGGTTATTTCGTTGGATAATTAACATTGTAATAAAGTTTCATTAATTCGTAAATTGGATTTGAACTTTTTTGTATTAAAAAAAATTAATTCGTAAACTAAAACTTAAAACAATTATAATCCACTATTACTATTCAAGAGCTTTCTAATTATAATAAATTATAATATAATAATAATTTATAAATTATTATAATTTCACTCAAGAATTTAATTTACTTTCCCAAACCACTCCAATGATTTCATTAAATAAAAGGTTTACAGTAAATATATATAAATATTAGAAATAAAAGCAATTACCAGTGACAAGTAGCAATCAAAAAATAAGTTAACTAAAATTAAAAAAAAAAAAAAAATCAGTTTAGAGCGTATATTTATTTAATGTTATTTCCAACAATTTGCAATATCATCGCAAAGAATTTACATAATCATCTAATTATGTAAATTGTATTGTCAAAATTGAAATGTTTACATTTTCAGTGATCTTATTGTAAATCTTCGAAAAAGAAAAAGAAATAAATTGATATTTTTTTTTATTTAAAATTATCAAAGAAAAATAAATATCGACTGTGCAGACTTGAGAGAACAGCTGTGAGAAAGATAATGGCTATTAAATGATTATTAAACATTTATAATAGCTTTTATTATTCTTATTTATCTTTTCATCGGTAATCCTGAATAATTAAGCAACCTAATTTTATCCTAATTATATAAGTTAACTGAGAATATTAAAACTACAAATTAAATAAAACAAGAAATGAATTCAGCACAAAATTGTTTTATTTAATTTGAATTATTTTGCTGCACGTTAAACTCTTAACTTAATATTAAAACTATGTCATTATAATTCAATAATTTTTATCAATTATGTTGTGTAATTCAGCCAATTGTTGAATCAAAAATTCAATACTTTCTCCTATAAAATTCTTGTAAATTATAAATCTTATTCCACAAAAAATTCCACATTGTGATTCTTACTATCTTCATATATCTATAAAAGATTTTATTTTATTTTTAATCCAAAGGTTTAGAATTATAGAAATAAATATTTAATAATAAGTGTTTAATAAAAAGTATTTATAATATGTAAGCCAAACAATTTCATACCGACAAGAATTGTATAATATAAAAATTTTATTTTATTCTGGAAAAATCTATTTGGTATTGTTAAAATTTTTTATTTCAAAATTAAAAGAACATTAACAACGAAACTGCAGCAGATTTGATATTATTCTAATAAAACAAAGAGAACAGATTCTATTTTTCTAAACATGTTTTATGCAACAAATTCATAAAATGTTGTAATGGAATTAATCATCAAAGGTTTCGTAAGGATTACAAGAGTTTTGTATCTGAATATCTATCACTTTTTTAGTCAGTACTTCTTACATTACCAAGATTATTAAACAATTTAAAAAAACGGAAGAATTGCAAAAAGGGGGCGGGGGGAAATATGAAATTAAAAATAAAAAATATGTATATAGTGATGGAATTTTAAGTATATAAATAAATAAAATGAAAAGAAATGGAATAATAACTGCTCCCGGATATAAACTATCATTTCATATTTATTTTTTTTTAAATCATAAATTATAAAAGAAAAAAATAAACTTAACTGAATAAATTGAACAAATGTTCAATAAGTTTTGTTTTGCTTTTTTAATTTTAAAAACAAATTAAACGTTTAAACATAAATTTAATTATCAGCAGTATATAATTTTTATAATTTCTTTTCTCTTTGAGTAATTATATAAGGCTAAAAATTTAATTATTATAATAATAGCGCAAGAGCTGGATTTTGTAATGTTTCTCAGTAAACAATGGGATTATTTAAAATCAATGGATTTAAAATTGCAAATTCTACTGTTTAATCTAAAATTATAATTAAAAGAAATTGGATATATTTCCTATTCATAATTTAATCAGGAAGTCGACTGAAAACGGTTGTTTCGAACAAAATGAACTGAAGAATATTTTGATTGAAAAGAATTATGCTTAACTTAAATGAAAGAATAATATTTAAGTTACGGTGAATCATGATTTATAATAAATAAAATAATAATTTACAATAACTTAATACAGACTTTTTTTGTACTAAAAATAAATTATTACTAAATATAACAGGTTCAGAAAATAAATGTACAAAAAGAAAAAAAAATTTTTTTTGATGAAAGATACTTCTATAATCAATTTTAACTTGTGTGAAAGATAAAAAATAAATCCCAGAATTCAAAGCGTCAAAACCTCCAAATTTAACTTTTTTCAACCAGTTTAACGTTAAACCCAGTTCATAGCCTGACATTTTTCTTGCACTGAAAAATTGGATCAACAATATCAAACAATTGAGTTTTGTTTTCATTTCAATAACTCAATAATTAAGGTCACGAGCAGAGAAATAACTTGAATTAAGTTTAGAATTTAATATGACATGATTTGCTCTTTGGTTTCCAGCCACTGATTGTTATGGAAGAAAAACTGTTAAATTTGGAAGCCAATGAAAATAAAAAAGACATCTTATTGTGGTAAAGTTACAATAAATAACTGAATGACTTTTTTTTTTTTTTTTTTTTTTTTTCAGCTTTGTATATTAAAAGGAAAAATAATTATACCAAGTGTCTAGGATCTTTGTTTGTAAAGTACCATTTTCTTTATTTAGTCCAACAGGAACTAAAAAACTTAGCCTGTACATTATTTAGAAAAGTAATTTTTGGCGCTTAAAGAGTTAGGAGGTCTAAAGTGAGCCCAGATTTCTCCGTAATTGTAGTAAGGCTTTGAATTCTTCTTGACCCGCGTGGCTTCTGTGATCGTGAACGTCCACCATTAGCGGAATGGCGGCAATAATGGCAAATCCTAAAAATAAGAAGAACACTTTGAGGAGGCTGGCATCGCCGTCCCCGAGGCCCTCGGGTATGACCTCCAGGAAGGTGACGTGAATGAAGGTGCCGGCGGCCACCGCCTGCAGCACCGCGCTCACGGTGTCGTTGGCCGCCGACTGGTGGTTGCCCAGCAGCAGACCGAACATCTGACCGGCGGGGATCGTCGCCGAGAAGAGCACGATGAGCTGCAGCGTGGTCCAAGGGCGAAGCTTCATTTTGGCGACGCTTACGCCCACCGCAAACGCTACCAGACACTCGTGGATCAATACGCCGATAAATAGGTTGATAAGCTCCGGGATGCGAGTCTGCAGCCCCAGAGTCATCCCCTCGAAGGCCGAGTGCACCCCGAGAGACATCAGCAGGAGACCGAAGCGCACGCCAGAGTCCGGGTCGACGGCGGCCGAGATATCGTGGCTGTGACCGTGGTGGTGGTGAGAGTGCGACCCCGACCTGTCATGACTCACCTGCTGAAAAGTACTGTGTTCCTTCGGATGATTGTGGTTCAATTCACTCGAATGGTATCCGGAATGTCTCTGATCACCGTCCGGAAACCCGGACGACTCGCTGATGTAATTGTCTTTTAATTTTACGTACTTCCAGTGTCCGTCGTTGGTCGCCGACTCGTCGGCGTAACCCTCGCCGCCGCGCTTGACGGAGACCGGTCCGCTCTCGTCCTCCGCTTCCTCCTCTCTGAAGGGCGGGGGAGGCGAACCAGTGCGCTCCGACTTCCTCCTGCACGAGAGCAGCAGCTGCTCGATAAAGAGCGCCAGAGAGAAGCCCAGGAACACGATGAATTCGGTGACGGGAAACGACGTGATGATCTGATGAGCGTGCAGAAGGGCCTGGAACTGCCGCCGCACTTCGGGCAGCAGACCGATGAAAAACGTGGCTAGGAAGACCCCGGCCGAAAGGCAGTTGGCGAGGCCGAGAAAGAAGTTGTAGCGGCGGCTCTCGAAGGCAGACTCCCGGCGATGCATGAACCACACGGGACCAAGGCACGAGATGATCATAGCAGCAAAGAAACCGACCAACGTCAGCCACTGAGCTGTCAGTATATCCATTACATTAGCAATTCAATAAAATAAATAAAATCCAATTTGTTAAAAAATAAAAAAAGTTTATAGTTCAGAAATAATCACTTGTGATATTATAGAAAAAGTTAGCTTCTCTTATTTCATCAACTGTACGACAACGGAATGGCGAAAAGTAAATGTCAATTAATGAGTTCTGAAAATGACACCCACCATCTGTTGCACTCCTTGCTATTAAATATCAGCCACTGTGAGTTACAACTTCATCAAATACTACCTCAGCAACTTCTTATTTACATTCAATGGCATTCAATACAAGTTCACAAAAAAACCTAATGAACCTTTCGTTCTTCAATTTAAATTGAAACAAAAAAAAACCAAAAAAAAAACAAAAAAACAAAAAATTCTAAATAAATATTAGCATTCTTTTATGATTATTTCACCGTGGAATCAATTTTAAATAAGTTTTTGCTATCATAAATCTTTGTAAGAAATTGAAATTTCAGAACTTTGAAACTTTTCATTTCATCTTTAAGTTATTAAGTTCTTGTTAAACATTTCGTTTTTCTTTCGATGTTTCTTATATTTTTCGGTGCTTTTTGTAGTTACGAAATAAGTAGAAAAAGCTTATATTAAGCCTGTTTGTAGAAATTGTTAGTAACTTTAAAGTGGTTCATAAAATAGAAAAAGTTCTCACACGTTGCACTGTTTATACCAACGAAAGTACGCGTCAACTTCGTCCATTGCGGGCCTTCGCTTCGCTTGAGTCGGCGGTCAGCGGAGGGTTCTTCGCGCACTTAGCGTTTTTGCTATAGCAGACTGTGGCTCTAATGGCCGGTGGCGTGTGAGTGGCCCACGTCACACTTCGGCGAATCCACAGGTGTATGGTTGCTTGCGAGGCGACGTGTTCATATCCAGCCAGCCATGAGACCGTCTTGTAGACCCGGGGATCTCGAGAACCCGGAGGACTCTCGGCCTCCTTGCACGGAAGATACTGTCATTGACGGTTGACAGCGAGCAGGTAAATCGCAGCAGTGCGCTCTGAATGGCAGGTGAACGTCGTTCTGTCACCACGTAATTTCCAGTCGCTTTGTGCCCTGCCACCGCCACCGCTCGCTGACATGATTGCCTCGAGAGCCGCACGCAGCCTGAGTAAATACGAAGGCGTGATTGCGACTGCGACCGATAGAGGGAGACCGATGGAAACGCTACTTGAAGGCTATTCCCAAATGACGTCACAACACCAAGAAGCACGGCCCTCCGAGGGCTGTGCAAGAAGTCACAATTAGCGTCATAGAATCTCATTGACCGTGAACTTGACAGGATAATTGACACAATGAAAACGGAGCTGACAGGGGTCGTGTAAAAGGCTTGAACTTCATGAATAATAAACACATTCTATTATTTTCTCATATTTCAAGTAATTTTCTCTTCATCAAAGAAAAAAAAAATTACTGTCAATAACAAAAAATATCTAAAATTTATAGAAATAGTTTATTATAAATTGACTATTATAAATAAATAGTCAATTATAACTTCATAAAGAATATTAAAAGCTTCTAGTTTTACAAAAATATTCAAAAGTAAAATTTTTAATTTATTTTTAATGAATTTTAGTTATTTTTTACATTTTTCATTTTTTATTGGGTTTAATTAATTAAAATTTATTCATTTTTTAAAATTATTACTAAAATTTATTAATAAATAAATAATTAATAAGGTTAATTTATATTTAATTTATTTACTTAATTTCTTGGGACCCAATTTCAAATTAATTTAAAAATCTGATTTTTCAAATTACACATTATTATAATATTTTGGTTATCTTGAGCACAAACTCGAAAATACTTGGCTCGCTTTTGCCTGATCACTCTGTTTAATGTTGTCTTCATTACTTTGACGGCCAGTTTTATGCTTTTAATGGAAAAGTTTTTGATCTCTTTGCAAGTTTCAGCTCAAAAAATAAGATTGCGATAGTGATGCAAAAATACAGGCACAAGATAGGAACATAAAAAAGAAAAGGAGCAAATAAGTCTTTTAAATTTTTTATATTGATTTATTTTTATTTTTAGAAATGCATTTAACTACTACTACTACTACTAATAATAATAATAATAATAATAATAACAACAATATTTTTTTCTGAATATCTTAGAGATTTGTACTGGGAATCGGAGACAGTATTGTTTCGAGTTTTGTTGACCTCTCATCAGTCCGATCCGTCCAGTGTACGTAGCTCAATGAAATAGACAATTTGTCCCATTTCACTGAGCTAGGTATACTGGGAGGATCGGACTGAGGAGAGGTCAAAAAACTCGAAACAGTCCTGTCTCCGATTCCCAGTGCAAATACCAAAAATAGCTCACTTGTCAGTGAATTTTGCTTTATGTTAAGGGTTGTCCATAAACTACGTACTCATGTCACGGGTGGGGGGGTGGGGGGAAGGTGCTTAGAGTGTGAATAGGGGAGGGAGTCAGCTCATACGTGACGTCATATTACATTTTACTTAAGTGCATTTTTTTTTTAAAATCCAAAATGCCTACTTAGATATTCATTAAAACACCCGCAATTATCTTTAAAAGTTTAAACGAAAATATGCTTGAATAGGATGTAAACAGTTAAAAATACTTTGTTTTTACTACAAATTAGGGAGGGGTGCGTGATTTGGTAACGTAATATTAGGGAGAGGGACCACATGATTGTGACAAGAGGGGGTGGGTGGAAGGAAGGGTCGAAAATAACAAAATTTAGGGTGACTTAGTTTGTGGATAGCCTCTTACTATAAAAAAAAAAAAAAACTATCATTTTTAAACTATGCGCTTCCTCCTTTTTTTTTTTATTAGCATCTCAGATTTTACACGATTCTCTAATTTTTCGTAGTTCAGTAGCTGCGCTACATGTTCTTTTGTATTAATTAATTTTCAATAATTAGAAAGTAATAAACCATTATAAGTATATATGCAATTTTATTTATTTATTTTATTTTTCATTTTAGGATTTTAGACTCTGTACAATTCATCTCGTAGAGAGAAAGGTACAGAGGATATTTCAATATTCCGAAACTACACAGTCTACAGACATGAAATTTGATGGGCAGGTAGACATCGCCGACAGAACTGTTGAAAGCTTATTTCGAGGTGGATTGCGTCCTGAAAAAGACGGGGGTACATTCTCCAGCAGCTTAATCAATTTAATTTTACTATTTAACAGCTATTTATTGGCTATTTATTGCTTTTTTTTACTATTTATTGTAGGTCAATAAGCACCTACACAACAAGTTATTTAAAAGGCTTTTAGGTAACATTAAATAATACAGGGTGTCTCAAAAAAATATACTAACACTTTGATGTACTAACTATCGAAGTGTTAGTACATTATTTGAGACACCCTGTATTTATATAAAGTTTTTCTAAGAATGAAAGATAATAAAGTAATAATAATAAGCATAAAAACGCACACATTTAAGGGATTCTTTAACTATTTTG
>JAFIDM010000179.1:37431697-37455682 GCA_023159025.1 Thereuonema tuberculata | reverse complement strand
TTTTTTTTTAAAGTCCTTTTATAATTCATGAAAAAAAAAAATATGTTAAAGGAAAAAAATTTAATTCCCATTTCCCTAGATGTAACTTAGATATATCGTAGATAAAAAAAATATCAAATTCTTAATGTTTTCTTCTTTACATTTTGTTGTTCTTAACTCTCGGATTCCGCTAAAAGCTTTTCTCTACATCGCACGAATGCTTTAAAGTATTTTTTTTACAACATTTACGGAACCTCTATTTCATTCTTAGCAGTTATTGTACCTTCAAATAAAGAAACAACACTCCTCTAAAAGTTTTAAGGGACTACATAAAAAGGTGTGCTTTTATCGAAGCAAAGGAGAAAACAAGTTGCAAGAGAAAAATTCTGGGCTTTTTTTTTCCTTCATTGTGAGAAATATTTTAATTCGAATAAACTTAACATCAAATACCTTAGCTGAGAAAGCTTTTGGTTAATGGCAGAAGTAATTTCAAAAGGAAACTTATTTTACAAAGTATTTTTTTCTTTGTTTTAATCGACAAAGCCCATACGACAATCACGAAACTATAAACAAAATTTCATGAAAGTGGATACCGTAGTCTAACGATTTCAGGAGTATTATATATACTAACCATCGCTGCCCGTCTTGAAAATATACTTTTTTTACGGCGTCATGATTTTTATATTATACTTCGTTATACTTTTCTACACTGTCCATGATGAAGCTCAGAAAATTTCGTGAAATTTAATCAGAAATCGAAAACAATATTATGAGGAATAAAAAGCAAAACAAACCCGCTTTTATTTTATGGTTTTCAGAAAAAAATCTGAACTTAATGAACCACTTGAAGTTTACGCCTCTATCGACGTCACCTATGACGTGTATCCCACATGCGGCGAGAGCTTGTGGGATAAACAAACATATAACTTTGTTGAATTACTTAAAAAATTGTCGATTTTTAAAATTTCAAGACGGATGGTTCAGTACTGTGCAGATCCTTATTGTAATAATTCTGTAAAAACGCTTGAAATATCCTTCTTTAATATAATATTTCTTACATATCTACACCGGTTAAAACAAAGCACATGGCTTTGTTTATCCCACATCGAAGCAGTAGCCTGGTGGGATATGTTGTAACTACGAAGCCCCGCCTATCCTCAAGTGATCTATTAAATTATATCCTTCTTTGAAAATATATTGCTGTCGTCTTCTTCAATTGGCGATAATCAACTCTACATCCAATCTGAAAATTTTGGAAAATTTACAATCGTTGCATCCAAATCAAATCTTTTAGTTCAGCGTCTATATCTACTAGGGTTAAAATGAAGCACTTGGCTTTGTTTATCCCACAAGCCAAAAAGTAGACTGGTGGCGTATTTTGGAACTACGAAGCCCCGCCTATCCTCAAGTGATCCATTAATTTTTCTTTGATGAATTGTTGTCATTGAAAAAATGCAAGGAAATCGAAATTAACCTTGGCCTATTCAGTAGCTTAACCGATAAGTGGATTGATACCAAAATTTGTTTACAGAATATTAAAAAGATGTAGAAAAGGATTATGCAAAAAAAAAAAAAAAAAAGTTCAGAAAAATTTTCCTAGGGGGCGCTTTACAGCAAAATACACGAAAACAAAAAAACAACATTAATACTAATCAACTAAAACACATCAAAAACCATTTATTCTGTCGGTATGAGACATGTCTGCTGCACAGACTGTTTACCAATGTAATGTGCAATGACTGTTTACTCGATGTGCTGTTTCCCATCGTAAAGTTGTAAAATTCACGATTGATCGCAACTGATCCCCCATGATGCTTTGCACATGTTTAATACGGTCCTTTAAGGTTGGCAAATTTGCAACATTTCCACGATAAACCATATTCTTTAAATGGCCCCACAAGCAGAAATCACATGGATTCAGATCCGGAGAACGTGATGGCCATGCAATAGGAAATAATCGACTAATCACTCGGTAATCAATGAAATATTGGCGGAAACAATGTGTACGATGAGTCCAATATGTGGGGTGCACCATCTTTTACTAAATTTGTAAACGCTCAAGGCATTGTCGCTGTTGAAGCTGAGTTGCGACAAAATTCTGCAACATGTCGTGACATGTCACGACCGTTACAGAAAATGTCACAGGGCGTTTAGGAGCTACTTCACTAAGATGATTTCTTCACTTCTAAATGTGGTAGTGAATCCACACCAGACGATCACTTTAGGAGAATGACAGAAAGTCGCTGGTAAATCCACGTGGATTTTCCGTGGCCCAAATGCGACAATTCTGAGTGTTAACTGTTCCATTATGATGAAAATGTGCCTCGTCACTCCACAGCCACGTCATATGAACTTCCATTAGCAAGAAGGGTCAATGAAAAGGTGAGTTGATGTTCCTTCACGGCAGCAAGCTGCGGATGTTTGTGTCCGATCTGTCATTGGATAGATCTCCTATCTTTCATAGGATATGTCTAACTGCCGTGTCACTGCAAGTGCACTACTGGCGCTAGAAACATGAGTCATTCACTGTTCGACAACAGTCGTCAACACCGACTTCTTCAATGACAGGGTTGCGCCCCTGCCAGGCTGAACTCCTAACGACGTAAGATCTTACGACCGCGATATTCACGAACAGCAGCCACAGCATTACCATTTTCTTAAAAAGATTAACAATTAAAGCGCATTCCGGTAAAGCGATATCCTATTGTAGAAAATAAGAACGGCATTTACTAATTGTAATCATTTTTATATCTAGATCTCTGCTGCAATGCTTATGCAAATGAGATTGTGTTTTCGTTGATTGCAGCACTTAACGTGTCATTGTTATCACTAAATTTATTCGTAATGCTGATAAATGCAAAATTAAAAGTTTAAAATATCATTTTAGGTTAGCCTTAGTGATTTACAGTGCCTTTTTTCTGTGCTTTGCTGTAAAGCTCCCCCTGTAAAAAAGAAACTTTTTTGAACTTTTTTTTTTTTCATTTTTTCCTTTTCTGCATCCTTTTAATAGTCTTTATACAAATTTGTGTGTCAATTCGCTTACTGGTTACAGCCACTGAGTGCTTTGAATAGGCCAAGTTTAATTGCAATCACCTTGTACTTATTATAACTATTATAATAGCTATTATATGTGGTTACTAATGTTGCTCTTTTCATTTCCAGTTCTTGCAAAATTTTGGGAATGTCTTGTGGCTGTAAGTAAATCATATTTTAATTGGATACTAATGACTGCTTAGCACGAACTGGAAACTTGCTTCAAACCGGCAAATTGCTCTAAAAAACGCATATTTGCTCGAAAAGCCTATAGCTTATTTATAATCCTAGCTTATTGTTTTCAATACTGAATGTTCTAATTTGAGGTTAGTTTTAGCAGCAATTCGACATCAGCGCGCCTATCGGCAAGAATTTGAAAAATTGTGAAAGCTTCAATTTGGAGTGCGGATTGCCCCTTGTTGTGTTTCTATCCACGACTTCATTCACCACCTTCTCTTCTTTGATCTTTCCTTTTTTTTTACTTCAACTCTGCTGTAAGATGTGTCACGACTATTAGCAAACCTAAAACAATCTCACTTTGCTGGTACGCCATATTTAATCGCGGTATCAACGAGAACAAAATGTGATTTGTCTCTGGGAGTTCTCGTGCCTGTGTGAAAACAACATCGATTTCACTGAGCTGGTTAAAATATAGGTTGCCCCTTAGGGTGTTTTTTTGGGCACAGATTAATTGGTAAAATAGTCTACAGCTCTTTTCTAATTAAAACGAATGGTCAAAGAAAGTTTGGGCGTCGGAACCAAATAACATAAACTTACTCTCTTTAACTATAAAGTACCAAACAATTTTAAGTGTAAGAACACTGTTATTGTGAATGTAAAAATTCAAACTTAATAAAACTGTCAATAATATTTCTTAGTATATTTTTCCCAATTAAACATTTTTTTAATTACGATAATTTTTTTAAATTCAACAAATAAACAAAGCAAGTGCATTGGGCGTAATTAAATAATGTAAAAATGTCAAAATTATTATCCAAATAATTTACAGAAATTACATATTTATATCTCTCTGTTTTATTAATAAATAATTAATACATTTAATTACAGTAATTGGAGTTATTTTAAAGTATCAATTTATCCAAATTAAAACCTAACTTTAATTTATTTCAAATTTATTCACGGTATTAAACGGCAAATATAAATTAACTACAATTTATGAATTGGATTTAACTTTAACTAATTTCTATTTTATCTAATTTTATCTGACAATAACAAATTCATTATCGCAAATACTATTTGTATTCAATTTATTTATCAATTAAAAGAAAAAATTAATATTAAATATTTTCTTTTTGCATGTGTATTAAATATTATATAAAGGACATCTCTTAAAGAACTTTTTTTCATAAAATGTTCCGGATTTTATTTATTTATTAACTAATTTATTTATTTATTTTAATGTTTAAGCCTTGTAAATACAGGAAATATCCTAGTGATATCTGCCGAGCAAAAATATTCAAAAAATTGCTAATCCAATTAATTTTAATCCTAATAAATCAACCTGAGACAACGTTGGATTAATCAGCGGATTAACAGGCATTCTTAAATATCGATAGAAAGTCATTGATTTTTTGTCTTTTTTTAGTGAGTGTTTTCTTCACTCGCTAATTTCTCGACAGGAACCCACACATTAGATCGTCTGATGTTTGTAAATGTACATATCAGTTTTCAAGAAGACTCATTTACCCACACGAAAGTTATTAAGTGAGGGGGAGGGATGAAATAAACATGAAACGTTCTGATTTAATGCGACTTAGGAATGCAGGCTAAAAGCAGATTAAAAATACATTAACGTTTTCTTTGATCCAGACTCTCTTAATAGACAACCACTTTGTCTTCTTTCCATTAGCTTAGTTTACAAATAGTTAGCATTAAATAAAATTTATTGTTAATTAGATCTAATTGAAGAAAGCTTGCGTTTATGTTATTATTATTCACAGGATACACAAGATAAATTTACACAAAGTTCCTGAATAAGCTTGAAGTTACTTTCGTTAAAATGTTTGTGTTTTTGGTTTGTTTGTTTTTTTAATTTTAAAGCGTGCATTATTTTGATTGGTTGTTGAATTTTAATGGCGAAAAAAGCTTCATTGGCTAAACTCCGCCAAGAGTATAAAGGTATCCTTCTAAAGGACAATACAGATACGAAAGTCTATTAAAACAAAAAATTACGAATAGTAAGATTAAAGGCAAAATAACTGTATAAAAGCATAAAAAGGATGGTAAAGTCACAAAATGAATAAATTTTAAAACCGATGAGATTGGTAAAAGATCACTGTCATTTAAAAGCAAAGAAATATGGAATGGGATATTGAATTTAAAAAGAGATGATGACATTATTGATTAAAAGCAGGATATTCGATTAAATAAGATGAAAGGTAAGAACAACATTGCACGTAGTATACATGGGAGGACAATCCCCAAGCAGCAAATGCCGGGTTCGCAAGTCCCGTACGACCTCCTTCCGTCGAATCCCACACATTCGAGATGACGTCTATCACTACGAGGTACGTCCCACCACGGTCGCCAGGCACCCCCAAAAGAAAAAGGATAATTATACGAATGTTAGACGAAGGAATGGAGGTCCGCTACAGCGGAAGGCCAAGAGCTCATCCGACAAGGGAATCAGCGAACCAACTACCAACAACACCATTGCGACCTGGGACACAGTTGAAATGACAGTACCAAGCCCAAACCGCTGTGACACATCCAAAATGGACAAATGAACAGGATGAACATTCACGGAGTCATCGCACAGCTCCCACAAAGAATGCTCAGATTCACCACAGAATGGAAGCAGTCAGCAACTTCCTTCTAAAACATAATTCAAAGCTAAAAAAAAATGGCCCACAATTCAGTAGTAAAAACAGATACCCCACAAGTAAGATGAACAGCATCATCAGAGCTTCCAGCGTAAAAGAGAGTTCTCACACCCAGATCCATCAGTACAAAAAAAATCAAAATCCAAACGAAGTGACAAATGCTCGTGGTGCAGAAACTGAAAGATAGAAGAGGTCGCATCAGTCTTCGCACATTCACAAAGCGAGAAATCACAGTTCGATATTTCACAGTCCCAATGTACAGATGGCGGGTAAGGTAGGGCTGCAACCTTGAGGTCTGTGAGCTGCAGTAAATCCAGCAAATTCACATCCGATGTTCAAAAGGTGGTACAATGGAAGGATGATTGGTAAACAGTCGAACTTTTTGGGAGAATGTACCGATAGCAGAATTATTTGGAGTAGAAGAAATACGTGCATAATACTGAAGAGAGATTATTTGTCGAACGAAAGTTTAATGATAGTTCAATTGCTTCTGCGGCACTAGTTCTGATCAGGAGATGAGCGGAAAGCACCAAAACGAAGTTATACAAGTGTACGAACAACAAACTGTCATGCAGAACCAAATATAGTCATAATTTAATTGTGATCGAATAAGGGCTATGTAAATACTCAATAAGGTCAAGCGATGACTACTCCATCCAGTCTGAAAAGACATCTTTAAGCAATTCAATCTTAAATAAACCTTTTAAAATTCTGTATTACATATTCCTTAAAATTTAATTTACTGTCAAAAGTGACTCAGAGTCCGTTATTTAAAATTACAGTGTCTGCCGAATACAAACAGTAAATGATTTTTCAATTTTGTGAAAGTATCGGACCTATCGATAGTATTGGACTATCATTCGAAATCTCCAAAACTTTCAAAAAATCGAAAAAGTTTTACCAAACTTAACACTCGGCCATGTTTAGGACCTAACAGAGATAAAGGCAATACCATTACAGAGATAAAGACTTGAAATTTTACTGGTATATAGTCTTGGTGTAGGGCAATGACACCATCAAATATAACGTTTGAGACTCAACCACTTCCTATTAACTAAAAATTGATTTTTTTTTTTTCACAAATAAAAAGTAGAGTTTGGAGTTAATTTTGGGCAGTTATGGGTCAAGATAGGTAAATCATGTTAATTACAACAAAATGTAGTCCATCTCTTGAAGAAGAGTTTGGTTTTGTTCCAAATCTCTCGCTTATTTAATTCCCATAAATCTCTGAAACTGCAAAAAAAAAAAAAAAAAGAAAAAAAAAAAAATGTTTTGGCCATTTTGAAAATGAGCTAGAAAATGTTAAAGGGTGGATTTTTTTTTTTTAATTCATTTTTGTAGTGTCAATATATGTAGGAATAAGTGTACAAAGTATCAATTTTTTTTAAAAAAATGGTCATGCAAACAATTAATTTTGTTTTGGGTGATTTCGTATGGAATGACCCGGCACTTTTCCTCCTGGGACACCCTGAATAAATGTAAAAAAAAAAAAAAAAAAAAGAAAAAAAAAATGTTTATAACCCCTTTTATATTTATAACCCGTATTATTCACTGAAGCTATTTAAATTAGTTTTAATCACACTAAAGCGCGAGCAGCCATTAAGAGGATTAGTAAGCGCTTTAATAAGCATTCTTAAGATATCGATAAGAAATTCATTGTTCTCGCTGTAAATGCCTTTTTTTACGTACTTATTACCACCTCCAAAATGCTATAATTTCTTGGCAAGAATTCACGCAGAGATATTTTCAAGTTATGTCGTCTCTTGTTCATAAATATATACACCAAGTTTCAAGAGATTCCGTTCAGTTTTACTATTTTAGAAAATAGTAAACAAACTTTGAAATTATAAATTTGAAGAAATATCCATTTATGGCGCCCCAAATCCAAATGGTCGCCATCTTTTATTTAGCCCTATTAAATTTGAAATATGGGAAAGCACTTAAACCCGAGGGATAATATTAAAAGTTCATCATTTGATAATCAACGGGTACATTTATTTCGTGTGGTCTGTTGATGTATTCTTCCCAATTTTCCATCCACCTCAAAAGCTGGCAATGCTAAACCAATCATGAATAATAAATTAAGCTCACTTTTCTATAATTTAACTCTGAAACGAAAAGGATCTGAAGGTTGCTAATGGATCAGTGCGGGAACGAAAATGAGCTCCTCTTCCCTACATTCGCCATCAAGAATTTCTTGGCTGAAAATGCCTGTAAATGAAACTTAAAATCTAAAATTTTAATTAGAATCATATTGATTTTACTTTGTAATCTCGAAAATTCGAAACATTAAAATTGGATAGCGAGCTTCATTTTGAATCCGAGATCGAACCGCGATCGCTTTGTATCAATTTTTTTTTTCAATTCTTGTAATACCGAAGATCAATAATACAGTCGTAAATTTGTCTGTTCCTTCGTTATTTCTCTTATTTTTTTTTTCGCTATTGAATTGTTTATTATAAATAATGCCCCGCTGCATTTGTTAAGAATGAATGTGTTTGTAGACAAAAAGGTCGGGAAAGCGATTAGTAAACCAATCACAATGCTTCGCAACGTCTTCCGATCATTGATATTGCTTTAATTTCCTTGTTTATTTCCAATAAACGCAACAATTGCGCCTTTTGACAATCACATTTATAATGCAGCTCTACAACAATCACTATAAATGTGATTGTTGCGAATGCAAAAGACGCAATTGTTGCGATTGTTATGATTGTTGTGCAATCATGTAACAATTTAATCATTAAAATTTAATGAGATTTTTAATGGCAATTTAATGAGATTTTAATGATACTTGTTCACAGTCGGACAGACAAAACAGGAGTATTAGTCTGCTGATATTGATCAGAAGACTAAAACGTCAACTGTTTGTGTGTTTTCCTAATAACTTAGAACCAGTGAACGAGCTTTCTTCAAAGTTGGTGTTTATATTTACCGTTGTGAGACAATTTAACTTTTAAATTTGAAATTTCTTCCGTGTTGATCCCTGTCAAGAAGTAAGCGAGTAAAGTGAACAAAAAAAAAAAAAAAGAATCCTTAAAAAAAAAAATATTAGAAATCATGAATTCTACCAATGTCCAAAAATATAGATAATATGTACAATAATATTCGTGCGCGTGCTTCGATATAATAAAATTACAATTTGGATTAAGGCAACTTAAGCATGTACAAGTTAATTTTTCAGCAAACGGAATATTTTAAGGTACTTTTTTTGGATTCGACAGCCTATAAAATTTGGTTGGGACTGAAACCTTAAAAATCAAAATAAAAACCAAAAATTCTAAGAAAATAAGCTACAGTTTTTTCAGACATATCTTTGTTTCCGTAAAATTAATTGCAACAAAAAATGTAATATAATTCTTTTGTTTATTTCGAAGATTGTTCAGAATATTTAAAAGAAAACAACTCATTAAAACATTTCTGTAAGTAAAGCAAAAGATTTTGTAAAGACGAAGCATTTCTTTCTGTTTTAGAAAGATCTTCTGTCCATTTAAGATAATCAAAGCTTGATGAAACACACATCAATTTGTTTACGAATGTTTGTGCTCTCAGTTGAGTTCATTTCCTGTGTCTTATCAACTGCTTTTCTAAACATCCGCTCCCACATCACAGAAACGAAATTACATCGTTATCAAATCACGCTGGAAAAAACAAATAATGATTACATAAATTATTAAGATTTTTTAATTAAGATGAAATCAAAGATATGTGCAAGAACTTAACTGTCTAAGAAAGAGATAATAATCAATTCTTTAATGTCGGTTTATAAGTTTGTGAAAATGGTCCCTTAGAATTGATGGTAAAATCGGAAGTTGAAGAATAAAATTATCTTTAAAAAAAACAAAAAAAAAAAAAAACAAAAAAAAAAACCTTCCTAATTATTTTTCAAACGTAGTTTTTTTTTTAAAGGAAGAATAATAATAATGCACAAATTATAAAAGGGGAAACTTTAAGAAGGTTCTATCCGTTCGTCAGTCGTCATCTCTGTAGCCCAAACTACAAGTCCGACAGACATGAGTGATACCTTATGACTGTAGAGGTGGGAAAACAAAAAAACGAGTCTCTCCAAAAAATGTGGCCAAAAATAAAAATGTAAAAGGTCACTATGGTTTCTTATACAATACGAAACCAGTTTTTTTTCCATGATATCTGTTTCATTTCTGTTTCAGTCTTATTAGGCAAAATGTATTGCTGACAAGTGATAGGCCTCTTTTTTTTTTTTTTGCTTAGTTGCATAAAGCAAATCAATAAATCATCAATGACAAGAAACCTCCTTATTCCACTTGTATATTCTTGTCTTCTGTTTGGTCCTTTTGTCTGTTTGCGCATTACTTTAAAACGGGTGGACAGATTTACATAAAAAAATGATACAATGCTTATTTATGATCCAGCTTAATATATGAATACGATTACTTTGATCTCCACACCCACGCAGTCCTCCCAATAGATGCCAGCGCTGCGAGCTCTGTTACCATTAGGTGATGGAAGGCTGAGTGTTTATCTAATATCAACATTATAATATTTCCAATGAAAACAGTACCAATTTTTATTTTCGAAAAAAAAAAAAAAAAAAAAAGCCGGCCATGTATCCACCGGTAAGTGTATTTCCCAAAGATGTGAAAAATGTTAAAACTGCGTTTACAACTTTGAGGTCATGCTCGACTTCTGAGCTCTGACCCCTAAACACCCGTTAAGAGATGTCGACTTTTTTGTTACTTATTTATAGTTAAAAGAATGCCCTAAAAGCTCTGAAATGTTTTGTGGCAAAAGCTGTAAAAAAAAACGTCAGAATAAGGTTTTAAAGATGTCAAAAATTGGAAAGCCATTTTGAAACGGTTATCCGATTTGGTTGATTTACAATACCTTAAGCCGAATCCTTAAGAGTATCTAGCATCCATAAAAGTTTTAGCTCAAAAGCTCAAAATGTACGGCAGTTATCCACGACACAACTTTGAAGTGCCTCCCCCCCCCCCCCCCCCTCCTAAGGCCCGCCCCCTGAAAATCCGTGAACAGATTTCGACTTTTTTGTTACTTCTTTTTGTAGTTAAACCAAAGCCATAAAAGATCTAAAAAGTTTGTGGCAAAAGCTCTAAAAACACCCGTGAGTGTATGGGTTTGAATTGATAAGATTTTAACATGTGTGATAAAACTTCAAAATAGTTTCTTGTTTAAGCCAACACACACAATTAAAATTTAAAAATAAAACTACATACAATTAAAAAGTCCTGACATGTTGCGACACGTTAACGTGTCATCTTCAGTGTGAGAGAACACAATACAATACCGGCCTCTTAAGGAATCATTCAGTGAAAGTCAACCAATCCCCTAGCTTCACCAATCAAAGCTTGGCACCGCTGGCCAATTGTCGAAGGTATGCAAAGTGTGCGTCCACCGAGGCAGATCATGCGCTCCTAGCGGCGATCACATTGGCAATCATGGCCAACGATCGAGGCTGATGATGGCACGTTAACGTGTCGCAACATGTCTGAACTTTTTAATTGTACAAAGTTTTATTTTTAAATTTTAATTATGTGTGTTGGCTTAAACAAGGAACTATAAGGGTTTGAAGATAGGAGAATTACCCAAAAAGTGGAAATATATATCAATCTATCGCGGGAAGAAGAATTTGAATGGCATATACAGTATATTCGTGATTTACAACCCCCTGATCGGTGCTTATCATAAGTCCGGGGCTATCATCTGTTCAGGTAGGGAAGAATGCAATAGTGTGCTTTTCCTTGGGAAATATACTAAAAAGTAATTAAATCTTAATTAGTTAATTAAGTTATCTATATTCAATTAATTTTATTCATAACAAAGAATGGACAAGAATATTATAAAATGGATTAATATAAAAAGTTAGATATGGATATCCATTGTTTCAATTCTAACTCTTGTCTTTGGGAATTTTTGTCATGTTCACATGGAAATTTCTGGATGGAAACCTACGGCAAAACAATTTTAAATACAAAAGTTAGATCTTCTCTTGTCCGTAAATAGGAATGCCAAGTTTCAAGAGGATCCATCCAGTCGCTGAAACGTTGTTATGGGAATACATAAGACATATATGCACACAAACACATACTGATTGTATGAACCCCACACTTCCATAGAAAAATAAGGTTCAAAATGTGATAATTACAATCCACTAAGCTTTATACTGTATATAAAAATAAATATTTTTCCTGTCAATAAAGTATTTAATAGCCGTTTCAGCATGGCTGAGCGGTCTAGACGGCGGTCTGCCCCTGTGGTCGATGTGTCGGAACTCGGGTTCGAATCCCGGCGTTGGCTTGGCTCTTTCTTGCTTTTTCTGTGTTTCGTCCGTTTCTCCCCTGAGACTTACTATCTCACGGTTATTCTGGACGGGATATGAATCTCGTCCCCCTTCTGGAATTTCCTAGCCTCACCCTGACGTTGTCAGGTAGGACTAGCCCGTGGTCCATAGTTGGCCAAAGCCGATGAATGGAAGGAAAGTATTTAATATATTAAATCTATTTTAGGTTCCAGGACAAAATGTTTCCCTATGGCGAACCCATTATCAGGGACGTTGTGCAATTTGTACATGAATAAGTTTGAGAATGACGTGGTCTTAAAATGGGACAAAGTCATTTATGACTATTTCCGCTAAGCAGATGACATTGCTGGTGATCTGGAAAGGGACAATTTTTCCAGTTCATAAACTTGACAGATGAATACATAAAGTTTAAGAAGGAAACAGAAAAAAATAATACCAAACCATACTCGTGTATTCTTAGCAACAATAATGGTATGAATTTATCATATGAACAATTTGAAAAATCATACAAAAGTGACCATATAAATTTCAATTCGGCATATCATAAGAATATTAAAGAAGCTATAATACAAACTGTTTAAAAAGGTTAATGGAGAATACAGAGGACAAAGAACTACAAAACGCAAAATAGAACTAGTAAATAACCAATTGGCGATAAACGAGTACCCAAAAGAATTTGTAGAATCTAATATCAAAAAGTTCTTTCGACACAAGGAACAGCATAAAGATAATGTTTCCAGGAAATTTAATACAGTACTGAAGTTACCACATAGAATCTATATTGATAAGATGTTAACGATATATGCAAACGAAATGAAGTGTCTACAATTTACAAAAGCAATAATAATGTTTTTCTATGATCCCAAAAGATCCAGACTGTGACATGATAAAGAAAATGTAATATATAAGTTAAAATGCAGAGACTGCAACGCCATATATTGGAAGCGCGGGTAGGACCCTCAAAGAGAGGATGAGGAAACGCGTAAAAGCATTCCAGAACAATAAACGACACCTTTCAGACTTTGCAGATCATTGACTTTCGGAAAAACACAACCTGGACCCAATAACCGAAGTCCTTAAGTTATGTGGTGAGTGTGGGTGGCAGGAAAGCAGAGCACCGCGACCTTCGATCTATTGTTCTATCCCACGGAAATAAGGACAGATGGAGACGAAGACTGAGAAAGTATGGTGGGAGAAGTGCAGGGGAAATGGGAGAACCTTGAGAATATCTGCCCAGCGCGGATCGTCTACCATCACGAAACCATATGAGAACCGAACCTCGGTATTCAGAGGTGAGAGGCTAATGTCGTAGCGACAACGCCAACCGCGCGGCCCAACCGAAGTCCTTAATCAGATAAAAGATAAACAAGACTGATTATAGAGACACTTGTTATAAACAGTTTTCATTGCAAAAATAAGGGCAAAAGATTTGCAAGTGAATAAATATTCAATAGAAAGTTTAAAAAAAAGTATTAAAAAAAATAAAGCGAAATTCACATAAAATTGCTAAAAATTGTTAAATTGTAAAAGAAAAAAACTTACTTTAAACAAATTGTTATCAATTGTTAAAGAAAAAAAAGCTGGTTTTAAAGTTAAATGTTACAAATTGTTTAAAACAAAGTAGGCATGAACATGTCTGTAGAATTAAATTGTTTTAAAACAAAAATCGCATGGAATATCTAAGTACAGTAGACACTCGCTAATCCGGCACGTTTGGGACTTCGGCAGTGCCGGATTACCGAAAATGTCGGATTACTGAGCGCCATCTAAAAATAGCCGTTATTGCGAGGATAGCGGAAACACCGCTAAAATAGAGAGTCAAAAGGGCTATTAATAGGTATCAGGCCATTTTTCCGTGTTCTATTGTGATTTCTCTGATTTCGATAGTGATGGAAAATGTTAAAAACAAAACAAATAAAAATATATTTTTAAGTAGTGTTATATTTTAATACAGTACATACATACGCCCGACCTCAGCCGATTGCCCGCGAACTCTGCCGAACGCGCCGGGAAGGCTTATTCAGTGTAAAAAAAAACCCTTAGACCGATGCCGGATTATTGAATGTTCCGGATTATCGGATGCCGGATTAGCGTGGTTTTACTGTATTATTAATTTTCAAAAAAAAGCCTGAGGAAATCCAGAAATTCCCTGGATGAAATATAGCCTATAATGAATAAAAAAAGATGAGATAGTTTAAAAAGTAAATGAAGGAAGACAGCTTCAAGTAATGACTGAAAATTTCTCCTGTCACTTCAGAGAAAATGAAATACGTAAAGAATAAATAAAAACACTAAAAAAACAACAAAACAAATCTTCAAAGTTAAGTTCAACCTGAAGATTCTTGGAAATTTAATAATCTCTGACAGAAGACGGAAAAAGTTTCCATGGCGACATTTCATAATGCGATATTAATACGAAATTCAACCTCTTATTTGTCTGGATCTTTTTTTCCTTTTTCCTGGCAATGCTTTCTCTTTGTTTCATGGACACGTATGGATTTATTAAATTCCTTTCTGGCAATGAGGCACAGTGGGTATGGGTGGAAAAGGTAGGGGGTAGGGGAAAGGGGTCTGATGTTTTCGTTTCCAAAACCACCTTCTGTTGCATAGCTATTGATCCCCAGGGTTCACTGCCAAAAGTAGTATACATGTGTAATTCAGTTCCTCGAAAGCTGTCTTCCGCTTTCCCTCTTTTTTCTGTGTTTTTTTTTCTTCTTTTTTCCTAGGCAGATGCGAAAGGAAAGAAAAGAAGAAGTAAAAAACTCCAATGATGCAATTTCGCTATTCAATTGCTGAAGCGGAAATGAAAGGCAATAACAGTGCTATTGATATCCGAGAGATGCAACAACTTGGCGTCCAAGATGGATGCCCTAACACGAATGCCTGGCACCAAACATTATTCATAGCCGTGATTTTCACCGCAGAATCAAAGGGTGATGTTAACTTGGACGGATTTGCCCAGTGGGAGGGAAAATTTGTATAAAAAGGACTTTTTTCTTCTCTTTCGTATGATTAGATCCGCTATTTTTTTCTGGGTTTTTTTCTCTTACACAACCGTTGAAACAACAAATTGGATTGATAAGATTTTCTGTCGAAAACGAAAAGGATTTTGAATAATAATAATAAAAAAATATAATCGTATATTACAGATATATTTCTATGATATAAAATGAGTATAATCCCCTATCGGAACCGCAGTGCTGCCTCAAAAGAAAAAATGAGCAATAAAAAAACTCATTAATGAAGAATTAGGGAGAAAATTCATGTGCCAGCCGTTCGCCGGCCTCAATGAATTTTTTTAAAGCATAAGAAATTCAAACTGCGCATTGAATTATTAATAAATAACAATGGGTGAGACCAAAATGCTTATTCTTTAAAAAAATTCATTGAGGCTGGCGAACGGCTGGCACATGAATTTTCTCATTAATTTTTCATTATTGAGTTTTTTATTGCTATTTTTTTTTTTCTTTTGATACACCACTGCGCTTCCGATGAGCATTCGTATTAGCCTCAGTACGGAGACCTTGTTGTTTTACTGGTGACTGCTTCTTGTGTAGGATGTTATAATATAAACCCTTGCTCCAGCAGAAGATTACTTGTAACTAGACGCTATAAAACTTTTCGTGTGAAAACTAAGTTGTGAGAAAAAAACGAGTAAGACAGATTTTTATACAACTGAGTATATATTCTCTTAAAAAATCTGTTACAAATATTATGTTGTCCTAGTTCACTTATATGAAATTACTGCTTGTAAATCATATTCTTCTTGACTATTCAGTAATACGCTTGGATAACCTCGCTTCAAGATTAGATTACAAAAGTCTCTTTGTGAAATCTTTAAGTATTGTTACTTTGAACTCTTGACTCTTTAACTTTATACTCGTTACTTGTCTTAGCTAAACTGTTGTACTTGAATGAAAGTCGATGGTCAATGTCTTCGTGTCTTTGGACCGCCCGTGTTAAGTAGAATCAAAGACATACTTACAAAACTTGCTGTTGAATCATCTTCGATCTAACCTCTTGAATATCCGATTACTTGAGTGGATAATTCGGTTCCTCTTCGTTGGATTCTTCGGCTTTCGAACCCTTTAGAACGTTGTATAGTGATCGGGATTATTTCCTAAATCCTTCTCACCAAAATAAACTTTAATTCTGCAGTTTCATACATGTCAATCTTAGTTATGCATTTCTTATTGCAGGGACTAGGAACATTGGCGCAAGAAAATTCCTATTATCTTCGATGAAACAACGTTGGAATACATATTTGTTTACACCTCGGAAAACTCCATCTTTTTCTCTCAACCTCAGAATTCATTCATCGCAACAATACGTCTCGAGTTCACTGTTCAAAACAATCGTTACTCCTTGGCATCATGTGTATCTCTTCTTTATTTGAACGTGATTGTTGCGTTGTTCTTTTGTTTTTTTTATTTCCCTTAGATTATTCATGATTATTTTTGACTTCTCTTGGAATTGTCTCACGTTAGAAAATTGTTCAGGTAAGCTTTTCTCAATTCAAACCTACACTTCTGGCTGATGATCGCCAAAGAGCGTGAAACAGTTGTTCCAGGATGTCACTTGGTAAACAATTTGGTCTCAGCCATTATTGTTTATTAAGCATAATACTTCTTTCACACTCCTTACTAGTTATTATTAAACAAGCCTTTGCTTAAAATATCATAAATCAAACTACATAACATAAATTATTTACAGAAATTGAAATTTTTAATATTTTAATTTTACATAATCGATATACGGTATAAATATCGATAAGTTGCCTTATTATTATTATTAATCATATTATTTTCTATTCTACAAATTAAAGAAGCTTTATTAATATAAAGAAATAAACAAAATCTGTTAAACGGATTTAAAATCTGTAGAAGTTTCGGAAAACATCAAACATTTTAGTGTAGTGTTAATTCAAATTGTTTGAAAGTGAAATAACTTTAATTTTATTTAATTCATTTCATTCTGACGTGAATAGTATTAACTTATATAATCACTTCCGAGAGCAGGAATGGGACTCCTATTAGCAGTATGGTAACATGATAAAGTAAAGTTCATAAAGCAAAAAAGTGCTTTCATAATGTACAAGAAACCAAAGCTTTCTGAGATAGGAAGTGATCACTGACCGGTACTCATTTACTTTTCCCCTATTATAAGTCATAAGGCGGTGGTGACAGACGGACGGACAGAATGAACTTTCGTAGACGAAGTCGCTAAAAAGGGGGTGGCATTTTTTTTATAGACTTCCTGATAGTTAAAATTTTGACAACAAGTGATCTAAGACTAATTAGAAACGTTTCACGTATACTGGATTTTTTTTATATAATTTATATAAAAAAAACACAAGATATATAAAGGAATCGACTAGTTTCACCGCCGAAAGACGGCTTTTTCAAAAGCTTCTTGGAAAAAAAAAACCGTCTGTCGGCGGTGAAACTAGTCGATTCCTTTGTTTATCTTGTGTTTTTTTTTTATATAAATTAATTGCATGTTTAAACTAATCAGGTGTATGGCTTCATTAACGCGTTTAAAAGTGACCTAAGACATTCTAAAAGAATTTATCCTCCAAAATCAAAATAAAACTCTACCACTTTTGAATTCCAATTGAGATACTTGTACTATAGCGTCTCTTCAAAGAAAATTAAAATTCTACAAAGCATTTCACAGTCAAATTGAGAATAATATACTGAGAATGTAAATGTATTTTTAAGATATAAATTGTTGACGTCGCAGATATAAAGAAACTTTTTTTAAAAAGCTAGTTTTCTATCCAAACGTCTCAAACAGCTGTTCACTTGTAAATGGAGGTAGTTTGGAATTCTGAATTCTTTATATCGGTGAGACTTCGGCCTATAAAAGTGCAAAACTCAATCTGCAATGTTCAATGATCGAAATGTAACCTTTAAAGAACATTGTAATAATATTTATGTTAAGAGCTCAGTGTAGTCATTTCATATTGAAATGAAACTGAAGGATTTCTGAGTTTAAAGCATTTCAATTTAGGTTGTTATTGAAATAAACAGAACAAAAGGAAGAACTCTGCTCTGAAATTTCTTAAGACATTGTTTTGGAGTTATATAAAAACGAAATAGAGTTGGTGGCCCAGCTTTCGAATCCCGTAAGGTAAGATTAAGAAACAAAATGAAAAATCACAGATGAACAATGACTACAAACAAACAGTAAACAAGTGGATATTATTTTGTGCTAAAGCATAAATTTAAGGGCGACCTATAATAATATAAAAAATTTAAAAATAATAAAAATAAAAGGAAGGGCATCAATGTAAGGAAAAATAAAAAAAAAGTTAGGAAATTAAGAAAGAAAAAAAATCCCACCAGGACATTGAGAACAAAAAGATTCAGAGAAAAAAAAACAAGGTAATTAATGCTTTTAGATAGTGTCAAAAGCAAAGCGGTCCCATAATATGCACAATTGTATAAACAAAATGATTAAAAGCAAGAGCATATAAATGCAAGACCGTTCCTTTATGTTTTACAGGCAAGCTGTAACCTAGAGGTTGCTAATACAATGCTTAGTACATCATTTGGATATGTTAAAGAATTTATGAAACAATACGTTAGTAAATATTAACAATGAGGTCCAGTTGCCAATTGTTAGTATTGTTATGTATGAAGCATCAGTATTATTACTGTGTTAATTGTTATCATTATTACTAACACTGCTATGGAAAACGTTAATTTTGGGGGTCAGAGAGGATCCTACAGGTCTGATTTTTTTTTTACGTGGTCACCTACTTTTTGATGCTGAACACAATGGTGAAGGTTTCATTCTAATATATCTAACCGATTGGCCTTTACAGAGTGTGACATACAGACAACACAAAAGCAAGAGCGGTTCCCTATGTTAACTGTAACATGGGACCGCTAAAAAAGCAGATATACGGATCCGAACCGACAACCTTCAGTACATGAGTCGGACACAACTGAAATGAGATGGTTGCATTTCTAACATTTAAGCTAATAGAGGAAATCCAATGAAAACAATGCCAAATATCTCGAACATAGGGAGAGTTGGCCATACCATATTCCTACGGTGTTTGGGCCTCTAAACATGATAGTGAAGTCCATTTATCGACCCGACCTTTCGTTCGGAAGTTTTTAGGGGAAGATAATGAAAACAATGCCAAATATCTCTAACAAGGGGGGGGGGGCGTTGGTCCCTGAAAATGCTCCATTCTTCAATGTTTGGGCCTCTGAACACGATGGTGAAATCCGTTTGTCGATCCGACCTTCCGTTCGGGAGTTGTTAGGGAAGGACAGATAGCTACAAGAGAAACAGATAGCTACCGATTTTGGTCGCTATCACAAATAGTTCTCAAATGGGTCGCTAATGATTGATTGTTGTTGGATTTTTTTTTTTTTTTTTAATCCCACGCTGATTTCAGTGCGCTATTTTTAATGGCGAAAGAGCAATAGAGAATATGCTGCGGCAGGAAGAAGGTATGAAATTGAGAACAAGTCGTTAAACAGAAGATAAACAGACAAAGAAGACAGTAAGAAGCATCCGGGGTTAAAGTATTGAATGATACAAATGGCAAAGTCTGATAAAAATAGAAAAAAAAGCGGAAAAATAGGCCTAAACACGAGACTTATATTTAGTGAACTACTTGAACGTTCGTTGAATTATTAATATTGATAGCAACAAGGAGAAACACACATAAACATTACGTAGAAAGTTCGTGCTGATGAATAAATGGATTGGAACCGTCTACATTTGGTTCCAGGTATTTTACTGCTTTGTGTTATGCCCCAAAGAAAATAGTCCCTCTTTGAAGTTTACAAGAGTTATTACAGTGCGGCCTGTTTTATCAATCATTAACGCTAATCTGTTTTGCAATCTTTTTAATTAAGTAATTTGATTAAATAATCAAATTTTTGTATTTGTTTTTCCTTACAATCACAGAAGAGGAAATTTTAGAACAATTACATGTTGGGAATTGGAAGGATATCTGGCCTCACTTAAAGGTGATAAAGAAACAACAGATAGTGGAATATACTGTTCTGAATTTATTACATGGTAATTTAGGCTTAACTTATATTTTGAATTTTGGCTTTCGAACTAAAATGGATATTAAAATAGAGCAATCCAAATAAAAAGTTTTTAAATAACTAAAATCTCAACTGATAAATATTAAAAAATACATTTAATGAGAATTAATTTTATATGTACACAAATACGAAACGGAATTTTTTTCATGCGAATCAGTAAAATAATAGATCTTTTACTACCCTTATTTGATCTTTGAGATGATCTGCTTAGGTAATAAAATCTATCAAAACCGGAATAAAATTTTACCATTTGCATGAAAAAGCAGCTATTGGGGAAATCTAAATTATAAATACCTTTCAGCGTAGCCTAGTGGTCTAGGCGGAGGGCCTCCCATTTATCAGATGTGTCGGAACCTGAGTTCGAATCCCGGCACCGGCTGGATATTTCCGTTTCCTTTCAAGGGTTTATCAGCCTCTTTCTCTTACGCTTCGTGTCTCAACAGGAAACCATCTCAGTCTGTTTCCCAAGAAAATTCTGTGGGTTTATCCATAAAATCGCGAAGAGTCGGATACGACTGGTGGCCTCAGCAAAAAGGTTAAAAAATGGAATATTTCATAATTTTTGAGAGGGAGTATTATCTCATTTTAAAAATGAAAGGATAAAGAGTTTGAACACATCTCAGTTAAATAACTAAATTTAAGTTAGAGAAACGATTATACAAGCGTATTTTAGAATTTTTGTTATAAAATTGCATCTTCACTCAAAGTGCAAAACTCAATCTTTAAATTAATTGTTTTGTATTAGCCTTGGATAAGTCTACATTAACGAATTAATATCAATTGTAAGTATATCATGTACAATCGACAATTCCGTACTTATTTCGATTTCAGTTAGTGTTGTTCTAAATGACGATATATACGAATGTTAGTACATTGCCAACAACTTTTTTTTTTCCTATCACTTCTTATGTATTTCATTTTCTCAGAAGATATGAATACATTAAAAAAAATATTTCCGCCGCGCATCTACCGCGGTAAGTGTATTTCCCAAAGATGAAAAAATGTTTAAAACTGCGTTTACAACTTTGAGGACATGATCGACTTCTAAGCCCTGACCACTAAAAATTCGTGGTCTTACTGACTTTTTATTTGTAGTTAAAAGTTTGTGGCAATAGTTGTAAAAACAACGACAGGATAAGGTTTTGAAGATATGAAAAAACGTCAAAAGTGGGTTTCTGTGGGCTGCCATTTTGAAACAGGTGATCCGATTTAATTGAAATACAATGCCAGCCGAGGCCTTAAAGGTATCTAGCACCTATAAAAATGTTAGCTCAAAAGTTCAAAATTTACGGCAGTCACAATTTTGAGGTCTCCCCCCCCACACTTCTAAGGCACGCCCCCTAAAAACACGAGAACAGATTTCGACTTTTTTGCTACTTATATGTAGTTAAACCAAAGCTCTAAAAGATCTAAAATTTTGTGGAAAAAGCTCTAAAAACAACTTGAGTATAAGGGCTTGAAGATAAGAAAAATCGTCAAAAATTGGAAATTATATATATTCTTTGAATGCAATAGTTAATTTTGAAAATACACTAATGAATACTCGTCAAAGTTAATTTTGAGCTGTCGTTTCATGGAATTTAATAATCTCTGCCAGTGCAGCGGAAGGAAAAGTTCGGAGAGTGCTATTGCACAATGCGACGTTAACACGGAATTTGTCGTATTCAATTTGAGGAGATTAATGACAGTAAATAGACTAAAATCTTATTAAATTATTCGTTATATCTTTTGAGAATAAGATAACTATTATTAATAATTAATAAATTTAACTACAATTCAATTTCATTGTTTACTAAAAGCTTAAGTTTGAAAGTTTGAAATTAATTTGGAGATGCTTATTGCTCTAGGCAGCAATAATCTATTCGTTCTAGAGGGTTCTAGTGTTTATTTACGTTTCAAAACCTCGAGCAATCAAAGAGACGCGCCGACGATTCGCTGCCATTAGCGGAGGAGGCGGAATTGTAGAACGGAAGGCGAATTGGAAGGCGACCAAAGTTCTCCGGCAGTCGATACACATTCGGAATTTGGTTAAATGAAGACGAGGCTGTTTTACTTACGTATTCAGCAGATTCGGGATTTGTTTTATAAAGATAGAATTCCGAAGAGTGCTTTCCATGCAAGCAACAGCAGGGCAACGAATTTGACTTTAAGATAAAGGAACCTAAGCACGACAGATATTTTGATCTTTAAAACATACAAACTCAGCGAAATATTTGTTAAAGTCAAATTCCCGTCGATTCTGAGAACGAAAAGGGAAAGGGAAGGTTTAAGAATAAAGACATTTATATTTCCCACAGCGAAACGATGGGGAAAAAAAAAAGAAAAGAAAAAAAAAAACCTAATTGAAGCGAATTCAAACTTCCAAATTTAAGTAAATGATTAAAAATTAATTATAATTTGTAATATTATAAACAATCAGAAAATATCAAACATAATAATCTATATTACTAAAATCTTTTATTTCTCTGTCTGTCTGTCTGTCTGTCCGGCGCAATTTTCTATGCGAATGAAAAATAGAAATAATTTTTACAATGAAATTTCCGCGACGGGAATTGAACCTGCAACCTTCTGATCCGAAGTCGGATGTTGTTATCCATTAGGCCATATGGACTACAACTCTTTTCATATTGTTTTTTGACTTATATCTCCACAATTGTTGTGTTGTTGTTGTGCCCCAGTGTTAGTGCAACAATGGAAAACGGTTTTTCATTTTTTATTGTCACGAGGAAGTCGATTAATTCAAAATGAGCATTATTGAACTTCAAAATGTTGCGTTAACTGCTTTCTTTGGAATCGAGTTTTGTTAGATTATTTTAAATTTTATTTTCTTCTTATTATTACTTTTAACAATTGAATTGTACCTTATTAATATATTTTTGTAAAAACAACTAAACTTATTGATTCACGTGTTTTTGAAATTTGTTTAAGCTTCCAACTATTTTGTTTTGTTGTACTTATTCCAATTTTATTATGCTTGAAAAAGAGATGGCTTGAAATGAGTCTTCAAAACTTCAAAATGTTGCTTTAACCCCTTTCATTGGAATCGATTATTCTTGGATTATCTCATATAAACCATCGTTTTATCATCGATAATCAATTAGTATCGAAATGGACAACGAGAGAAAGGATGAGATCTTTTCAAAGAACTGTTAATAATGTCGTAATCTCGGCCATTCTTGACTACAGGTAAAATTTGTCTGAAGTCTCCGCCAAAGAGGAAAATTTGTCTAGAGTCACAAGTCATCAGAATTTGGTTATCTTCACTCGAAAGAATAGTCACAATCAATTCGTCGCCAGGAGTATCGTATATAAGCTATGATCTTCATTTAACATCTATATCAACCAACGTCCATCTAAATAAATCTCTTCTTCAAATATCTATAACGAACAATCTGTACACGGAAGATGGCCTAGTAATAATAAAAGATCCATAAGCAGGAAGTACCAAATTCATAAAAATAATAATCACGAAATCAAACTAAAACTAAAGCAACTGAACAGTAAATAATAACGAAATCAAACTAAAACTAAAGCATCGGAACAAAATAAATAATCACGAAACCAAACTAAAACTAAAGCAAAGGAACACAATAAATAATCACGAAATCAAACTAAAACTAAAGCAACGGAACAAAATAAATAATCACGAAATCAAACTAAAACTAAAGCAACGGAACAAAATAAATAATCACGAAATCAAACCAAAACTAAAGCAACTGAACAATAAATAATCACGAAATCAAACTAAAACCTA
>JAFIDM010000179.1:37401686-37422212 GCA_023159025.1 Thereuonema tuberculata | reverse complement strand
AGAGTTATACTTTGTTGTACTAAAAGTCATATAGTTGTTCAATGAATGCTAATGTTATCTTCACTTTATATTCTTCAAGTCGTGTTTGCGTTTGGCTCCCTAACATCTTGGTGTATTAACAAATTAGAACGTTACTTACAATGTTTTGAGATCGTTGGTTATTTATCTGTTCCTTGATAAATATCACCTGCATAGATTAAACCCTGCATCTGGAAGTACCGATCAGTAATCACATCAGTCCAATGATCCCTTCTGTTTCGTGATGCTACGATCCATTTTATTTGTTAAGCCTAACTCGCCTGTTGACTAAGAATTCATTTCGATTCATTTTAAATCTGCTTGATTTAATTCGACAACTATTTCAAACTTTGCTTTATGCATTTAACTTAACTATAACACAGTTAAATGATATCTCATCTTATATATTAACTTTACTGGCCATGTCAAAAGCTTCATCGCTAATTCTTGACAATACCGGACGACCGCCATAATCGTATTTCTAACAATTCAGACTTCCGTAAAATCGGCACTTAATTTCCGGTCTCACAATTTCTGATGTCATCTCAAAATAAATAATTATTCATTATCACTTTGAAGTATAAAATACTTTTAAAGCCAGTTTCTTAATTTTATTTTAATTTTACATTTTAAAATTAAAATTTCTTACAGGTAACTAATTGAATACTCAATGTCGAAGTTTTTTTATAGAACTTAATATATATTGATTTGTAGGTTGTAACAGTTTTCGTTTGCATTGCTATCAACAATTCTAACTTCTTAAGAATTATTCAGGATGGTTTAAAAACAGGTTCACGCTTTTTTTTAAAGTTATTTTTAGTAAATGGGAACCTTCTTTGGGCTAACCTTTATTATTTAACGAAATTTCGAATTTTGTTCTCCTAAACTTACGATCAACAATTGCATCCAAGCTGTAATTAGAAAAAGAAATTTACGATAATGTTGAATTTATATTCGAAATATGACATAAGAAACAAGGCCTAGTGTTTCATTCATGTACTGCATGACGTTTTAATGCTTTCGTTTTAGTATTCTACGGTTTTTGTGTAATTGGTTTGTTAAATAAGTTTTTACGTTTTCTGATCCTGAAGAAGATTCTTGAAGACTGACTTCAATATGCCTTGTGTAACATTGTCAAATGCTTGCATATTTAAATTTGCAAACTCTTGTAGCAAATGAAGTTCCCAAGTTTTCTTACGGTGCAGACCACCATTGGAGAAACGAACAAAAAAAAAATATATATTTTATATATATGATTTTCAACCATTTTCTGACCACTGCAGAAAGAAGGTCTCCAAGTTTTTTTTCCCAGTTTTTTTTTTTTTTTATCGAAGCTTCGTCTGTCAATCATATCTAACAAAACTTTTAATTCCATTTACCTTGTGGACGCTTTCTTAGCTTCCTTTTATTCCTCGAAAACCAATTTAGAATTTCTGTTGACCATCTATTATCATTACGTCTTGCTACTTGGCCAGCCCAATTCCATTTGAGCTGTTTTATAGCGATAATAATGTCAAACATCATGGTTTTTTTGTCTCACCCATACATTTCGTTGCGGTCACGTCTTGTGTTCCTACAATGCATCGTTCCATGCTTCATTCAGTTGTTTGCAGTCTCTGAATTATTTTGCTGGTCAACGTCCGTGTCACCGCACCATATGTTAGGAGTGGTAATATACATGTTTACAGTATAATATACAGTATAATACAGTTCAATAGTACAGTATTTCTCTCAAAAACAGTCCATGCGACTTAGATTCTACGATTAATTTCTTGCATAAAGCTTCCATCATGCTACTTTGTTGTCTAAGATGTAGATAATTCTTTTAAATTCCTGTAATTCAAAATTACCAATTTTAATTTGTTGCCTATTAATACATCCTTCAAACATAATCTTCATTTTCTTCGTTTCCTTTAAGCTTTCATTGGCAACTTCTTGTATCATCAGTGCTCCATTCCGTCGCATCTTTAGCTAGAACAATGACATCATATGCAAACAGACGGTGGCTTAAATAGTCACCATTAATATTGATGCCTCTGTTTTTCCAGTCAAATTTCCTGGAAATTTGACTAGAAATACTTCGTGAAGTACTGCTGCAAATACATTGGAGAGATATTATCTCCCTGCCTGACAACTTTTCCTAGCCTGTATCTTTGGTACAACGAATTATTGCCGTTGCATCTTTATAAATACAGTGAAACCTCCGAATAGCGGACAGTCACGGGACCGGAAGTTTCGTTCGTTATTGGGAGGTGTCCGCTATTGGGGAGGACTATCTTTTTTTCAATTTTTAGCTTATAGCATATCATTTAATGAAAAATTACGTACAATCGTAAATTTCTACAATTAACATTGCCCTATGAGAAAATATGAACAATTGCAAACTGTTTACTGTTTTCCTTTTTAAATGAATACTAACCATTAGTCTTACTTAAAATAATAATAAAATTCATTATAGTATTAATTTTGTCATTATTTTAAGTAAGACAACGGATTAGAAAATTAATTTTATTAACTAAAGTAATCAGTTAACAGAGTTTGACATTTCTTTTTTGCATTGAAAACATGTTTCTCAATATGAATATTTAAATTGTTTAACTTTGCAAGGCCTCAGAGTCCCCTTTGCTTCCAACGCCTTTTCTTGCAATAATGGCCAACTAATGGGAATTGTTTTTGCTCGTGCAGCACAAAACTAACCGAAGATAACAGAGTCGATCGCACTTGTCTCCGTTTCCGAACTTTGATGTGTTTGGAGTTTTCGTTGGAGTTCGTGACCCATAATTTCAAAATTTCCTCTGGACGCTACGTATTACTGTAGACTGATTCTATTGCTTTTGAAAAACAACCCAAGATTGTTCATTTTCTGTAGAATGTTATCAGTTATTGGGAGTGTCCGCTAATCGGAGGTCAATACACGGAAACGTCTACATTAAGGGACTGGGGAAAAATTGTCCGCTATTGGGGGTGTGTCCGCTTTTCGGGAGTGTCCGTTAGTGGAGGTTTCACTGTATTGATAAGAAATAATGATAAGCTCTACATAGCTGATGTCAATATAGTGGCATCCCTAAGCACTAACAACAGCAGACATGTTATTAGCTGAGCCAAAAGCCTTTTCGTAATCAATAAATCCAATATGGAGTGGCGTCTTATATTCATTGGTTCTCTCAATGACTTCTGTTAAAATATGAATATGATTAATCGACTGTATCCACTACGAAATCCATCTTGCTCTCTTGGTTGGGCAGAATCTCAAGTTTTCTGCAAACGAATGGTAATAATTTTCATACATATTTTATATAAAACTGGCAAGAGACTGATAGGCCTATAATTCCCAAGATTTTCTTTCTCCTTTTTTTAAAAATCATACTACGTATTAACACTGTATTCTTCTAATCTGGTTCATCCTTAAGGTTCTAATATTTAGTAAAACGAGTAGTCTAAATTCCTTCCATTTTTTCTCCCGCTTCTTAGAAAATATCTGCTGTGATTCCGTCATGTCCTAGTGCTTTTCCTTTCTTCATGCATTTGATGGCATATTTATTTCCTCTTTCAGTAAATAATAATAGTAAACACTGTAAGGTTTTCCCATCGAATTCTACTTTTTCAAAATTAATATTTCAAACTGTGGATTTTGAAGTTCTAAAAAATCTGAAACATAGAAACGATATAATAAACCTTAAAACAGATGTATAGAACATATAAATAAAACTGCTGAATTACTTTATTATACTGAGAATTATCTCAGCATATTCTCATGTGCGTGTTTATAATATCCTGATACCATTTTTATCATAAATGATAATTTTCCATGCATCCTCTTAAGATATAGTTTAAAACACTCCTTTAATTAAAAAACAAATAACAATAAAACAATAAAGCCGTGACAAAAATCTTGAGATTCTTTGAATGTTTAAACTTTAAGCATTTGAAGAATCTCGAGTTTTGTCACGGCCATATTTTTTTTTATTACATTTGGAGTCTCTTAGATTTGGAGTTATAATGAAACACACCTTGCTTTTATTTGTATGATGATTAAACTTTTATTTGGAATATATAACTGGGCCCCAATAAATAACAATAATAATGCTACAGTACTAGGAGACAAAAAGAAAGGTCTTATTTATGGACTCAAATGTTTGGATGAACCGTGTATTTACGTGGGGGAGACGGGCCGAACGATGGCGGAGCGGGTCTCGGAGCATGAAAGGGCAATCCGTAATGGCTACAAAGAGTATTTGACTTTTCGGCATTCAAGGGACACCAAACATATAGTGGACATACAGCGACCCATTGTAATGGGCCGTTGCAAAAAGGATTTCATGAGAAAATGCATGGAATCCTTTTTTATTTTAACAACTAATGGTGCTTACAATGAATGGTTAACCGTACCAACTATGGCTGAATATGGTTTCAAGAAGAAGATGAGAAAAAAAAAAAAAGCTCACACGGGCTTTGAATCAAGCTCATCGTTCCATCAAGGGATTAACGCATTCCATACGGAAAACTGCCGAGTATTTGGAAAAAATCCTCCCGCAGTCGAAATTGGTCCAAGTCTTAATGCACGCTGCTCAGGCCTTTCACAGCCAGTATCGACGATCCAGTTCTATACACATTAAAAAATTAGTGGTCCTCAGTCTAAAAAGATGGCCTATTAATATTGCTCACGTACAAACGGTCATTAATCTTAGTTCTAAGAACCTAACCCCTTATCAACTTCAGGCAGTAGGAAAGGGCCTTCAATTCAATTGGCCCAAAAAACCGCAGCTCGTGAATATAATTTCCCCCATTGAAGCAGTGCTCATCAAGATGCCCGATAAGGACGCCGTAAGGCTTACCAGAAACAGGCATTGGACAATAGGAGGCATTGCACAAACCATATGTGCTCAGCCCCTCACCACCCCCATTAACCCATTGGAAATCAAGGGCCTAAGGGACATTAAACAAGATTCCAGTGTCACCGTGCTGGAATCCGATAAGGGTAAAAATCCGGTAATTATGGACACACGCGACTATCTCCGCATGGCACAGAAATTCCTAAACCAAGAAACAGGTATCCAGCTTGTTACTACGGAAAAAAACAAGGCAATTAACCAACTCCGAAGAACAATTAGAAGGTTACGGAAAGACGACTTAATAACTGAGGACCTAGCGCTATACATGAAAGACGCCAATTTGAAACTAACTAAGCTACGTGTATTGCCCAAGGTTCATAAAAGCAAAGACGAAGATGGTCTCTTCCCAGCCAGGCCTATTATAGCTTGCACTGACACGGCGGTTAAAGCTCTCTCTGATCTGGTGTTTCAGAAGATGAAAAGCCTAAACGTCAAGTCCTTTTACAGTATTCCTAATAGCATGCAGTTTGTCAGCAAAGTTAAGAACGCAGAAACACAGGCTGATTTCAGCTTATTCTCGCTTGATGTGAAAACTCTCTTTACTTCCATCAATTTTGACATTATTATGAAAGCATTGTCACACATTGCTACAAAAACCCTGCGACATTTCAATAAACAGTTGCATTTTGAAGATTTGATCCCCCTGATAAAGGCCATATTTGAAATGCAAATCTTTGAGCATGACTCCACATACTATCAACAAAAACACGGTTTATTCATGGGACTGGCAGCTTCAGCGTTAATAGCCGAATGGATTATGATCTTCATTGAAGATTCCGCCGTGATGTTGTTAGACGAACGACAACTACAGATGCCCATGCTTTTCAGATATGTGGATGATCTTCTTGTTTATGCTCACAAAGATCACATTGAAGCGATTCATGACCTGTTCAACAACGTACACGAAGTCATCAATTTCGAAATCGAGCGTGATCAAGACCGGTCCATTGCCTTCTTGGACACCAAAATCACAGCCACAAATGCGGGATTTCAAACGCAAGTCCATCGAAAACCAACCCACTCCTTCATTACCCTGAACTTTCAGTCGTTTTGTCCTACAAGCTTTAAAGTCAACATCATCACCATGGCAGTGCGCAGGGATTTCATTTTATCAAGTACGCAGGACGCTTTCAACAATGAATTAAGGATCATTTATTCTATCCTCCAAAGGAATGATTACCTTAAGTGGTTTATAGACAGACATTTCAAACAAACTATGTTCAAACTATATAATAATGACTGCCCATCCAGCTTAAAGAATATGAAACATGTCGCCATTGACTTTCACCCGGACTTATTACCCAAGGTCAACAAGGTACTTAAGGACCTCAATATTGTTGCCACTTCGGCCTGCCGCAATTCTACCAGAACACTTGTTAATAACCGTAACACGGATATACAGCGCAGAAATGATGATAGCAAGTACAAAGGGGTCATTTATGAACTACAATGTTCCGAGTGCCAAAAAATTTACCTTGGAGAGACCAGCAGATGGGTACAAGACCGCGTGAATGAGCATAAACGAGCCTTATTAAAAATGATAAAACATATAACATAGTGCAACACAAATTAAACACGGGCCATCATTTTAACGTCAGGGACCCTAAAATTGTGAAGAAAGAGAAAAATGATTTCCGACGTAAATGTCAAGAGTCCGTAATGATAGCATCCTCTACTTCCTGCATCAATGACTGCGTCTCCGTGAGGAGTATTTACCAATATGGTTTCAGGAAAAAAACCAAAAGATCATTGAAAAAAAAAAAATGCAACACTTGTGTGTTGATAAACACACACACGTGCTTACATCTATCATCGACAGGAACAGTGCAGACGATCTCCGCCAGGCGCGCAAGTGCTTCCCGCACTAAAAAAACAGCATTTGCATAATCTCGACAATTGGTCCGTGAGACCATGCTTACCATTGGCTGTTGATGGGATATTCGTCTATTAAAGAAGCTGGACGTCAATCCAATAACATTCACTGAAGTTGCCACGCAGCGACGTGGCGAAACTAGTCTGATTTTTTATTGTATATATGTCTTTATTTTTAATCACTTTTTTAGACTGTGTGTTGGCTAAAGAACTTATCAAACCTGATCCACACACGTTAATCTTATTGAAAAAAAAAATTAATTATCTTAAACCATAAAGTTGGTTTTTAAAAAAAAAATTTTTTTTTATTTTTTTTAATTTTTAATTTTGTTAAATTTTTTATTTTTATTTTAAACTTTCTGGTTTATATAAATTTTTTAATATGTTTTTTCGTTGCAATATCTTAATTGTTTACCAGTACACAGCCCAGGGTAGCAGTGTGTTCCTTCACAACAGTTCCAATGAGAAAGGAATAGAGAAGAAAAAGAAGAGGAAAAAAAAAAAAAAAAAAAAGCTCATCACAACAACAGTACGGGGCAATGTGAGGATCGCAAGGCAGCTTCAACTTTCCAACACTAGGAGGTTTAAGATTGTGAAGACATGCAAATCAAGACTGATCACGTCATATGACGCAACACGCTGTATTTTGAATAATTCTTTCTGTATAAAACATTGATGCATTGTAATTCAAATTCACTTGAAAATAGTCACGCTATAGTGACTGAAACGTTGTATTTTTAAATTATGTTTTAAATATACTATTTAAAATAAGCAGGTGTGTCGGCTTGGTGTTTGATTCCTAAAGACATGATCAGCACACGTAAAAGTTTCAAGTATAAGTACATAACTGTTCCATACCTCCTTTGTAGGTCTTTTCTCCTACAATATTTATTGTGATAAAAGATTTTCAACATCTCTGAATAAATGTAATAACTTACATTTAAGCAAATTTTTATTCATCTCTGAATAAATGTAATAACTTACATTTAAGCAAATTTTCGAGGGAATGTCGTTCCCTCTTTCTCAAGCCTATTTACAATGAGTTAGCGAAATTTGTTTTTGAACAATCAAATTATTACATGCTGTTATATATCTTACGTATATATTGTTAATAATAAATAATAATATCACAACTTTCTATTATTAATAATTTCCTGAAACAGAAAAAAACAATGTTCGTATGTCGATACTTACAACAAATGATTTGAAAAATTTTCTATTTGTTAGTTATTGCTAATTCTTCTATTGTAACCTTATTATTGCAATTTTCACACAGCTTCTCAATAAAAACTTTTGCTATTCTCACAAAATATTCGTTAACTTCAATTCTTTTACTCCTATTGATATTTCCTTCCTTTACATACTTTCAATCATTTTTCGCGTTTTTGTTTCTTTCTCCACACAAAATTTTAATTTCACTATTAACGCAGTGCGTTTTTTTCTTACAATGTTCAGCAAACTCTGACTTATCTATTAATTGATTTTCTATGTAGTAACCGTGTTCTATCATACGTTCCTTTACCGTTCTTTTACTTTGTATTTGGAAGTTTTTAACCGGTGTAAATAAAATCAGGTAATTTTAAATCATTTAAAAATTAATTACACCGAAGTTTATACATTAAAACATTAAAAAATTGAAACATAAATCAAATTTAACGTGTGTGACAATATTAATACATAAATAGAAAAAAGAAAGCACACAACTAAACAAAACATTCACTGAGCTAATTGGTTTTTGTATCAGGAATAGGAGACAGTACTGTTTCTACATACCAAACTCTCATCAGTCCGACTCGCCCAATATACCCAGCTCAGTGCAGATGGACCATATACAAAACGGACAGAGAAACAAGATAATGACCCCTCAATTAAAAAACATCAAAAAACAAATCAAGAATGAAAGGGTACACAATTCCCGTTAGCATTCCGCTTGGCTTATGAAGGATTAATTTATTAAAAGGTTAGTATTCACCCTTATTATTGTTTGTCCATCAAGAGTTGAGACTTAGCCACACCTCTTCAAACGGACAATACATTTCACAATAGGGGTGAGGGTTGTAAAAGAAAAATTTGGGAAAAAAAAACATTAGGAAAAAAATTAAAAAAACTTACTATTAAAGAAAATGTTTGTCCATTTTGTATATTGTTCTTCTTCACTGAGCTAGATATACTGGGCGAATCGGACTGATGAGAGTTTGGTAACTCGAAACAGTATTGTCTCCCATTCCTGGTACCAAACCCAAAAATATCTGTGAATTTCTGTTTAATTTCTGTTTTTCTTTTTAAGTATTAAAAAATTGAGTTTAAATACTATGTATTAATTTTTCGATATTTGATAATGAAACGCATTCCGTAGTTCTCAAAAAATCTAAAATTTTTAATAAATATAATAATAAATATTTATTGTTAGATAAAATAAGATTCGGCCTTAAGTTTTAATGTCAAAAGTTTAGGCCTAAATTAATTTGCATAGCTTATTCGTGATAATTAAATTAGTAGTTAAAGAAAAACTCTACTAATTAATTTTTTCTAATTTTTTTTAGCACTTAATTTTGAATTCTTGCAACTCACAACAAAACCTTGGGTGTTGAAACACAACCGCCAAGTTTCCAATCTGTCCTCAGAGCCTGTGGTAAGAAGAATATTTCTGCAATTTTATTATTCCATTTGTTCCCGCAGGGGGATATTCAGCAGTGTCCCTTCCTTCCTACCCTTCTGATCCAGCGACTAGATTGGAGCCCAGCCTCTGACGGAAACCCGTTCAAACGATTGCGGGATTTGAATAAGTAATGGCGGCAACGAGCATTAGCATCCATCCATCAAACTGACTGTAGGCCTAGCGAATAGCCAGCGTGCGCCTCCCTTTTTATCTGGCTTCCGTCTGCTCGCGAACCAAATAATCCTCGTTCTGCCGTCGAGTTTCGTTTAGTTTTTGGAATGAAATTCTTAAAGGGGCGTTTCGAGAGGTAGTTGTATGACTTTCACGGTGCCTTCCAAAGCCTTTTTCAAATTAATCTTGGGGGAGATTTCCCGGGCGCCTGGGTTGTTCAGCCGGGGACGAGTTTTGACGTGATGGACGACGCAGGGATCTCTTTGCAACTGGGTAACTTTATCTCAGCTGAAGACAAACCGGACAGGAAAGGATTAGAACCTGATACTGCATTCGAGTCAGTGGATTTAATTAAAGCTCGAAATTCAGTTGGTATCAAAAAAGGTAATTTTGGTAAATCACTGTAATAAATTCACCTAAAGGATAATCAGGGTTGAAAAACACGCACCAATCGTTATGAAATCTAATCAAAATGATACTTTTTTTAATTTTCCTGTAGCATATCTCTAACCATCCTTTTAAAGGAAGGTAATGATAGCGATTAGTAAACCAATGACAATGCTTCGCAACATCTTCTCATACGTATAAGAAAATATAATTGATTTTGCTTTAATTTCATTATTATTATAAATGTGATTGTTGCAAATGCAAAAGGCGCAATTGTTGCGATTATTGTGATTGTTGTGATTGTTGCGATTAATGATAATTTAATGATATTTTAATGATACTTGTCCACAGACGGACAGACAAACCAGGATTATTAGTCTTCTGATACTTATCAGAAGACTAAAAACCAAGGAAAAAAAAATACCTGTTTCATTATCTATACGAAACTTCAGCGACCCCCCAGATGTTTCAATTTTGGCCACTTCATGTGAGACAGGAGTTGACAAGAACTTATATTTCCCCCACCTCTAAGTCATAAGGGTTCCGATGAGGTACGCCTCATGGCTGTCCGACTTGTAGTTTGGGCTGTAGAGAGATGGCAGAAACAGCTTCTCCATTACTCTTCTGTATAGAGGTTCACTCAAAATCAGATTAAAAATTTGGGATCCCTCATTGAGACTAGTGCGTCTGCATTCTGCCATAATCTGTGGCAGAATCGAGTTGGCACGATAACTCAATCAATAAAAGATCTGTTTTACATTAGCTCAGTTTCTCAATCGCTTTGATTCAGTTGCCCAATAGTTTGGTGCCATATATCTTCCCGATTTCAAAAATAGCAACAGAACCTTGAAATTTTGGAGATATGAAAGTTGTAGACACCGAAGCCTTAAGAGTTGGATCACTGCATAAAATCTACAAGGATTATTCGAGTAGCTGTCATTTTCCGATGTATTCCAAAACTAGAAAGTTATAACTATGAAACTTTCATTTGACGTTAAGCTACTCAGTAATTTACTAAGGGTCGATCCATTGTTTGAAATGTTTTCCTGAAGGGTTGAGGTTCATAGTCAGCGTGTATTCGTCAACAGTTTTTAAGCCTCAAGATGATGTTGACACTTGACATGCTTGTTTACGTGCAGAGAAAACGTATTTCTGAAAAACAATTCTTATGTAGTTCCTTACTCAGAAATTAGCACTGAAGATAGTAAAAATTTACATAGAAGAGTTTTACAGTCGAAAATGTAGAATATCTGTGATATTTTAGTAATACATATTGTATTAATCCTTTGGTATTTCATTAACTTGTGCATCTAATGATATGGTTAAAATTTACTGAAATTAAGCAAATGAAGAAATGCGGACTTAATTAATTTTTGAGTAAATTGAAAATGTACATTTATTTGTATTAGGCAAACATTATCATTTAAAAAAAGGAGACATTTTCTTTGTTATGTCCAAGATTTAAGGCAAAAAAATAGAAAAAAAAAGCTATGTTTTTCTACAGAGTGTTGGCAAACTTCCCTGCATAGCACCAGGAGAAGGTATCATATGCTTCAATCATAATGCTGGGCGAACACGTACCAATCTGCGGCAATATTGGTGGACAATATTGGTCCTTTTGATTGGTACCAACCGTTTCCAGGAATAAAAAGGAACAATATTGCCCAATATTGCCCATTGGCGATTGTCGGAAAAAAAGTACCAATTTCAGTTGGCGAGAAATATTGCTGGTGAGCGAGCGAATCACATGAACGGATGAAATCACGTGACAATGGTGACGTCGAAGGAAGGCGGGACTTTGAAAATCGGAAAATCACTCACTCACGCCGGCCATTTTCTTTGAGAAACAAGGCTTAAAATCAGCAAAATGGGTCGGCCCAACACAGATAATTCCAACAACAACATTTTGTCAATTGATCATGAAAGAATCTTCATTGATTTCTACAGAGGGACGGCGTTTAATACTATAGCAATTCTGTACGGAAACACGCTCTCTTTAGCTCTCCCTAGTGAGCAACGCCGTAACCAGGCCAATACTCGTAAAAAGGAAAACCTGTGTGTTCGCGGACAATGCCAACTGCCAATATCAATAATGACCAATATTGTCCACCAATATTGCCGCATATTGATACGTGTTCGCCCAGCATTACGGAATCAACACAACAAAGATATGAAACGAACTATTCTGTTTATATTCTAATTCACCATCCGAGTAACGAAGGATTATATGACTTTGCATCTAAATGTTTTTTAAAGCAGAGTAAACTATATAAAACCTTCCGAAGATTTCAGTGACTTTTATTTTTATTTATTAGTTTTGTATAAATGAACAATAAAAATAAATTATTACACAAGATGACTAAAAAAAGACGGAAATACTTTGATATGTTTATTGTGATGTAGCCAAGAAAACTATAGTAACATGAAACACAGAAACGGAATGGAAAGTTGAAGTCGGAAGTGATATCTTACAAGCACTGAATATTGGAAGCCCGAGTGGCACCACAACAATAATCATTTCTTGTCGTTCCTCCTCTCCAAGAAGACACCGTCTCTGGTTCCTGCAGCACTTCCCAATTTAAGCTTTTGTCTTCAAACATCTTATACTGATAGTAGATAGTATTCTTGCTTCTTGGACTAAATACAAGCACAGAATTATTTTCCGTGAATGGAGAAGGATTTTTTTTGTTTCACAGAGTTGTGAGAATATCTAGCCCGTTAGCACATACTGGAAATACATTTTAGTGATTTATTTGAAACGTATATTTCTCCATCCACTTACTGTATTTGTAATAACCACATATTTCAGGTCACAAAAGAATACGAAGGAGATTAGTAATTCCAGACATCTGCGCGACATCTATTGTTGAAAAACTGAACTGATGTAAACTATTCGGGAATGAATGAAAAACGAAGCAAAAACAAATGTTGAATATACTTGTAATTTCTTATACCTTGGGAGTGCCAAGAGTATATTTGAATCTACATTATTTTTGTAGATTCAAATATAAACTCTAATTTTTTAATTATCAATTTGACATTTACCTGATTTACTTTCTTATTTTGATAGAAATCTGTCACATGACTTCCAGACGTGGTTAAGAGTTCATCATTTATGACTGTAAATTTTTAAAACTATAGTTTTGTTACATCCCACGATAATTCCCAAGACCTTCACAATCTGTTAACTTTCATATCTAAGGCCTAGTTTAAACGCGACTGATTTCTTTTTATTCTCGCAAAACCCTTTTATTCTAACAAATTCGATGACCTGGAAGGAAGTATGATTAGAGACAATTCCTTATTGAATAGAGGTTTAAGGTTTTACGCCAGTAACAAATCTAATATTGAAAAGAAGATCTTTCTTAGCCTGCTTTTCTTCCCTTTCGTTCTGGAAGCTTCTTTCTCTTTTTCTTCCTCTTCTTCTTTTCTTTTCTCTCGAGGGTGACATCATTCCTGAAGGAGCTCTCGACGACCTTCTTCCGGGAGAATTTTCTAACTCTGATAAATGGAGAATGCGACACTTTTTGTCAAGTATTTATCTCCTGAGTAACTTCGAAGATCCACACCAGATTGTGCAGAGCCAGATAAAGACCAAATGCAAATTCCAAAAGATATCACGAACTTCTTTTTCTTTTTTTTCTCTCTCTCCTACTTTCCATCTTTTTCGAAGTTACAAGACATTAAATATTTATTTTGCAATTTCGAACTAGAGACAACATTTTCTTTCTTTTTAAAAAAAATTCTATCAGGAAAAATAGATGCCGAAATCAATCATCAAGTTTCACACAATTATGAACTACGGTAAAAGCAGCCACCAAAGTGATACTGCCTGTTTTATAAGCAAAGCTGGCTGATTTCAATACCACCCTTTCGTCATCTTATTTTTCGTCCTCGATATGTTAAGATACATCAAGAAATCGAATTTCAACTTATGGAATTTTATTGATCAGCTGATAAAACAGCAGGAATTCTTTCTGAAAGGGGTCTAATATTCATAAAATAGACTATTTCTGTCCCATCCTCTTCCTGTCCCACTTTCCATCATTCAATAATTAGTCTCTTCCTTTTTTTTTTTCTTTCTGAATCTCTTCCTAATATTTTGTACGTTTCAATATTTCCTCTTCTTCTTCTTCTTTCTTCGAATTTGGCCGACTATGGACCACGTGAAATAACTCATGATTATTTTTCTACTTTCTTTCTTCTCTTCCAGTATTCTTTCATTCTTTCACTATGTTGTTTCCTTCTTTCTTCCGTCCATTTTGCTCCCGTCTTAATATTTCCTCTAATTTACTTTTTATTTATTAAAACTATCATCTATACCATTTTACTTTATAAAGTTTCATCCTGTTTGTAATTGTTAACTCCAGAACTTCAAAGCGTCTTGCTGTATTTTTATATACTTCCCCTTTTGAATTATTTAAAAACTTAAGTTCTTTATTTCGCACTAGCTGATTACGAGGAGAATTGTATATAAAAATAGATCTAAATTTCCTGTTGATTCTTCTGAGAGTAAACTTATTACATTAAAGTAATACTTTGTTCATTCTAAAGTAATTCCACAGTGGCATCATAAACTGTAGTCCATCTTTGTGAATATGATTATTCCAGTGTGGCTGAGCAGTGGCGTAGCAACACCTTTGGGAGCCGGGGACGAGTGTTCCTGGCTGAGTGTTCCTGTTCCTTATTAAGCACTCCCCATATTGGGCCTCTACTATCGGCACCACAAAACTAAGTCATAATCTTACATCCACAAAATTTTATGGAAAAAAAAAATATGTAGGATAGGACTAATGATAAATTTTAAATACACATTCGTCTCGTCGTGGGGCTCTCACATCGGATAACTCAACTAATATAAGTCCTGATCAACAGCAGAGGTTTTATTACTGAAATGAAGTAACAACAGCGATATTTACTGAGAACATGTTCCGAAGACAAAAGTATACCCGTTTTATTTTCAGATTATGGTTCCAGAATGTTCGAAGATATATTCAAGAAGAAGATGGATTCAATATTTAAGATCAGAGACATTCGTAGTAAATTCTGTTACTAGGACTATTACAACTGATAAGTAGTTAATTCAATATAGTTACCGAGACGCTACTTGTAATTAATTTAGTGAAAGCTAATGAATTCAAATGTAACTCATTTTTACAAAATATACACCGTAATATTATTCAACTTAAATTAATTGTAGACTTGGAAAATGCTTATTTTATTTTTTAATCATCCATGTACAATTTAATTCTTTCATTTATAACTGCTTAAGTAATTACTAATTTTATACTAAATTTTACGTGTACTATGAGGTTTTTGTAGTTCCTTTAATGACCAAAAAAGTTCTGCATAAAATTTACATAAAAATTAATACTGAAATTTAAAAATTTAAACACTTAAAAATTCTTTAAAAACATGACCTGGTTTCCTTTCCGAGAGGGAAATTTGGAAATTAAGATTGTCCCATTTGAAATGTTTTTATCATGTTTTTTAAGAATTTTTAAGAGTTTAAATTTTTTAAATTCCAGTGTTAATTTTTATGTCAATTTTATGCAGAACTTTTTAGTCAAGTGTACAGGCGTGAAAGGAACTATAATTACTAATTTTTTTTGAAAAGAAATAAATACAAGTATATTTAATAAATTTATTTCAAAATATTATGTAGTATGAGACAATATCCGCCTAACATATCTTTAAAGGAAACATAATGGTTAAAATCAAACATGAACCTAAAAACTTCAAAATAAATCAGGGCTTAGACAATCTAAAATAATAGGAGGAAAATGTAAGTATTCATATTCATTTTAATAATTCGTTGTTGGTGCCGTGATTCTTATCTGACAATAAATACCGTAAATATCTCGTGTTGTTTTTGAATAACTGCAATGTTAATAATGGATGACAACCTTTCAGTGTATCCCTTGATGGATTGAATTATAATCCCACGCGTAGACGATAACAGGGTTTATCTCAGCAATAGTTTTCCATAATCCTTAATCTCATTCCGATGTTATAGTAGTGTTGTTCTCTTGGATCAATCCTACACTGCACGAATTCGTAAAGAATATTCTAAATTTGATCAATGTTTCTTAATATCCGTTAACATGCCTCGTATTATAAAACAACACAGGATATTTTAAAATTTCTTTAATTTTGAAAAAGATAAAAATAAACAAATAAATAAATAATTATTTATTAAATTTTAATAATAAAGACAGAGCATTCTTCTGGATCACTTAGACATAGGGTAAAGCCGATTTTAAAAATATAAATCTTTTCACATTAAAAAACAAAAATTCGAATTTGTCATTAAAGAATCCGTCTATGTGTCTGTTGCTTGCAATTAATCGAAGTTTATCCTATTGTCACAAATATTAGTTTTATATTTAATTCAAAATGCAAAGTTATTATGTTAATAGAATTATAAAATTTTATTATTTAAAACTAAGTTCAAGACTATTTTACAAGAGGTGCAATGACAAACCTAAAACTTTTTCAATGTAGATAAAACACTTAAAATGTTTGATTTAATAGCATTCCAAAACAGCTATTTGCTTCTGTTTTATCATTATTGAATAGAAATAATGCAGGAATACAGAAACCCAATTTAACAATGGGTAAATAGTGAATTTGTTGGCTATGTGTACGAGGCCTGATACCAGCTTATATGAAAATACGTATCTTTCAGAAATAATGGTACTATTTGAAAACGATGTTGTTTAAGTACAGTACAGGTGCAGAGGCATGGATCGACAGAGAAAGTATTCAAGTTTTATTTTTGTTACCCTTACAGATATTCAATATATCAGTCTTTGGTCACTCGGCAGACGTCCTACCCATAGTCCTGCCACTCTGTGCCACACACACACTGCAACATGTTTGCATCAATTCTGTCTACGGCTAATGTATGTCTTTAGCTCTTGCATGATTTTTTTTGTGTGTGTTTTTTTTTTCTGGTGGAGCTACATCAAGGACACTATGTCTGTGCCATCTTTTCCTGCAAACGGCAAGAGCTAAAGACACGCATAAAACTAGTCGAAGACAGCGTTGATGCAGACGTGCGGCAGGAACCCGACTATCAGTACATATTGACATCTGTAAGGTAACAATTAAAACTCGAATACATCCCCTGTCCATCCGTGCCTCTTATTTTACAGTACTCTGTACCATTCTCAAACAACCTCCTTTCCAAATGGTACCATTATTTCTGAAAGACTCTTTACTAAGCATCTAAAGTACTAAAATTTAAAGTCCTCAGCAAATTCTTCATACAATTAGCAACATTCATTAATTTTTTAATTAAAAGCAAACTTTAAACTCAACAAAGTTTAAATAAATATCGTATATTATCAGATCTTTTAGACTTTTGATAGAAATCTTGTTCGAAATAAGCCTGAAAAAGCCATCTGCTGTTCCAAATCCCGTCTGTGTTGGTTTTATATTTATTTTGTTTTTCCTTTGTTTTTTTAACTTTTTGAACTGGTGGCAAATAAGAGAAAAATTCAACGACGTGCTTGGAATCGGACGAAGACTGCTTTAGGCGAAGCGACATTTGTAAAAGCGTTTTGTTTTTTTCCCTTAGAACTTCACAGACAATTTCTTCAACTTTAGAATTATATTTATATGATCGAAAAAAATTGCAGGTTTTTTTTTTTTCTCTACAGTGAACCAATATTTAAAAATATAGAAGAATATTAAAAATCTCCCCTAGTACATTCTGTAGCAGGATTTAATATTAAACGAAGTCTAGCATTCTATATCGTTGGAAAGTTTATTGATTTAAGAAAGACACTTATTCTGACAAATTAATTTTGTTTTCCTTTAATTATGAAGGCTATTTCTTAAAGCAACCAGCCTCTCGAAATTGTAAATTTATATAATAATATGAAAACAATTAAAAATATTGAAATAACATAAGAAATATCATAAAAAGTATCTGTATAAATGAATATGACTTATTTATCAACTAATTTAAATATTTATATATGTAGACATTTATTTTTGTATATAATTAATGTGTATATCGGGAATTATTGAATTCTCGAATATTTCTAACTATTTTCAGATGATGTATTAGTCATTCGTAGGTGGTGATGACGTAGATAGTGGCGTGTTTATGCATGGTTTTGCATTAATTCTTAGAGCTGGCTTGGGGTCCTTATCTTTCTTTTTTCTCTGTTTATCTCTTCTTACCTTTATTATGTTTTTCCGTCTATTAATAGCTACCATTGTAATTGTGTCCTACTTTTCCTACAACTTTTATATATATATTTTTACATTAAACTTACAATTGCTCTAAACTTGCGCCTTCTAACTTAGATGTTCCTTTAGATAAATAAAGTAGCAAAATGTTTTGTAAGAGAGAAAAAAAGGACTTATAGAAGAATTTTAACGGAAGACTAAGTTGTAATCAAAACAAGGGAAAAGAAAGACTATATAAACTTAAACACTCCAAACCAACAATTTAACTTCAAAACATTCTTAGATCTTTATATAATACAATACACTTATTGAAATTGCTAAAGCGAATTATATAAAAGAGGATTTTTCATGATATCTCTCTAATCTCAAAATTGTAAGTAGCCGAAATTTGCGTTTGTTTGTCGTAATTTTGTTCCATAAAAATTGAACACAAAACATGCAACTATCTCAGTATCACCTTTCCCCTCCTAAAACAATAAAATACAATAATCCCTTTGGCCAGAACTATCCAGAGTGCAAAGAGATACAGAAAAATGATCCCTCAAAAGTAAGCGAAAATACATATATATTTATTTGATACGTATACTGGGTGGCGCAAAAGTCTACCCATTGTTGTAAATTATACTTAACTGCAGAATTTCCATTGGTTTGCAATATCAATGTTTGCAATTGGTGTGGAGATTTAATATTTACTGTCAAACGCAATTGTCTATCGTAAGGCGATTTCATCGCAGATTAGAGTTTCGTGAACTTATTTTGAATCAGGTGAATGAAGGATATCCTGTTTTATATTCGAAGATTGTTTGAATTAATTAAGCGACCTTTAATGTTAACCATGTTAACCGCCACGACTGTACGTATGGTATACCGAAAATCGTAATGTTACGCTTGAAAGTCAAATCAACCAGCCAGTTTGGAGTGGACTCTCATACCACAGAATATTTGGACCATTGGTTTTTTTTGATGGCACTTGAATGGTCAGATTTATTTGGAAATGCTGTCAACGTACGTAGTTCCAGGACTTACAGATGCATTCCATAATTTTGATTCCTTGTACTTTCAACAGGATGGCGCTCCACCACACTATTCCACCGCGCTGCGGAAACAACGTCGAGGAAGTTTTTCGTGGAAAGTTATTGGAAGTCATCAACTGAAATGCCATCAAGGTCTCTAGACCTCACTCCTACGGATTTCGTTTGTGGGTCAAAAACAAAGAATACGCCACGAAACCAAGAACACTGACGACCTTAAAGTTAGCATCCATCGATGACACTGATACAGACAGTTTGTCTCAGGTTTCCTGGACGACCTTAAAGCATCCATCGATGACACTGATACAGACCGTTTGTCTCAGGTTTCCTGGACGCCTTCTTCCCTCCACAGTTTCAATGCGGAGGAAAGACAATTTGAACATACAAAGTACTTGTAAATCACTATGGACAGCAATAAGTTAGAAAGTATATGTTGTAGTAATAAATAAATAAATGGGTAGTGACTTTTGCGCCACTTTGTCTTCAAAAATTTTTGTCAAAAAAAGAATTCTTTTAAAAAAAAATTCACATGCGCATTAGTACGATGGATAGATCTGGCTGATAATATCTAAGAAATTAACTGTCTCAAGGTCTTTGCAGGGCTCAAAGGCTTATTAATTTTAAAGTTGTTATGCATTTTCACTTAATCATTATATGTTCTTCCTTTGTTTTTTTTTTCTTTTCCATTTCTTAAAAAAAGAATTAAGTAAAGTTTTCAGCTGTGCGAGGACCTTTTTTCCCCGCCACATTTTGATGTATTTTCTTTAGTTTTCAGGATTTTTTTTTAATTTGGTTTTTCATTGTTTAATTTCCGAAAATAAACAAATTTTCTATTTGTTATTTCCATTGGGCGGAGCATTTAAACATTAAATATCAGGTAAAATGTGTTAAAACTAAAAGTGAAAAATTTATATTTCAAGCAAGGAATTCTCATTTCTAACTGTTTCTCTGAACAGGACAGGGTTTCCCATTTTCGCCTAAGCCCTTGTGGATTATCTAAGTCCACGAGGACAGATTTATATTTAGTTTTGAACGATGGCTTAGGGATCTTGAGTAATAAATAAAGCAGTGAAGCATCTTGGAATCGTAATTCCGGAAATATTATCCGGTTTATAAATGCCAGCTTTGAGAATAGCGGAAACCGGATTAAACAGAGTACGCGCGCTATTGGTCTATCGCTAGTCCAGATACTCTAGGAAAGGGATTTCTAAGTTGAAATGTTGGAGTTAATTTATAGTCCATTGCTACTGTCGGCCAGTCACCAAACCACTGATGTTCTCTAGAATATTCCAAC
>JAFIDM010000179.1:37381591-37391686 GCA_023159025.1 Thereuonema tuberculata | reverse complement strand
CCAAGGCAGAAATAAACAACGGTCGATTGGAGAAACAAATATTTGCTTCTTTTTTTTTTTTGAAAATATTTTCAAGAAATACTAATTGGATTAGAAAGTGAGAGAAAAGAAGATGGAAGAGAAAAGAAAGGAGAAAAAGCCTAAAAAAAATAAAGAAAAAAGATAACAACTTGAAAATCGATGAAATAAATGTATAGCAATACAGAGTGATTCAAGATTCCCTATACAAACTTTAAAGGTAGGTCAGTAATACAATAACAAACCGTATTCATAGTGGAATGTATGTCCGCAAACGCCGTCCGAATGTGCTAGAGGGCGCTGTTTGGCAGCACCTTGGGGAGTCATCGTCATTTGAGACAATAACATGTGCCGCATTGAAGGTATGATTCAGAAGGACAGAGGCATTCGACTGATTGATATTGCTAACGTAACATCTCAGTGGGTACTGTGCACAGCATCGTTCTTCAGCAACTGCAATACAGGAAAAAGTGTTACCTCTTGGTATCGCGGCAACCCACAGAAGTTCACAAAGCCACTCTGATGGGGGTTGTCTCTCGTGCATTTGATTGCTGTACCATGAGCAACACTCGTCCTACCACAAGCGTGAGTTGCTGCAGTGTTGCAATTGAGAAGTACTGGATCCCTACGGCACTGACCTGGAACACAGTGATTTTCATCTTTTTGGACCATTGAAGAAGCACCTGTGTAGAAGGAGATTCAAAACCGACGATGAAGTTCAGCAAGCCATCATGTCCTGATTGATCTCTTCTATGCCGGGATGGATGCTTTGGTGTACTGTTGGAACAAATACTTCGACAAGTACGGAGATCTATATGAAAAAATAATATATCAGGGCCATTAAACGCGTCTGTAAAACTTAAATAAATTTACACAATGAGATCGTCTTTCAAAAAATTACCCTCGTATATAAAAAAAAAAAAAATCATTTGGGGGGGGGGTAAGAATGTAGGCCACAATATTTGATCTAAATTGTGATTTGGCCCATTAAAAAAGGGCTACAAGACATCAAAAAGCTGATCACGGTTGGAAAATAACATTCAACTCAAACTTGAAGTTTGATGTTGATCAGTGCCTTTATCTTTCAATTGCCTGTGTTTCAGTATTTTGATCCCTTAAGTAAAATATGAATTTTGGCATTTATTATTATGTATTATTTTTTTCAATTATGTGCATGAGATTGTCGATAAGACATCGACGTAAGTATTCAAACATACATGTATATGTAATAAATAAAATCTTATTTACTAAGATTAGTTTCCTACTTGTAGAAATCAGCTATTAAAAAGTTGATAGGATATATTGGAAAAAAAAATAATTTGCATTTCGTTTGCATGACGGCAGCTTTCCCCTTACAATGGAGGACGGTAAAAATTATTTTCGAATAATCAAAAGAGAACGTTTTGATGATCACGTAGTAATTAACGTTGATAGCCCATAATAATAAAGGTAATATTTAATAGCCCTTAAAGTATATGTTTATAGTCGGAACGTAGAGAAACACACGAATGGGAAATAAAGCTGCAGAACCAAACGAGACTGACTGTAGTGAAGAGGTCTACCTTCGTGACAGAAATTAGAAGGTCACAATTTATTCATTAATTTGTTATTCTTCATCGATGTGTTGTTTTTCCACTTTAAAAGTACCCTAAGAATATAAGAGAAAATATCGAACTTACTGCCATAGATCTTTAGTGAGAGCGAAGAAATAAAATGAATTTGGATCTCCGTGAAGCGATTTTCACCCGAAATTATAAATAAACTAGCCGGCTACCGTCGCTTCGTTCCGGAAGCCTTGCATATGTAACGTAAAAAAAAAAAAAAAAAACAGTTTTATTTATTTAGCAAATTAATATCGAGATCGGAGAATACACGACTTCCCAGCCCTTGGTGATCTTCTCCACACCCTTTCACTTGAAATCCACCGCAGTTGGTAATGAAACACGTGATCATTAGAAATTAACGTTATATTCTAAATTAAAGTTTAAATTGTAAAGACTATTCAATGTATTAATTATCCGTATCGTATATTTATCACCGTAGATATCGCCTAATAGAAGTAAACGGACCCGATATAAAACTGCGGTGGCGCCGTATAACGACAACTTTGGGAAGTTTTTCATTTTGGGCTGGGAATTTTTTCATTCATCCCACGAGAACTACTTGATGGACCGAGATGAAAAGTAGCCTATATCTTACTCCGTGTATTTAACTACCTGCAAAATTTCATTTTGATCCTTTGTGCTGTTGGGCCGTTATTGAATGACATACAAACTTACAGATTTTCACTTTTATATATTTACTAGCTGTACCCGGCATGCGTTGCAATGCCACTCAAAGAAAGAAAGGGCTCGTGAGAAGGGGCCGTAAATATAAGGTCCCAGTGTCGATCGGGGGTGGGGCACTTAGGCCCTTGTGTCGCCATCCCCATCCAAGTGTGGTGGACCTGTCCCCCATAGGAGAGCGAATTTTTCTCTTTTTCCAATTGACTTAGGGGCCCCGAGAAGGGCCCTAAATATAAGGTCCCGGTGTCGATCGGGGGTGGGACACTTAGGCCCTTGTGTCGCCATCCCCCCATCCAAATGTGGTGACCCTGCCCCCGTAGGATAGTGAAGTTTTCTCTTTTTGCAATAGACTTGGGGGGGGGGGGCGAGAAAGGGCCCTAAATATAAGGTCCCGGTGTTGGTCGGGGTGGGACACTTAGGCCCTTGTGTCGCTATCCCCACCCAAGTGTGGTGAACCTGTCCCTATAGGAGAGCGAATTTTTCCTTATTTGCAATTGACTTGGGGGCCCGAGAAGGGGCCCTAAATATAAGGTCCCGGTGTCGGTCGGGGTGGGACACTTCAGCCTTTGTGTTGGCTTCCTCCCACCCAAGTGTGGTATCCCTGCCCCCCCATAGGGGAGGGAATTTATTACTTTACACAATATTTGTGTAGTTCTTATTTTCACCACCAGGTGGATATTGGGTTTTTCAGGGCTTTTACCCCTTTTCAACCCCTTTTGGGGGGTGAGTCCGGGTTTTAAGGTAGCCTATCTTTTGCGCAGTGTCCTAAAGAGTAATTCTGCAAAGTTTGGTCCAGATAGGTCAAAGGGCCTAGGAGTGTATAAAGGACAAAGAAACAAAGAAAGAAAGATGCATTCATTTTTATATATATAGATTAGGATTAGAAGCGAATTGAAACGAAATGAACTGAACGGTAGCAAACGTTATTAAGCATACCAAAATGCTAATCTTAAAACTGGGAATCTTGGACAGCTGTTTCTAATACTTAACCCTCATCAAGTCGTTGAAACCTATTTAATACAAGTCTAACAGCAGTTTTTCATTTATTGTATTTGAACTAAGATCACTTACTCTTATATATTATCCTTTAAAGTCACAATATTTACAATTCTCAACAATTTCTCTTAATATTTTTGATTTTACATTCTGAAAAACAATTCTGATGACTTGACTTCATGCAACAATATTCCCTGTTGCCTGGCAACGCACTTGCGAAGTTACATTGTTATGATTGCTTGGCAACGCCATTGTTGCTGACGTACGCACACAAACAGATTTTTTTTTTTTTTACCACGCTTTTATTTACTTACACTGTCTGGTTTCTGGGTCAAATCGTGTAATCAATTTTTAAGTCACTTCCCATCGGCCAGTCATCTAAATTTTCCATGTCTGTTGACAATACAATAATAATATATATACATAAATAAACGAGCTGTGCCCCGCGTTAAATTCGGCCCTTCTCGGTAATGTTCGGTTCTCGTCGTGGAGCCAAACCACCCCGTCACCGCCGCACTCGTTGGTTGACGTTTATGTTTACTGCTCCTCTTCTATTGGTCGTAGCGGATTGTTATGTAGCCTATAACCTTCCTCAATAAAGGGCTATTTAACGCAAAAAGAAGTTTTCAAATCAGACGGTAGTTCCTGAGATTAGCGCGTTCAAACACACAAACTCTTCAGCTTTATAATAGTAATATGATATACAGTATATATGATATGATATATCGTTCTACCAAGGCAACAAGTCCTTCCGTGTGCCAACGACCATCCGCTAGACGGCGGCATATATACACAACTACTTAGGAATTGTATGTATATACATATATATATATATATATATATATATATATATATATAATTCTTATGTATTTAATGTATTTAATCATTTTTATGTATTTAATCATTATATAATATAGAAAGCGTGGTTTTTAAAAGCTTTTATAAATTTAATTTATAATCTAGATTATTAAGTTATACGGAAGTCGATGTGATTTATTTATTTTCAATCACTCATTTCAATGATGCCAGCAATTCTTCTGCCTCCATACGGAGTTTTAATTAATATTTTATTTTATTTATTATATGATTGGTAGAAATTATTTAGGAGAAATATATTGAAAACAGAGAATTATAACTATTAAAAATTTATTATAAAATCCATGATATTAAAACTACATTATGAATTTCTTAAATAAATTTTTAACTGCTCAAGTTTTTCAATGTCTTGTTAATGTGATTTGAATAAAAAAAATACAAAATTTTAATTAAATAAAAAACAAACAAAACAAAACAAAAATTAGAACGAATGGAATTAATTTTGTTGTTTAAATTGCAACTAAAAAATTAAGAGAGAAGAGAAATCTGTGAATAAAATTTTTTATAGAAACATTGAAATTCGCTTAAAAGTGCATAAATGCACAAAATTGGGCTTAATTGTGGGATTATTTAATCAAATTTTTATTCGAAATTTTCAAGCGTAATGTCAATTTTAAAAGATTAGAATACTTTTCATCAGATATTTGCAAGTGTTTAATAAAACGAGTCGATTCTTCTCTCTAAGTTGTTTTTTAAAAAAAAAATCTTGTAATTTCACTTCAACACAATTGAAGAAAATTATAAATATGAATATTTCATGAGATTTTTTTCTTTCTTTCAGAGGAGCTTAATGACGTTAAGCAGACATTTCGCAGACTTTGCTTTGTGTCTCAAATCGGGATTACCTAAACCGGATTAAACAAGAAATGTAATTACGTTCATTGTTCTTAGAACAATATAGAAGATTTGAAAGATTACGAAACTAAGCGTTCTTTCTCTGCTTCGACTTTTGTATATTGATTTTTCATTGTGTCTTTAAATTCGGGGACTGTGTTTTCGTTTTATAATTAGAAAATATAATGTTATTATGATTTGACAACCTACTTAATTGATTATTAGAGGGATGGATCGTCATCCATTTTTTTCACCTATTCTTCTAGGAAAGGGATCGAATCAGTTAGTCTGTGCTTTCCTCTAATATCTTTTGAACCACTGGATAAATCTTCTTGAACATTGTATGCATATTTATGGACAAAAGTTAGTTTTGAATGTGAAGAAGATATGGGACCCATAACAACATCAGACGACTCTTCAGTGTTTAATTTTAATCACTAGGATTAATAGTTGGATAAAGCTGTTTTGAAACATGTCTTATTAAAATGAAGCTAGCTTCGGCCGGATTACTTATCTATACATATGTATAGTTTGTATGTTTGATCTCTATGCAATTTTACAACGTTTGACGGATCTGAAACCAAATTTTTCATTAGTCCTCTCTACTACATTGCGGCAAATGTAGGCTATCGTGGAACCTGAACAAACCACCCCCTCCCTGTGATTTCATCCTCTTTACACATTGTGATGATAATAACTGCTAAACCGCTTTAGTTGGAAACACGAAATTTCACATGAGTGTTCTTTGTCAAAAACGAAAAGATGCCATTTGATCGAATTTTAGATATTCGGACCCAAAGGGGTGTAAATGATGTAATGATCACGTGATATTTTTTTACCAACTGGGAAAGGTGTGAAGTGATAAGAGTGTGGAGAAGGGCAGAAACGGGTGGGAAGTCTTATATTCTCTGATCTCGATATTAGTTTCATATCTAGGGATCTCTAGTTACAAAATACAAATATAACATTACTTTGTATCTATCACGTTATTTTTTTTTACCAACTGGGAAAGTTTCGAAGTGATCTCTCAATTTCTTTCTCATCCACAACAGGACATATTTTTTGTAACCCACACAAGGAACGGGTATTTTAGCTAGTATCATATAAAAATCCTAGATGATTGGAGAAAAGGGTTTTAAAATAGGTTTATTTTTTTTTATTTTTTTGCAAAATATATACTCTTGTTTGTTTGTTTTTGGTAAATATACACATCCCAGCTGGATGTCAGGCTTCTATGGGATAGATATGTACAAAACTTCCGCGTTCTTGATATTTTTTGTTTTATTGTCTTCAGATATCAAAATTATCCATTGTTATTTATTTGATTTTTTTTGAATGTTCGCTTCTTGGAAGGCTAACATACAATTGCCTATGGATTCATTTGCAAATCCATTCCTACATATACTTGAAATCTGTCCATTTCATTTCTCGATAGTAATAGCGAATAAATTATTATTGGAAATTGCAGATTATTGTAAAATTAATAGGCAAGTCGATGGGAATCTCGTTCTAGACTATTCTATCGAGTAGAAGGATGTGGCAGATCTGATTTGAGACAGTCGAGTGACGCTGCTCCTGTGTCTCATTGAGCCTTGAGCCATAGGGCGTCTCAAGCGAGAAGAAAATTTTTGATCACTTTTTTTTTGATAGTTTCATCAAATCGCTTCAGTAGTTTAGAGTTTATCGTGGACAAAAAACAAAACAACTCATAAACGTTACTTCTTTATAATATTAAAATAGATACTAGATGCAGCAATTAAGATGTATTCGCATTGTACTGTCTTACATAATGAGTTTCAGCAACGATTCGATATTACGCTATAAAGTATGCTGAGAATATGTTAGAAAAAACAACCTTAAAACCAGTTAAGGAGAAAAATTGCAAGTTAACATTAGTTTGAATGCATGTTGGAAATTCTGTATCGTCATAGAATGAATTTAAAAATAAAAATCAATACATTAATTCTGTGAACTTCTTTACATCTCTCATTCCCTATTTCTTGTGAAATTATATTTTTTTTTCCCCTTCATTCTCCGTATTCAATTGCTTTCGAAACAGATAAGTTGATCAGTTAGCGATTGTCACTCATTCTGTGAGAGAATCCTGAAGCAGTCAGCTGAGAACGAGGGAAACAGATTCTCACTTCCCAGAGGACATTCCGTTATCTGTATCATTTATTATTGCAGTGACGTTGACTAATTGCTGCTACCTGTCACTTATCCTGGTTAAAAATTCAATCTTTCTTTTAATGACTTCAAAGATAGTAACAATGAAACAATTTGAGAACTTGGTACTTGATGATGAAAACATTAGAGAGATAAGAAAATACTGTCAAATTCTAAATTGGGCAATCATCAAACAAATAATTATCAAAATTACCATAGCATGTGCCACTGTATGATGCATTGCGAAAACAAAATTCTTTTAGGCTCCATAAAAATCTATTAATGTATTAATTAAAAAGAAAAAAAAATATTAATAATTAACAATTACAATCCTACAAAGTAAGTAAGTTCTCTAAATGTAGATGCTGATATTAGTTAATGTAGTACAACAAAATTTGAAGTTATATTTAAAAAATCGAAAACATAAGATTATGACAGATTAATAATAAAACTAATTATTAAATAAAACTTCTAAAACTTTTTGAGCCAAATAATATTGAATAATACATAGTAAATATAAATAGCATACATATATTCAAATGGATAACATAATGACACATTAAAAATTAATAGTTTATTTGTAATAAATTTCATAATTTTAAAAAATTTTATTATAAATTTTTTTTAAAATAGCAAGTATTTTCATTTTTTTTTTTTTTTTTGCTACAACTACTAATTTCAGGAAATCCGGATTGCGAAAACAATAAATATATAAAAAAAATTGTTTGAGAAGATGTATTTTTTTGTAATTCAATGACGCTTTTCACTTATTTGCTTTTTGATCTTCGATGATATTCGATGAAAAATGATATTATCTGAACATCAGGAAATAGTAAACTAAGGAATTCAAGCTTTTGGATACTACATTAATAGAGGCTACTTGAGAAATGGAAACGGCAATTAATTTTCCATACGGTCTCATTCCAATTATCATAATTTTATCATATTAATGATGCTGAATACCAAATTTCATGAAATCAAATCTTTAGGAATTGGAAGACGGATAAAGCGAATTTTTCAGGCAATATATGTTGATATAAAACGAGACTAGGATAGTAATAGAAGCAAATATTATTATTATTAATATTGTTTCAACAACGAAATACAATAAAGTCCCGTTAGGAGTTTTAGATGCTTAATTTAGATAAATATAGATTAAACTATAAAAACTGTTAAAAAAATTAAATATTAATCAAATAAAGTTGGCCTTTAACAGTATTGAAGAGGGAAATATTAACTGAATATTGAATTCATAATTATAAAATGAGAATTATAGCTATAAGAAAAAATATAATAATAAATGATTCATGTTACGAGTAAATATATTAATAAAACAAAATTGATAAATTAAATAAATTAATAAAGACATTTGAAAAATTTCCCTCTCGGGACGGAAACCAGGTTATGTTTTTTAAGAATTTTTAAGTGTTTTAAATTTTTTAGTGTTATTTTTATGTAAATTCTTATGCAGAACTTTTTAGTCAAGTGTACAGGCGTTAAAGGAACTATAAAAAAACCTCACAGTACACGTAAAATTTAATATGATAAAATTAATAAATTTTGAATTAAAAAAATATAGTTTTTTTTTTTTTAAATAATTAGAAAGAAATAAATTAAAATTAAACAGCAAAGTAACAGCAAAGATGGTTATTTTATATGAAAGGACTGTTATTTATAATTAGTCATTTAATCAAATAATAATAATAATAATACAGTTGCTGCTAATTTTTTATGTTATTAATGATTACCATATATGATATTATGTTAGTATTTTTGATTATAATTATTATAAAATTATTATTGTTATAATAATAAAAACACTGCCACAATGTACATGTTAATTATCAATATAAAAAATTAAGAATATATCAGATCTTGAATTTATATTGTTCTCGAGCAAAAACAACAACAACAATAATATATAAAATCAATAAAGGGGGGGGGCTAATTCTAATTTGTTAGAAAGATAATATGACTTATATTTCGATAGTTTGCCAAAATGTATTTTCGGATGACCAAAGCAAAAAAACCTGAACTAAAACAAAAGAAAAAAAAAATCAAAAAACAAGTATACATTTTAAAAATATATGACAACAAAGTAATTATATCAAAAGTGTTCACACATATCTCAATGTAACTCAATAACATATCTGTAGGAAAATTTTAACTTGCAGTAAAAGCTTATTTAACTAACCAAATAATAGTGGATCTGATCTAATATTTTAATGAACTACCATGAGAGATAATAAAAGCAGACCACTAAGTACTTTAAGAGGATTACAAAGAAATATGATAAAACAGTCTTTACTTTTGTACAAACTGAGTGAACATCATGTAAAATGAAAAACTTCTATATCTGTCGATTTTATTCGTTGTATTTTCAATTTTATTCCCATACGTTTATTAGAAACACGTTACAGATGAAATTTTCTCTCTCTTCAGTTGTGATTTACCAACCTTAGAACTTAAACCTAAATTAAGTTTGAAATCTCGAACAATCTATATGACTAAAATCTTTTATTTCTCTATCTGTTCAGCATAATTGTTAATTATTAGTTTTCCTTGCTGAGAAAATCAGATTATAAAATTTTCTTATTTTTAATTGCCTTGCATGGGATTTCAACCGAGGACCTTCATCGTCGCAGTCAGGAACGGTAACCAATGGACTACTGCTCGTTGCCCAAAATCCAATCCTACTTTTATTCTATTTGTTCGCGCGCTATCAAATAATGAGTTCATTCAAAATGGAATAAAATATCACTTTTTGCCATAACCGCTTGGAATCGATTCTTCTTGGATTATCTCATAGTTACCAGGAGGATGGCCTAGTTTGAAAATGCTATTACAAAATTTCTCAAATACTTTTCAAGTAACATTTAATAACTAATACTCATAAAGAACTACAAACTTAAAAGGCGAT
>JAFIDM010000179.1:37330078-37344774 GCA_023159025.1 Thereuonema tuberculata | reverse complement strand
TGGATTACAAAATTCAATTTTTATTTTTATCGCATAATTTCCCCACCTCTACTTCAACGCGTTTCCAACATGACCTTGACTGGCGGTCAACTCACAACGACGCGACAATGTACCGTTACTTCGGCATTTCTCTATCCCACGCTACTTTAGGGGAAGATTCCACCCCCACCCCGGTCAGTCCAAGAGCAGACTCCTTCTGAATCAGTACAACAATTTCGAGTGTTTTGTGAAAACGTGAAGTTCGCGAATAAAGTTAAGTTCTCTATTAGCAGGCAGCTGATGCTGACATCATGCAGTGAGCAGCTATAAAGATGGCGGGCTGCGCTGCGTGAGTTACGAAATTACGTCACAGTCGCACACACACTTCCGTGCATGCCTATTGCTTAACTGTTCTTTGAAGAAAAAACAAATGTTGAGATGTGATTTCTTATATTTTAAATGTTGCGTGTTAATAAAATTGTTGTTAATTATATTTCTTGCTTTAAAAATCAATATTTAACATGGTTTTCCTTACACTTTCACCATATTTTTTTTCCTCAAATTGAAAAACATCGCGTAATTTCCCCACCCACCCTTTTTTTTGTCAAAATATTGATGAAAAAAAAAGGAGAAATTATGCGAGTAAATACGGTATATTGTTAATATACAAATAACAATAATTTACAAACAAAAATACTGATCACTTATTTTAAGTTAAACAAATAGCCTTTAAGCAAAATCTTAGGTGCGGTATATAAGCGTGTAAATACTTTAATTTCATAATACAATTTCATTTCTACTTCTGCCTTGACCTAAAACTATATATATAATAAATATTGCTATAATACATTGCTTTTATTTAACACATTTCGTAAAGTCATACTCCATCTAAATAAACCTGTTTAATATAATAGTATTTGAAGAATTCTTTCATACATCTTTGATGAGCATTCATATAATTCTGATTTCAACGTATTTACACATTCTCTTTTCCCTGACCAAAATATTCATGAAACGGAATATTAGAATCGTTTCTTTTTTATTTTCTTTCGGAATCAACGTCGCTTCTTAACTTCTAAAGTTATTGATTTTGTATTACGAGAATTTACTGAAGCTTATATTTCATAATAAATAAGGATTGTATAAAAAAATACGACGCCAACCAAAGAGAATTCTTAATAGTTATGGTTCGCAGTGAATTCCAAAAGCTATCTTGTAGCCTCATGAAAAATAAGCACAACTTTAAAATATATATATTTAGTAGCCATTATATAATATTATACTTTGGCCTGAGGAAGTGTAGTTTGGAAGTCACTTTGGTGAAGCAAATACGGCTTTAAATAATCGAGGACGTTTTAAAAACTATTCCTAATCTTGTTTCCCAAATCTATTGAAGCAGAAAGTTATAATTGAATGCGAACTTTGGAAGAACTTATGTCGTATATAAATAATGATCTTTTTTTTTGTTCTATTTACATCAGACCAAGTGATTCTGGCTTTATATTAAAGTTGTCAGAGTAATTGGCCTAAAGATGTCAGCAACAACGAACCGAAGTACGGGTGGGTTGGATCTTAACCTCTCTCCCACCGCATCCGAAAACAGAAGAAATTTAGGATTTTTGGGTGAACAACTACAATCATTATAACCCTTCCCATTCCAAAAATCCTTGTAACCGTTTAAATTCAACGTAAATCGACAGTTTTGAATTTTTTGAGCCTCGACAGTTTTCCGAGTAACTAGTTTTTCAAAACCTAATCTCACAAAGAGATGGAATAAGAGGACTAGAAAGACCTGCTGGTGAGTCCCAAAGTATAGATCTTGCGTAAAGGAGATGTAGGAGCTTGAAATTAGTGTAGGATATACGGGAACGTTATGTTGGGTTGGCCAAAAAGTCGTTTTTTAAGTAAAAATAAAACGCACATTTTTCATTGTCACCAATAATTTTATTGAACAATTTCTTCAACGGTTTGTTCAACTTGGGATATATCTTGATATATAAGATATCTTGGGCAACATCGTAATTCCATCTTCCCAAACTTTTTATCTTCTTAGAAAAAAAATGTTCCAGGGAATTGAATTATTTCCATTGAGAGAATTTTGAAATACAGAAATAAATGGAAATTCGAAGGTGCAATGTCAGGTGAATAGGGCGGATGAATCAAAACTTCTCAGACAAGCTTTGTAACAGTTTTTGTATGGTCATCAAAGAAACATGCGGTCTTGCGTGCTCATTGTGTTCCATCTTCAATATTAAATAGGCGACACAAAATTCATCAATTTTGATAAGTTTTTGCTTTAAATGCACGCTGATATAACAGCTGTCACAATATAATCTAACAAAATGGTGTCGAACGACGTTAAAGATATCTAAGCGCTACTAGAGCCATCTTACGTAAAAAAGCCAAACGAACTTTTTGGCTAACGCAATAATAAGACATTTAAAGGTCAGAAAAACTATTCGATATTCTCTATCTATTCTGAGACTTGCATTTAGAGATAAATTACAGGTATGTGCAGGTGATTTCTAAAATGCCAAATATAAGTACATTAACTTTGTACTGTTTTAAAAGCTATTACGAATGACTTACGTGAAAATCATTATTAGCATAGTCTTTTTCAATATTCAATAAGCAATTATTGATTTTGTTTAAGTCATTCGCTTATTACTACTTTCCGTCTTCCTTGTAAACTAATTTTCCTTGATCGTTGGAATAGCACTTTCATTTTGATTTCTCTTAACTTGTTATTGTGGAATGCATTGTTTTCCCTTGAAATTTTGCTACATACATTTACGATTAAGAAATCATACAAAAAAATTAATGTTTAAAATTTTCTTCGTATTATTCGCTATCGAGAAATTTGCGCGTAAAAATAACAAAAATTTCCACAGCAAAACACTACAGTTCAGTTCATGAAAGAAGAGCTTTTGATGACGTAATTTCCTTATAGATTGATGTTTCCAGGGCTAACAGCGCCATCTATTTCTAAAATCCGCAACTGAATCTTATAAACATTAAGAAAACATTCTGATTTTTGTATTTTCTACAGTTACGAATACATAATAATAATGAAAGTTTGAAATAATTCAAAACGTTCCACACTATTCTTCTTGCTTTGTTATGCAAAGTGTGTCCTTTCTTGGTCACGCTTATGCGATTACAAAACGACGCCATCTTGGACTGACTGCTCGAAGTTGATGAGGTCATGACTGGTGACGTTCCAGACAAAATCGATCGCTACATAATGACCATATATGGCAAACCCCCTTTTTTTTTTACAAAATACTTTAGGAACCAAATAGTGAATGCTTATCAATATCTAACAATGGCCAAAATCCGTTCGTGAATCCACTGTCATTTGCGCATGGGTTGCTAGAATTAAAATTAATTGGATTTAAGCAACTTACAGTGCTCGCGCTGAGAGTTGAAACTCCCAGAATGCAACGCAGATTATAGATTGTCCTTTCCTGGCCGTTCGCTAACATTCAACTAGAAGAGAAGCTACCTCTTCTATTTCAATGTTAGCGAACGGCCAGGAAAGGACAATCTACAATCTGCTTTGCATTATGGGAGTTTCAAGTCTCAGCGCGAGCACTTTCTTTTTAGTAAATTCTTGCAAATGTGTTTTCTATTGCAATTCTTTTAACCACATACCAAATATTCGAGATAAGAATGAACGTTTCTTCTACTGACAGTGGAAGGCCAAATGTCTTATCACTTTGTCTCACAAGAGTCGGCCTTAAATTTTTTTTCACCCCAATAAAACTTCGCAGAACACATAACTTAATAAAGAAAAAAAAAATCGGCTGAATAAAGAAAACCGAAGATAAAAATGAGTCTTTTTTTTTTTAATAAACGCGCTAGCGAAAAAGAAAAAAGCAAAATGAACCAGTGTCTTACGAAGCACGAAATTCATTAAGAAGACAGATATAACTAACTTTACTCCCTCAAAACGAGGAGACGATAATGAGGAGGATTCACACGAAGGCACGAAGACTATCGTCGTTACTTTATTATTAACTGGAAAAAGGACTGACCAAACAAATTGCAGAAAATCTTAACAAGGTCACAGACTAAAGTGAAACTAATAAACGAACATTTTTCAGCCAATTCTCAAAATAAGCTTAAGTGATTACAAAAAGAAAGTTTTGTATTATTGTATTGTGAAACTTTTATTTCTGTTTTAAAATATTTTTAAGTGATCTCTAAATATATTTCAGGATTCTTAATATTTAACATGTTTATCAATTGTTGCAAAATGGGACAAAACAATTTTTTTTTTTTTTTTTTATTCATTTCATTTTTTATTTATGTTATCTCTGCAGTGATAATTAGTGTCAACGTAGGATGACGTCGAAAATATTAGACATTTTAGTTTTGTCTTTCGTCACTAGATGTCGTTTCACTGAAAACAAGTTTTTCATTAAAACGAATAGTAATGGCGTTTAAGCAAGATTTGAGTCGAAGTATGGACATTACTGCTAAAAACAGAAAAACGTTCAGTGAATCACCAAAGATTTCATGGAAAGCTATGCAGTTACTTATTGTAAATAATTTGTTTTATGTAAATCATCTGAACCATTGTAGAAAATATAATAGCAGACAGTGCAGGTATAGTATTCTTACACAATAGCACCTACAAAAAACCATTAAAAGTCAACTTTAAGAGTTAAAGGAGTTTTCAACTTTGAGACATGGCAATTAATAATGAATTAATCATTCCAGGCATCACAGTGGCATCTACTGTTGAAAAACTGAACTGTTGTAAACTATTCGCTATTAATAAACTAATAGTTAATATTAGTAAACTATTAATAAACGTAAGAAATAATGTTAGATTGCTTATTATTGTAATTCCTTATAACATATTCACTTTCTTTTTTCATGAATAATTCGACTTGCAATTCCAAGAATGATTTCAGTGTTATTTCATTATACGGCAAAAATCCATTAATGGCGGCAAATCTACTTACATTTTTTTCTTTATTTTTATTACTAAGATTTCTTTGAATTGTCCTTAGCAGTAGGTAGATTGATTTTAATTTTAAAAGCAGTCTACGTATGTGACAGATTCATCAAAACAAATCTAATATTTTTCTCTCCTTCAATATGAAATTCAAAATAACTGGAGAGAAAAGAAAACGTGGGTGGGAGAATTGATTGAGAAACTAAATTATTTATGAAAGTTAAACGTAAGTTCTAATATTGTTTTTGATTTCCATTTACTAACAAAAATAAACTTAGAATTTTCCATTTCTTATAATAAATAGTTTATGTAATCTAATTTTTTTTTTGCAAAAGTCGAAGGCTCGCTTGTTTATTTACAGTTAATATCAGAGGCTTTGAATTTTTTTTTTCCCTTTGTTGTTGATGCAATTTCGTGTTTTACGAAAGCCCAAGGTTCGTTTATGGTCTGAGCGAAACGAAGCGACTACATTGTTTCGTTTGTCAGAGGGGTGAAGGTGAAGTTTGTTCGTCTTTTCGCCATGGGTTGGCGGATTTGTTTATTGAATTTGCTGGATTAGAATTTGGTCGGGGCCAAACACTAAAGGATCTACCCTCTATTCGTGGCTGTTCATAAAACGTGGCTGAGGCTGACTCGTATAACCTAGAGCTGCTTTTCTATTCAACTCCCAGATGGCGCTGGGCTAAGCAGACGTAACAAAGCAAACGCATCAACAAGTGAATATTGGCCACAAAAGAGATTTTCAAAGAACGAAAAAAAGAGAAAAACCTTTACAAAAAACTTAAAATCGAAGCAAAAACTAAATAAACAAGGTTAAGTTCCAGTTCATTTAGAACAAAAATAATATTCAGAAGAAAAAATAGTAAAAACAACCCGCTATGAAGTTTACGTAAATAACTAATTTGTAAGACATATTGTCTGTTTACAATACTCTGAATACTCTGAACGAAACATTTGTTAAAAATATATTCTTTTGCCAAGAACTTGTTTCTTCTTAATCTTCTTTCTTAGATTTTTTTTTGTGTACCCTCCATTACTGTTTATCTTATTTAAAACAGGCTATGTTTTAAACAAAATTGTTTTAATAGTGAATTTATTAATAAATAATGTTAATAAAAGATCTTGTTTCATCTTAATTTTCATTGTTCACTGCCTTTCTTGGCGGTTTTGATGTTTTCTTGCATATATCGGATGGCCATAATAAAGAGGTGGTGTTTAGAGCCCAATTACCAAAAACCTATTGAGTCAATCTCCACCAAATTTGGTGTGAACACTATTTACACCATTGGTTTTGATTCCTAAAGAAAAACAAAATAGTTCAAAATTTCATCACCAGGGTAAAAATGGCTCTTTAAATTACATGTTAGAGAAAATTAGGCATAGTAAATAAAGCAAGTTTCCAATCAATAGTAATTTTTGTTTGGCATCATTTACAGAAGTGATTCAATATAGTTTCCTTGCAACTGTCCCAATAACTGCATTCTGTGAACAACATTTCGTATAGCAGAACGCAACAGATCTTCAGTGATTTATCTCACGTACAGCATTGTTTAGTCCTTTAATGTTTACTAAGTTATCCACGCCTCCTTGGTATAAAAAGCTTTTCAAATATCCCCATAATCAAAAGTCACAGAGAGCGAGTTCAGGCGAACGGTCTGGCCATCTCGTAGGGAACTCTCAATTAATTATTCTTTTTCTGTGAAATGCTGCCGTAAGATTTAATGTACACCCAATCCAATGTGAGGAGAGCGGGGGTGCTCCATCCTGCGTAAATATGGTGGATCTGAGGCATCCTTGCTGTTGAAGTTGTGGATTATCAAAATCAAGCAGCATTCGTTGATACTTCATAGCATTGACGGAGCAAGTCACGGGACCATTTGGTTTTATTTCTTCAAAAAAAGTACGGACCGACGTTGAACAAGCAGTAAAGCCATTCCACTCTGGCTTTCAATGAGTGCAAAGGAATCAGTTGAGACACATGAGGATTTTCCAGCGCCCAAATGCGGCAAATCTCTGTGTTTACAATTCCATTAAGATGAAAATGTGCTTCATCACTCCATAGGATGTTCCAAGGCTATGCGTCTTCGCCTTCCTTTCGAGCTAGGAACATCAGCTAGGAACATCAGACGAGCGTCCACATCTCCTCGAAGCAGTTGTTGAGTGTGGCTGATCTTGTACTGGTAAAACTTCAGCAGTTTACGCAGTTTTCCACACCGTTGCATATGGCATATCAAATTGCCTGGATACTGCCCGTGCACTGTTGGATGCGTGTGCATCGTTTGGTTCCAATATAGCAGTTGCAACTTTCAAGTTGTTGGTTTGATGTCGGTTTTCGTCCTCGTCCTGGCAGCTCTTGTAAACGATCCCGTATTTTCAAATCGCAAAATCATTTTTCCCAGATTTGTGATTGTCATTAGACCTTTCCTTAAATTCTTCAACCTTCTCTAAGTGTGACAGAAGCAATGTTGTTTTTTTTATAGTAAAGTTTCACGAGCAAAGCACGATCACCTAAATTTATCATAGCGAAGGTTTAACATCAAAGCACCATCGCGGAACCATAGCATATCAATCGAATCTAACACACACTGTTCTTTTTCATCTTTTTAAATCCTTCAATCTATAACGTCCGTTTCCTGCTACCTGTAAACTTCCGTGCTTCCAGCGTCATTTTTATTCCTGGTGGGGAAATTTTGAACTACAGTAATTTGTTTTTCTTCAGAAATCAAAACCCCACGATCTAAATAGTGTTCATGGCAAATTTATAACCAACCAAATCATAAATCGTTAAAATTGGGAATCCTTTTGAGCCAAGCTGAGACCCTGGGACTGGCTGAGGAGAGCCTAAATAGCTCGAAACAGCTGTCCCAGGGTCTTACCTTGACTCAAAAGGCTTCCCATTTAGTACAACTCATTTTAATTTACAAACATTTACTTTGGAGTTCGTTGTACATATTTTTTGCTAATGAGAATATGATATAAGAAAATTAAAAACAGTTTTAGAAAATTAATGACTTTTAATAATGGTACAAAGCTAAGACGTTAACAAGTTAGAGGAATCAATTTTCTGTTATTTCTACTCCACACGAAAGTTAACGCAGATCTCTACCAAATGGGTACTGCAATCCTCTAGAGTTACAATGGGCAAGCATCAGACCGGCCTCCGAACTAAACTTAGTGGTGTTGATCTCTGGATTCCTTCTTCCTGCGAAGCTTACCTTTAAAGGAGAGTACTGGGATGATACTTTATATTTTAATACGGGCTACCTGAGACTGTTAGAGTAAAAAGGATTGTCACGTCTCTTCCTTTGCTATCGATCCTCATCCAACGAAATAAAGAACAAAACCTGTTAAAACCGAAGATTCGCTGTAAAACAGACCGTTATAAGTATAGCTTACGCAGATAACTCCTATCTACAATAATAATTCACCAGCTTTCGAAATAGTTTAGTTCCTTGCAAAGTTAATGAAGTTTCTAACTTTTGTCTGGCGAAAGTGCGGTTATCGAAGGCACCGAGTCGTGTCTAGATAATAGTCCTGCTCTGGTGGCGTCTTCTCTTATTTCCCGGTAGAGTAGAGGCGTTTTCTCGTTGTAACCAAGCTGAAATCCGATGTCTTTATTTCGCGTGCGGAAGTCAAAGGTCGTAGGAGCGTCGTTCCCTGGAGGGACGCCTGCTTCGGGTCACGCTGAGGTGGTGGAGCTACTGCTGATAAGATTTGCTGTCCAGTCCCCAGTTGACTCCAACGTCAACAACTAACACAGTCCAGTGTTCTCGAAGTTTCCCAACTAGATAATCTCGTAAATATAATCAGCTGCATTAAATCTTGGCAAGAGATTCTGCATTTCCAAATCAAAAACAATTTTTTGGAAGAACCGAGAAAGTAATCCAAAATTCTTGTCTAATTTCTTGATTTTCTTAAAAGAAAACAAAATAAATAAGTTAAATGAATCATATACAACCGAATTTGTAGGTTTTACACGATTCGGATGTACAGGATTCATTTTATATTATGATAAAAATATGATTTTTCTATCAATTGCTTTTTACGCCCATATTGAATAATGTCAGCTTCCTGGGTTAAAAAGTTTTAGGTAGCGATTATTACATTTTTTTTTAAATATTCATTCCAAAGACTGCTTGCGCTAACCTTCTGTCCCACAGTACATATTAAAAGAAGTCATAAACCTATAGCACATTCCTTCATACTATAAATTTTTCCGATCTTACTTTGTATAGGAGTCACGAACTTATTTGAGCTAATCTAGCTCATGAGAGGTGATACCTCTTAACAATTAAGCCTTATCGTAGAGTGACCAGGCGTTCCCTATTTTACGCGATTGTCCCGTTTCTTCAGGTTGTGTCCCGTTGTACCGATAAATATGAAATGGTACGCACAACTGTTCCGTATTTTAATGTAATTTCAAGGTTAACTATTTATCTGTATTTCTTAGTTTTATTTTCAGCCGTTGAGAACGTGAGGAACTATGAAGATGTAAACGGATTTTAACCATCTGTAGTGAGGCGATTCTGCAACGCAATATCGAATCATTCGTCGAGCGTTTCTGCCCTATAAAATTAAGAACACGTTTCTAACAGCGGATATTATTCTCGCATTTACACTTCAGATTGATGAGTTACTATGCGCAAGAACATCTTATTCATTTATCGTACTACTATTATAAAGCTGAAGAGTTTGTGGGTTTGAACATGCCGATCTCAGAAACTACCAGTCCGATTTTAAAAGTTATTTTTGCGTTAGATAACACATTTATTGAGGAAGGTCATAGGCTATTTAACATCACGCTACGACAAATAGAAGCGGAGCAGTAAACATAAACGTCAACCAATGGGTGCGGCGGTGGGGCGGCTTGGCCGCACGACGAGAACCGCACATTACCGAGAAGGGCCGAATTTAACGCGGGTGACATCGCGGGGCACAGCTCATCTGCTATAAGGTTCATATTAACGCTCGAGTGTCCATTACAATTCAACCTAAAGAAAAAGTAACACTTTCTTTATGCTGTTATCATTGCAAACAATCAAGGGTTTTTTTTCAGTTGTAAACGCTTTGTGGGCTAAGGAGATCCAAGTTTGAAACTAAGAAGGCTACGATTATTGTGAAGATTACCTTGAAAGTTTCCTGAACTGATTTCTACCACACACTTAAGTAGAATATCAAATTCATTCAAGATATTCAATCCTCAGTCAAATATCAGACTATAGCAACAGACAGCAGTGAACCACAAGCCCCAGAGCCTTGCAGTTCATCATCTTCTCGTAAGATTGGCATTTGTTAATAAGTAATACAAATATCAACAATATTCTACTTATTATAAATCATATTTACTTCAATAAAAACATCATAACTACAAGGCGATATTTTGCAAAGATATCTTTCATTTGCTTCCTCGGGCTCCATTTTACAAAACTTTAAAATAAAACCCAAAATAATAAGATATATTACGGAAATACAAGTAGGACCATCAAAGAAAGTGTCCAGGAATATATGTGGTTATAGGAATAACCATTCGAGATTTTCCGATTGGGCACTTCACTGTTTGAAAAATAAACATAATCCGGATCCAGAAGTTAATTATTTATTCCAGGAAACTAATACAATATCTCGATTTATATTAGAAGCTTGTGTAATTCAAAATTTTGAATGTGCAAATAAATAAAAAGGTATGGAAGTTAGTAAGTTTTTAGTAAAAATTTTAAAAAATATCACAAAAAACATTATAAAATTCCAATAAATTCCAAAAAAAAATTGTGTTTTTTATTATATAATAACTATATTATTATTCTATATAATAATTTAATATTTGGTGAACATACTAAGAATTGTACTTATTATTTTGTAATAATTTGAGTATTTTAAACATTCTAACAATAGTATGATGCTAAAAAAAGACCTTTGTAATAATCGTTTTGATTGTTGTTGATAAGAAAGTGAATGATGACTTCCTTTTCTTTATTATGTTTCACATGAGAGTAAAATTATTAACTTAGGAATACGTAGAGGCTCAACAGTTCCTATGGACAGTCTCCATTTCGAAGTAAAAAAGAGGTTAAAATTAAATTTGACTTAACGATAGTCATATTAAATGAACGGGGCAATTAGTAATGGACTAATTATTCCAGGTGACAAATGTTGTTCAAATAATGTACTATTCTCAACTGTTAGCGAATTCAATGTTGACATTATTGTAATTCCTTACAATACAATGATTGAATATTTAAATATTTTTTGGTATTTTTTATATTATTTTTAATTATTTTTATTTTATATATTATATATATATATATATATATATAAATTTTTAGAGTTGAATCATTAATTTTCTCAATATTTCTATTTTACAACAATTCCATATTTTTTTACAAAATAATTGATTTATTATAACCATCAAAAATCTTAATTATTATCCCCCCCATTTTTTTGGCATTAAAACTAAGAGCGGTTTCTTTCATATCTGCTTTCCCACCAATTGCAGAGGATTTATCATGATTAAATTGTATAAATCTTTTAATATGACACAAAGTTCTCCTCTTCCGTTATATTATCAAAGAATCAACTCTTTAATTATCATTATTCAAGCAATCTTTTCATCTATTATTAAGAGAAATAGAAAGATTGAATCATCTTCCTTACGAAAATTAATAGGTTTTTATCTATTAATCATATAGATGAATCTTTACATCCATATTTATCAATAATAAATTAATGTTAACCTATTTCACTAACTTTTACACTCTTACAATCTTACTTATTTTCAATTGCTTCAAAGCTATACAGGTTAATCAAATCTAAAGTACAAATATCCCGTTCATCAACTTTAGAATTATACGCAATCATGATTCTTACTGCAATGTTTTATGACTGCTTCAACTTATCGTACAATAATGTACACCATAGATACGTTAATGTACAAGATAGATATTTACAACAACTCAGCAAAAACCTTTAGCTATCTCTTGAATAAGTAACAGTAACGTGATTACCAACAATCTTAAACAAAGACCCAATTTTCTGAAATCAGAATTGTGCTGACGACTCCGTTAAGGACGAATATCACAAGCTCTGCTTATCTGTTAATTTCAGAAAGGGTCTTGTTTAATAGTTGAGCCTCGAAAGTTTAAGTTATAAGATTAAAAGATAAAATGGCTATTGTGCTCTTAAGAGTTGTTTATTACTAAAATATTTAAGTTACTGTTGCTTGTTTATTGTAAGAATAGTAAAAATTATGAGAGTAATGTTAATAATACGGTGTACAACATTTACCAGCCTAAAACATATAAAAACACATTTCACATTTAATATAAACAAGATAGTGACAGCGATTAGTAACCCAATCATATTGCTTTGCAACGGCTTCTGATACGTATAAGACAATATAATTGATAGTGCTTTAATTTTCTCATTATTATAAATATGATTGTTGCGAATGCACAAGGCACAATTGTTGCGATTGTGATTGTTGCTAATGATAATTTAATGATATTTTAATGATACTTGTCCACAGACGGACGGACAAAGCTGGGTTATAAAGCTTCTGATACTTGTATCAGAAGCCTGAAAGGGACCCTAACACCTTTGAAAAAACAAACTCTACTAGGTAGTAGATATACTACAAACATTTCTTACTTTTGAAAAAAAAAAAAAAAAAAACAGACTCCACGACCATTCTACATTTTTATATATAAGTAATTACAGGTATACTACTGATTTTCCGGCACCTCTTTTAGTCCGAATAACATTACGAGGAAAAACCTGAAATTCCCACGTTCGCCGTACTAGTTTACTAATCTTTGTTTAATTAAATAATTCTGTTTCACTAATATAGGTATCTCTACAGGTACAATACCTTCCGCATTACAGGTATAAATAAATTTCTATTATTTATACGGACATACAGATACATGCATTTCATTTAATTATTTAATTTACATTTAATATTTGTTTAAGTTTCAGTAGTTCATGGTGCTTTAGAAACAGGGAAGGTGTCTAATGAGTGGGTTGGAGGTGCATTAAGGATTTATTATTACGTGACCACCAGCAAGGTTTTGGAACCAAGGGAGGCGGAAAAATCGGTGATGTAACTATACAAAATTAATCGGTGGTTAAAAAGTAAAAGAAATATAATATATATATTTCGAATGTCACCAAGAAATCAGATATATTCATGTAATTTTATTGAAGTTATTTAATAAAAGATAGCATATCAGATTAATAGAAATTACTTTTTTTATATCTGAAAATGTTATAGAAGCTGAATAGTTAAAAATAGTCATAGTGAAGCACAGATCGAGATACGTGTCATCTTAATTAAATGGGCTATTAGAAAATGTTGATGAGTATTGCTAATTTGAAGTCATCCAATTTTTGAATGGAGTTTTCTTCCTTACTGAGTAAAGAAAGAAGATTTTACTGTAGCTATAATATAAAAACAGATTACTAATATACAAAGTTGCCAGTTTATTAGGCATGTCTATCATTTATATATCAACAGTCTGCGTTACCTAATAAACTGAAACTCAGCGTACACTTCCAGTAACTGTCTGGAAAGAAGGAAAATGAAAAATTTCTTTGATAATTACGAAGATAATTTGATAATTTTGTTTATAACAACAAAAATCATTTATCTTTGATTTGGCATTAAAATAAATTAGAATTCCAAAAAGCCTACGGAAATCATTAAATGCACTGACAATCGTGTGAAGAATTCACTTTTCTACAAGACGAATTTCGTTCAAGAGTAAGGAAAGGGTCAAGTTAATTTGCATTTCAAATACTAATTGTTCTGGAAACTGCGCTGGGTTCCATCAGAAGAGAGTTATGTCGTGGATAAACCGATTTAGTGAATGAAAATCTAATTTCTCTGTTATCTAATTTGCATTAGAGGAAAAGGAAAATGATTTCGTATGGAATGATATTGAAGAGAACAGTTCTTTTCTCTCACATCGCCTTCAATTAGAACAAAATAAAAATAAAGACATACTCAGCAAAGCAAGTCGTATCTGTCAGTTTTCTTGCACTAACAACCCCCCAGGAAAACTTTGTTTTTGTGTTTTTCTAAATTTAATCTTGTTATATTAACGAGTGAATATAATTTTGTGCTAAAGCATAAATTTAAGGGCGGACCATAATAATAAAAAAAAATAAAAGTAATAATAAAAAAATTAAAATAATAATAAAAAAAAATAAAAGTAATAATAAAAAAATTAAAATAATAATAAAAAAAAATACAATAACGTAAGGAAAAATTAAAAAAAAAAGTTAGGTAAAAAAATAAAAGTAAGTTAGGAAAACAAGAAAAACAAGAAAAAAAAAACCTACCCGGACATCGAGAAAAAGAAAGTAGGTGTACGAATTCTTGAGTCTATGAGCCCGAAACGTTAACCAACAAGCTGTAGTCGACAACTGAAATGAGATGATTGCATTTCAAACATTTAAGCTAACAGATGAAATCCAATGAAAACAATTCCAAATATCTTGAACATCGGGGAGCGTTGGCCCCTGAAAATACTTCATTCCTACGTTGCTTGGGCATCTGAACACGATGGTGCAGTCCGATTTCTTTGATCTATTGTAACTAGTAGTTATATTTTCGTATTTCCTTCTACTGGTTCCACTAGCAACAAGAACGGTGTACAGAAAATTCGGTGTTGATACAACAGAAGCATAGTTAACCGTATTCAGCTAGGGTTACTCAATATTCACTAGTAGTTTATTGCTGTCCTTTAGGAAGCCA
>JAFIDM010000179.1:37290475-37312403 GCA_023159025.1 Thereuonema tuberculata | reverse complement strand
ATGCTGAAGTCCATGCAGTGAAAACATCCTCGAATGCTGAAGTCCATATAGTTAAAGCATCTTTTCAAGCAGAATTTCGGTGTATTGTGGTTCAGAAAGGAAAAACTCGTAAATCAAAACTATCTTCCTCTTTAATTTAGATGAAAAATAAAAATCGTTATTTTTTTCCAAAAATGGGAAAAAAAGTACAGAAGTAACATTCACACAACAATTATTTTTAACAACAATACCATAACAACTATTTTTTTCATAAACTTTACAGAAATTATTACGGGCTAACAAACTTCCATAGAATAGTCATGTTCACTGCATCTTCTTTTATTTTGTTCCTTACATGATTATTACATTAGTTCATATTATATTGCCGATTATTCACTATCAGTCTGACATCATTAACAGGAGCAAAAAGCATAAACTATTTTGGTAATGTACCTCACGACTTAACAGCATTAACTCAGCAATCTGTATCTCCATCTTGATTTGGGTCATTAAGTAGAGCCTTTTAAATTGCCTAGATTTTCTTCATAAAATCGGGAAATGTAGTCAACGCTTTCCGTTCGAGCAGCAATATCTTCAGTTTCAGTATATATTATTTTAAGAAAAACTAGTATTCATATTAAAATAAATCATATATGGAGTTTGCCTTTGACTTTTTTCCCATATTTTTTTCCCCTTAGCTTTGATATATTTTCATAACGTTTTGTGCAGCTTTCAAGTCTATCTTAACGTATCTCGGTTGACATCATAGATAATTTTTTGTCTCTGAAAAGGGTTATAGATCACTTCTCTCATTGATTGACTGCATCACTGTGGACATTCGTTTTGTTTTCCTGTTCAGAAGACCAATAGTCCCTAAAGGTCCATTCACTTGACACTCTACCACAGCCACAGACTGCAGCCGATAGATCTCCAATATATCTCTCCTCTCAGATATCGTTTTTTTCCTGCAATATGACTTCAACCAACTCACTTTGTTAGAAACTTATTTTACAGCATAAGACTCTTTGAAACTACATCAAAAGAGAAACTAGAACAAGAAACTTATCATAGACATATCTTACGGTAATAGACGAGAAAATACATTCTGAATTACCATTAGATGTGTTCGTCTCACTTTCAAAACTAATTTCTTTTAAAAGAAATTTTCATTTTTGTCAATACTTCAAAGTTATCTTGTTAATGACATATATATTGTTTCAATTTATTCGAGAATTAAAAAATAAACTTATAAAACTTCACCATTAGTTAAATATCCTTAAAATCAAGCTTCAGGAACAAAAATGTAATTATTCTAGTGTGGCCGGTAAGTTCCCGTACCATCTATTATGTACTAATAATTGTAAATATTTAGTATTGAAAGTTATTTCAATTTTATTTCAATGTTATTTCACTATTGAGTGTTATTTCAATTGTTGACACTAGAACACAGGTGACCCTGGAATGCAGTCCTCTGGGCGAAATAGAACCCTGATTATACACTGAGTTGGAGAGGGATCCACCTCATGAAATGATAAGGGATGCGATGACATCACTTCATTTGTTTGGACCATATTTTTGGCTGCTAAGATCAGCAGCTTTATATTCCCGTTTCGTCTGTCACATAGGTTAGAAACGTTAAAATCTCATTAAAATATCATTAAATTATCATTAAGCACAACAATCTCAACAATCGCAACAATCGCAACAATTGCGTCTTTTACATTCGCAACAATCACATTTATAATGCAGCTCTACAACAATCATAGTAAATGCAACAATTGCGTATTGTGCATTCGCAACAATCACATTTACATTAATAAGGAATTTAAAGCAATATCAATGATATTTTCTTATCATAAGACGTTGCGAAACATTGTGATTGGTTTTCTAATCGCTTTCCCTCCCTTGTTTGGTAGTCCTGTTAATGGCGAAACTTATTTACACATGTTGCAATCAAGGTTAATCACACAGCTTGAAAAGCGGTTATCTTGGAACGCGAATGGCTACAGCATGGCGGGCCACCTGCTCAATTTGCTCTTACTGTGCGCGGGTTTCTTCTTGAACATTGTCCAGGACGCTGGGCTGGTCGCGGTACTCTAGCATCGCCAGCTCCATTGAAATGGCCACCCAGAAGTCCTGATCTCACGACGCCTGACAACTGATTGGGGGGAATCATTAAGGCCTACGTGTGTGAATGTCGTCATGCTACAAATGAAGAATTGCGCAATGCAGTTGAGGACGCATTTCGAACCATCACATCGGACATTCTCCAAAAAATATCGTCTAGGATGTGTCGGCGTATGAACTTGTGCGTGCAGCAATATGGCGAACACACAGACGCATTGGCCACTTAGTGTAAATATTTTCTTAAATATGACTACCCATGAAGGGGTACGGAACTTCACGGCCACACTGTACAATTTCACTACTAAAATTCATTCAAATTACATCTAATATGATTTTAATAATATTATTAACTCTCAAATTTGAAGTTAGATTATTACTTGAGTTATCGTACAAAATTCAATCCCAGTTTGATATCCACACTGAATATATTCGTATAGACTATTTATATATATTCGTATATCTACGAATTTCCAAAATGTAATTTCATAACATGCAAATACTTTTAAAACCACAAATAATTACAAGAATTGTATTATATGTAAAATGTTAACAATGGAAAATTTTATTTTTAGTACTCATTTACTACTTATTACGTTTTTTGTAATATCGGACAATATATTTAACGTTTCGTTTGTTTATATGCAGTTTTATATTTTTTCACTAAATCAAATGCCTGCATATTAAAACTTATTTATTTAACTAAAATCAGGGTTTCCATTCCCCTTTTTTAAATTCGATAATTTGTTTATATCTAAGATTTAGTGAACATTACAAAATATTAACATTACAAAATCCATTAATTAGCATTAGGTTATTACTTAGGAAAAAAGGACTATTTTAAGAAAAACTGAAAGTCCTTCATTTGCATTCAATTTTTATAAAATTTTTATTGGTTTTGTTTCAAGAAAATCGATCAAAATTCAAACGAATTGAGCAAAATAAATGTAACGTATGAACATTCTTTAAAGTGCGGAGTAAACTTACAGGGAATAAACGAGAAATATGAACAAACTAAAATTACTGGTATATTTGAAACATATTGCGCAGTGGTGGGAATAACCAAAGTTTACGGAACTAACAAGTTGCCGATGATTGGCCCCTTCCTGGATGACGATCCACCATTTTTTATATATATGAGATTTTTATTGTTTCTACACATCGATAAGGACTGCAGCAGTTGAAATTAATCATATACAGTATAAACCCATTATAACGGACCCTATTAAAACGGACAGTTTTTAAAAAAAAATTATAATAATAATAGAGGTTTCTTATTTTTATCTGACGAGTTTTACATTTCCAAGCAAGCGATTAGACATCGGTCGTTGCTTAAACAACATCTTTGCTTAAAACAGTTATCGTCGTTAAAAGCAAAAATCCTATGGCATTAAAAAATGTGATGGACGATCTTCCAGTTCACTACTATAGTTCTCTCAATGTTTACAACTGAAATAACAAATGATTAGTTTCATACAAAGGCTGTACCAGCGATTAAAAACGCCAGATTGAACATTTCAAAATTTCAAAATAAGGGCATGGAAAAAAACTTTTGGATAATGAAGAAACAACTCCAGAAGAAGAAAACTGTGAGACGGAAGACTACCGTAACACTCTGCAGAGAGGAGGAATCAGTTTCGTTGGATGATCAGGAAGACTACCGTAACACTCTGCAGAGAGGAGGAATCAGTTTCGTTGGATGATGTGGAGGCCTGGCTTGAAGCAGACGAAGACGACCTTGGCTTCCACATTTTGACTGAAGAAGAAATTGTCGCCAGAGTAACTGAAGACGCAGAATCTTCGGAGTACGAGGAAGAAGAGGTAGGAGACACTACTCAGCCTACAATTAAGGTGAGCGAAGTGAAAGACCATTTAAATTTTGTTATTCAATATGTTGAACAATCGGCAAATGAAAATATTTTTGCATATTATGAAAACTTACGGCGCCTCCGTCAGTTATTGACTGAAGAAATAAGCAGCAAACAAAACCAGCAGAAAATAAATTATTTTTTCAAACCAATGAATGTAAGCAATCAACATGAACCACGACCTTCTTGTTTTAAAGATTAATGCAGTGTATATGTACACATCTTTTTCAATTCAATCTACTATGTTGAAGGCTCTTTTTTATTTGATATACAATTAACACTTTTTTATAGCTAACTATTGTACTTTCATTGATGTACACCCTGCTGCATTACACCTCTATATGAATTATTTGTTATAAACCGGACTTTCATTAAAACGGACAACCTTCAGCCCCTATTAGTCCATTATAATGAGGTTCTACTGTATTACAATTATGTTTGAAATACACTAGTAATTTTATTTTGTGCGTGTTTCTCAGGTATTCTCTATAAATGTAATGTATTTCTATGTGTGCGAAAAGCGCCTCAAACTCCGTTTCAGTAAAAATTTCTTTTTTATCGTTATTACATTTACTATTATAAATTTCATAATAATGAAACCATTAGAACAACAACTTCCGGAAATTAATTAAAATAAATTAACTTCCGGAAATTTTGTAATTTCATTTATTTTAATGATTATTTGCAATGTTTTATTTTCTTTTATTTGACTAATGCTAAGCATTCAAATTTAAAAAAAGATAGTTTTTTATTGTAATAAATATTGTAATTTATATAAAAATGTTTTCTCGAAGAAGATACAAACATGTATTTTTATATAAATACAAGCACTTCATAACTGTACTTGCATTTCAATATATTTTCCTATATCCTGGCATTGATATTGCTAATAATGTATTTTATATTTAATAGACAGTAAATACTGTTCTTCTGAGTTCCATGAGATAGTAAGACATGAAAAATGAAGCCTTAACAAAACTTAAGGTTATAAATTATAGAATTTGGAATCCCTCCACCTGTGTTGTTAGATAAGCCAGATTTTTAGATTTTGTTCATAAGACACGTATTTAAGCTACTTATTTACCATCTCCGCTAAAAGAAGCTTCAAATTAAGCGGAATTAATTCTGCTTAAATATTTATAACTCATAAAATTTGTATAATTGCACTCTGCACAATCGAGGGACGTTGTTGTGTTTTTAATTCCTAAGTTAGTTTTGCAAAAGTAGTTAGTAAACAACTTTGCAAAGATTAATGATATCTTAACGACCTAAAAATAAGCTAAAAACATTTTAATTATTTAAGTGCTTAGAAAAGAAAACTGAAATTCCGAAGTAATTAAGTTCAGGTTTTCAAATAAATGTTTTCGGTAAAGATTGTAATGAAAATGTTGAAATGTTTATGAATTTGGAAAGCTTATTGGCTTTAAGCTTCTTTATTGTAATTTTGTGTTCAATTTTAGTGCAAGGTAATTAAGTTTGATCACTTTATTTTACTATAATCCTAACTAATATTAAAAGTGAATATGGGTAGGTTTGTATGTTGTTCAATCACGTCTCAAAAAGCGCAACGGATCGAAGTAAAATTTTGCATTCAGGTAGTCTACGACACGGAGAAGGATATAGGCTACTTTTCATCCCGGTCCATCAAGTAGTTCCCGAGGGATGACGCAAAAAGGTTCCAAAAACTGCCCAAAATGAAAAACTTCCGAAACCTGTTGATAGATGGCTCCACCGTAGTGGCGCCGAACACTATTAAGTCACGAATTACCTGATAATTCTATTTAGGCGATGTCAACGGTGATAAATATACGATACTGGTAATTAATACGTTGGATAATGTTTGCAATTTATACGTTATTTTAGAATGTAACATTAATTTCTAATCATCACGTGATTTCTCACCAAACCACGGAAGGCATCAAGTGACAGGGATGTGGAGAAGGCAACAAAGGACTGAGAAGTCTATGTTCTTCGATCTCGATATTAATATCGATCTAATAGCCTCAAGTGATACCTAGTTTAATTTCAAAGATTAGCTTCAGTGGGAAATATACCGACTCCAATTTAATGAGTTACTTTTGTTTCGTCACAAAAATTCCATTCCAAAGTATTTGATTAATTAACACACCTGTTTAGTTAACAGTTGTAAGTTCCTGTACTGATTTTACGTTGTAAGTTTACTAATGTTAGGCTTTTTTTTCTTCTCTCATTTTAATTATCATATTTCAAAATATTATATAAGAACTTCTTGAAAGCCCTTGAAACCTATTTTCCTTATTAAAAAACCGTATCCTCAAATTTGCTGTTTTTCTGAAAATAAATTTGGTTCAATTAATTCAATTACTTCTTATCCTACTCAGAATGCGCAAATGACAGGAGATTAAGAAATGGATTAATGTAAGATATTATTCAAAAGTGATAGAAATTTATTGCTTCGTTTTTTTTCAATGTTTTTCTTTGGGGATTTTTATCATATTCACGTTTTTATCAAATTTCTCTACAGCCAACGCTCGTGAAACTTGTGACAGCAACTTTTTGTGTGTGACAAAATAGATTCTCTGGTGTCTGTCAACGTTTGCAAGTTATAAGAAGATCCCGTCATTCAATTCCAAAGTTACTGGCAGGAGGAAACAAACATGTAGCCACGCGAGAGTGCACACAGCCATACAAAATCCTCATTAACCAAGGAAAGAAGCCTAATTCATAATGGACTATCATTTATCTTAACTTTATCTTATTTTAAGACTAAGCTTTGCAATTTAGGGGGTGGGGAAGACACACAGAATTAAAAAAAATCTAAATAAAATGAATAGTCAGTAGAAAGTTTAACGTGCATATGTTAAAAAAGTCTGCCTTCTTGTCCTCCAAATGAGAGATGGCCGGCGGAAGTTTGAACTGCGCAGCCCTTCCGGTAGCTGATCAATTATGTTTTCCTGTCACAATGGACGCCGTAGTCTGTTTTCACTGAGAAAGACATGTTGATAACGCCAAATTAAAACTTCTCTCGACTATTTAGCGTTATTTCAATACCAGTTGCTAACAATAAGTATTTATATAAATAAATAAATAAATATTATTTATAAATACAATGCTCTTTTGCAAAGTAACAAGCGATTTACCGTAATGGCGGCGTCCTGTCATAAAATCAGACGGAAGTGCCTGACCAGACTAATCGATCATACATGCGCAGATCTCACAAAAACAGGGCGGCCATCTCTCATTTGGAGGACAGTAGTAGGCGCCCTCAGCCAGGTTTACTCTCGGTGATAAGCTTAGAGTGCGTGCAAAGGTTAAGGAAACCTGAAGTTAAGGAAACCCAACCATAAAACACAACAATAAAAAATAAAATGCCAAATAAATAGTTGTTTTTATGGTTGGGGACCCACTTTCAGAAGAGGAGGTGGAATCCTTAACCTTTGCCTGCACTCTGAGTTTATCATCGAGGGTAAATCTGGCTGAGAATTGCAGAATAAGACAAAAACCACCGTCCCAGATTCACGTCGGTGATAGCTCAGGATGCAAATCCGTTATATTTGTTGCATTTTGATTTACGTTGTTTTTTAAATAAATAGTCCTTTTTTTTCCTACGAACGAAGAACATCAAAATTACAAACTTGTAAACGTAGCAAAACGTAGTTAGTTATCAGAAGTATTTTGGTTCAAAATCTCACAACCTTAAAAGCAAAACCTACTTTAGAACGTGGATCTTGAGCTGTGTAATGAGGGGGAAAAAATCGTAGAAGAGATAGGAAATGGGATATGAGAGAAAAAAAAAAAAAACCAATAGAATACATAGTATTACTTAAAACATAAATGTCAAACAGACATTGTAAAAATTTGATTAAGTGAAAAACTAACATATGAAAAGTAACGCACGTTTTTTTAATTATTGACCACCTGTGGAAAGAGCTTTAAGGATGGTAAGAATCCAAATAGACCAGTTCAAGTTATGTACAGTAGACTCTCGATATCTCGAAGTCGAAGGGACGCTAAAACAAATTCGAGAAAGCGAGTTTTCGAGATAACAAGGTCATAACCAAAACATAAAAATTCACGTAAAAACACAAGATACGGAAAATAAGATTCTAAAAATTAAGAGTCTTGATAGATGAGAATAACTATAAATATGTACTGATAACTGACAATAAGTCTAGATACAGCAATGATAATTTTAATTTTTAAAAGTAATCGAAAATAATTACATTAAATTGAAAAGACTCGTCTCTCACCCCTCAGAGAGATAATGAAGGGTGTGAGAGATTCCTTATGTCGAAGAGTTTTCACTCGAAACCTTGTTATGTCGAATATTTTTCGAAGTAAAAAATGAATTTTTCCGGAAAAATCGCCGTTCAGTTGTGTCGAAGCAAATTTAACTTTAAACTACATAAAACAGATTTAAAATACATAAATAATAAATATTATTAAAAAAAATAATAATTTGAATAGCATAAAGCATACATTACCACATGCATACTTGAATTTTACTAATAAAGTCTGTTAATTTTGTTTTTTAAAAAGTGTTGTCGCTCATAGTATACGTCTCGCATCTTTGCAATGCACCAAAAACCCCTTCAGTATTGTCTTCAAATTGTAATTCACTTCGGATTGTTTCAAATGATTTTAGCATATTTTTTTTTTATATCTGCATCAAGATCATCTCCATTTTTATCATCTTCATCGCAATTCATAGCTGTATGGTTTTTATTTTTCACCCTGTCCAAAATATCCGATTCAGTTAGTGTTTCCGAGGTCTCAACTTCAAAATCAAGTGAAAGATAATCATCAATCAGCACATCATCGTTAATTTCTTCTTTTTCCCTCAGCTGTATCCACATTTCTTTCATTTCCTCTAAGGGAATATTAATAATAAAAACATTTCAAGCAGAAAAAAAAAATAGATACCACGAAAAAGTTCGTTAAATAGAAAATGCACTTCGCTATTTGGAGGTTATTTTACGAAGAAATTAGCAAAATGTTCTTGGTTCCAAAGAAAAGTTCGCAAAATAGAGAAATTCGCAAAATAGAGGTTCGTTAAATAGAGGTCCGACTGTAGAACACAATCTTCCTGACATTTTCCCTGATCTTTATTTCCATTTTGAAATAGATGTAAATCGTTTCCAGTTATTCGGATGTGAATAAATATTTAAATAATTCTGATTGAATATATAAATCAGAATATCTGATTATTTATTTATGCTTACTAATGCATTATTATTACTAATGTATTATTTGGCCTTCGGGCCTGTCATAAATTAGGAATTACACGAGGTTATTGCCTGTACGAGAAATTTAATGATCAAAATCCTATTCGACCATAAACGACAGTCTTCTTTCTTAGGTTATTCCATACATAACATTAGAGGAAATGCATTCTTAGCAATGGATTTAGTAATTCTTTATTTGGTTGGAAGATAGTTGAAATTAGATGAAGTTAATTTTCTAGGTCATATTTTTGAATCTTTAAAATCTATTCATAATATCTAAGTTTTTAGGTCATTATAAGCGAAATTAATAATAATTACGAGTATTATAAATACGCTTGTAAACAACAGGTGTTTCCTGTTAAAACCTGGTTAAATTTTAAAGTGTTTAATGTTTTTTTTAAATAGTCTGTGGGTTAGGCCTTTTTTTTTAATCATATCCAAATAGTTTACACACGTTAATCTTCATTCATGATAATTATTTCTATTAAAGAATCATATCCTTACAATTTAATATATTTTTTATTTTTTAATAAGTTAAATTAAAATGTTTTTATTACGTTATACAGATATAATGTAAATCAACAATTTATTCAAAAAATTCAGATTTAATCTAAACAATATTATAATATTTACAATGTTTAATATGTAAGCACAGTAAGGCTATAAATAAAATAAATTACTCATCTAACTATGCTTAGAGGTAAGTGACATATTTTATTTTTTTGTACAATCATGTTTTTTAAGGAAAATATTAAAATTTTAATATCAAAAATTTTTTAAATACTAAAATTCAAATGGATATTTTAAATCTGTTCTTATTTGTCAACCAGAAAATCCGGTTTGTACGAAAACTTTTAATAAGTCACAAATTTGATTTGTTTATTCCTATTCGATTTATTCCTGTCGAGTAATATCACTGGAAAATTTCACACGGAAATTCGCGTCGGGGAAAATAGAAAAGTGCCTATCTCCAAGAAATATTAAGCCCATAGCAAAGGACTCACACAACGGATCCAGCTGAAAAATAAATTGAAACTACAACGTAAAACTACAATTTAAACGTTTTAAATGAAGTACAGAATAGCAGAAAGAGACACACTTTTGAAAATATATATCGTCGTGCCGAAGCTCTAATCAAATCTTAAGATATAAAAATGAATGTTTCTTTGTTTGTTTGTCTTGTATGCGTTCCTATACCATTCATCAGATTGCGATGAAACTTTGGTGAGTTGTTGTGCGAAAGTTTCTGAATTAGTAGAGCCATTTTACAATATCTGGTACGCGAGTTGTTTTAAAAATAAGTGTATTTCCTGTTTCAACGTCTGCAGTTTCCGGTGCACTCGCATTTGCAATGACCATCAACAAAGCACAGGGATAACACATGAACAGCTGTATGTGGCCTGCTCACGCGTCGGAAAACCTTCTGATTTATTCGTGTATGCACCAGACGGAAAAACAAAAAATATTGTGTATCCAAAAGCACTTCAATAAACAGAATTAAAACACAAACACTTTCTTCCTTTGAGTGGCATTGCAACGCTAGTTTTATATAAAAAGACTCATTGATGATTGGAAATCATTTTCAAAAGTTGTGGCTTTAGAATGTGAAATATCTGAAATAGTTCTTTTTTTTCGTTTCTCTGCCTGTCAAGAATGAGAAGGAAGTCGATCAGTTGAGTGAAGATCCTGTGTCAGGATAAACGACTGAATCTTCCACTGCTTGAACCGCTCTATAGATCAATATTTTGTTAAGTCAGCGCAAATCGGTTGGCAGTTGGACAGTCCTCGGCTCCGACTGGACTCAATTTATTAATTCAGCAGGAGAGATTAAATGCTTGTCTAAGTTCCGCCTAATCGCTTCTTCCGACTCAAGCCGCCTTCAGCTTACAGGATTTCTCCTGTGCTAAATATTATGGATAAGACATCCAATTTAATCATTAAAAAAAGCTAAAAAAAAATAAAGAAATAAATATTTTAAAATCAAATATTAGAATTCAGTTAGTTAATATATTCCACGAATATATGTACGTAAAGATAGTTAATTTTTATATTGAATCTTTACTTTTATGAAATTGTAATGTTATTGCTTTAATATCTATAAGTTCAAAAAAATACGTACATCAATATACTTCGTCTTCTTTAAATCAGATAAAAAGAAATATTGGAAAATGTCTACAGTGTAGGAGTTTCTGGAGTTTATTTATGTGTTTTATCTGATCTATAAGTTCTATTGCGAAGTTCAAAATTTTTAAAGTACAATCATTATGTAAATCATAATGCGGAAAGTTTCGACATTGAACACTTTTTCAATTCTTAGATCACTAACATTTTCAATCAAATCTACAACATTTGGTATGTACCGTATATGCTCCAATAAACGCCGAGGCTGTTATTGTCGCCGGTCTCTAATAAGCGCCGGGCTGCAGAGGGGGCACGGCCAAATAGTAGCCAGTCTCTAACAGTAGCCGGGTCTTTGATGTTTGTCTACCGGTACTAGTGTAAGCGTCCGTATCTTTATAGTCGTGCATAATACGTTACGGTACATTGCCTTACAAAATGCCGCCGAAATGGTCATTTGACATTGCCTTTAAAATTCGCGCGATGGAATACGCGAAAAAAACTTCCGGTGAGGCGGCCGACCGTCATTGCGGATTCGGACGACGAATAGCAGCGAAAGGTAAAGAAAGACATTGCCATTTATCATTAACAGTCTTATGTAGCATGTGAAATTCAAATTAAGCAGCTGTTTGTAATATTAGCCGGTATTTATGTGGAAAAATATTGCGTTCTGAAGGTTTTTGTTAATAATGGCCGGCCTCTAATAGCAGCCGGTCTCTATTAAGCGCCGGGAGCCGAGGCTAGTTTTGCAAATAAACGCCGGGGGCCTCTATTGGAGCATATACGGTAATCCTTTCCTATAAGGCCATAAAACGAATTCTCTTTAATTCTGTTCATTCATTCATTTCTGAGTCAATTCTGTTTTGCACTCTTTTTTTTATTCTATTTATCGACTGCAAAAATCGTAAGGAAAACACGAGCTAAGGCTTCTATCTTCGATTTTCACTTTAAACTTTTTTTTTTTTCAAAGTTTTGCTGCAACTAGCCATTTCTCGAATTTGTTTCTTCCTTTTGTTTTTGGTCTGAGGTTTCCTTTCATAACAGACTCAAACAATTTTTTCCCACGTCGTCCATCTTTTCATGTCCCGATCTCTTCTCATTCTTAGAAAGCCACTTGGGAATATGTCTCTTATCCCTTTGTAATTGTTTCTTTTTTGCATGACGAGATGTTCCGTTGCGCATCAGTTGTCTTATGGCAAGTAGATATCAATACTTGAATCGACTCTCTGATGTAGACCTACCATAAGCAGTCTATTGCAATTTTAGCCTTACTTACCTAAAACATACATTTAGACTTGATTTACGCATCTCTAATAACTACAAATTTAAAAATAGTTCATTATTCCTCTTAGTATGCTATTGGATACAGTATATGTTACAAGTATACAGTATATTCACCAATTCCTACATATTCGTATCACTACAAAAAGAGGGCTGATCCATCTATGAACCCAAACCTGATTTACTTGCATTTGCACTCGCTCGTGTTTTTGTGTGAAAGCAAAGAGTAAGTTATTGTTTTTAAGACAGTTTTGTAAATATTGTACTTGGTAAATCTTGCCTATTCATTGTAAAACTGGACACGGACCAGACATGATTGAGGAGTCAGTTTTTGGGCTGGGAAGAAGGACTGCAAAACAATAATCGTGCTTATATTTTAAGTTAGACAGTAATTGAGCATCATACTGGTTTTTAAAGCAATCACTCCAGACGTTTTAGCGTGATGCGTGATAAAACAGACAAAAAGATCAACAGATAAACCAAGGGGAAAAGTATTCAAGTGGAATAATAAGCCTTTCCCAGTCAAACAGTTATTTAACTTTTACAAATTTCTTCACTAATACTTAATGTTTCTTTTAAAGTAAATTCTAGTATTAGCTTTTTAAAAAATGGTAGAGAGTCAGAAGATCAGTTGCTTTTCTTGTAACCCCTTTAATTTCAGAGCATCGTTGGTCTGATCTCTTGAGATCCACAGGGACGTTAGAGTGAATGGCCTCTTGTGATGCGGGTGTCCTTCTTCGCAACCGTCTCCAACTTTCATTTATTTCTCCGCTCAGCTGTCCTTTGGGCTTCACAAATAATTTATAAATTCAGTCGACAGAGACTGAAAGCAGTTCAACAAACAAAAAAACATAAGAAAGACAACTATTGGAGAAAAGTTAGACCAAAAAAAAAAAGGAGTCCACCTTCTGACCTTAAAAAAGAATGTGGTGTAAAAATAGATAATTAATTTAAAATAGATAAATCACTTTAATGGGATTTCATTATTAAAGTAGTGAACTTCTGTGGGACTACGAATCTTTTTGAGATTTTTATATCTTCCTGATAGCTAAGTTCTATAGAGACAGGATTGGAATATAAAAGTTTTACAGTACAATTTTAATTCGAAAGATACATGTTGTCCGTCTGTGATCAAGTAACAAAACAATTACATAACCTAAAAAACTAAAATTTTAGATGTAGGTTTAAATTGCTACAAGGAATTGTAATACTTACTCTCTTAATTGTAATAAATATACTTATTCGGAAAGTTTGTTGGATTTATTGCTGAAAAACAGCATAAATGTTATCTAAATTTCAATCCAATAATATTTATGCATTTTTTATTCTTTGTATCCTGCGCCATTATTTATTTAGGGAATTTTTTCCATACATTCACTGAATAAATTGAAGGATCCAATATTATTGAAAACACTGACTTAATGTTTTAGATAATGTAAACTTGAACTTTAAGATAATACTCTGCATTAGAAGTAAATGGCTATAAAATATAAAAGCTTTTGCTTTTCTTAATTATCTTGGTCTTCATCATCATTGTCAAAGTGAAGACTAAACGTAATAAGTCTAAATACCTCCTCTTCCTTGATCAATCTAACAAACGTTGATGCATCCATCCTCTCAACATGTTCTTTCCTGATGATTGGAATCTACCATTTATTTGAAAAATCCATACTAGCTCAACATTTTTGAAAAAAAAATACAACTACTTCCTTTAAATTTCAGCTCTCTAAGAACAAGTGTTTTGTATAAACATGAGGAAGTCACTTAAATACCTATAGATTCTTATTTTGAAGCCAACCTAAAAAAATCGAATCAAATCTATACTACAATCAATTCGAAAATGACATTAAAAATCCTAGCACAAAATCTTTAAAATTCCAGCTATCTAGGTTAGATAGCCTTTAATTATAAGTCATAAAGAAGAACAAAACATACCACATCTTCTTAACATTTTAGGTAAATTCTGAACTCAGTGTTGCATGAATTTTCGTTGCTAATGAAAGTGTTAGAAACCAGGTCAAACTAGCTTTTGGGAGTTTAGTTTACTAGGAGATTATGAAAACATCGAAAAGTAGCTACCAAGGGATTAAACCAGCCTCCATTAATGAATAAAAGAATAAACAAAACAAAAATGCATTTGAAAAGGTTATGAAACTTTTTATGAATAAAATAAAGATTACATAATGTCAGTTTTTTGATGTATCTATAAACTTTCCAAATACAGACAAAACAACTTATCAAATCAGACATTAATAAGTTAATACGAAGATGCTCAAAACCTTCAGGGATATCATATTTAATTTGTAAGTTGGAAAGAATCTGAAGATGAATAGACAAAGATGCTTTAAAGTCCATATAATTGATGAATAGTCTTGATTTGTCTGAAAAGGCTTCTTCCTCTTTCGTTATTCTGTCAAAATTTGAAAGAATCACCAAAGCAGAAGGGTATAAATAAAAGATAACTTAAAGATGAAGAGAAGATCTTTTTGATTTGGATGATCATCCACCGTTTAACGGCAAAGACGAGGACGAAGCAACATTTCAGTCCAATGTACCAGCAATTGCTTGTGGGTCTTCAGTGCAGTGTGAAATTGCCTTGCCTTGGAATTGTTCAAAGAAAAAGAAAAAGAAAAATACAGTCCATTCATTCCCACAAAAACTGCTAACTTTATGTCTTTAAGAAAGAAAAAAAGTGGCAAGGAAGTTAATTACTTCCGAGACGGAATCTAAACTAGAAATTTATAAAGTTATTTTCTCAGAGATCATAAATAAGAATTGCCTGAATATGGTACAGAAAGAATTCGTAGACAGAACTTGTCTTTTTCATCATCACATTACTTTTTTCATCATTAACATCGACGATATTTCTGTGATTTCTGTGTATTGTATTTTTTTGTCGAAACATTTTTCATGTTCTTATTAACACATACATTTCGTTCAATTATTTAGAAACAGAATTAAAACATATTATTAAAAAAAATCAAAATATGTTTACGTTTCAATTTACCAAAAATACGACAGAATATTTAAAGCCTTGTAAATATGGAAGTTCAGGGAAATGTTTATTATTATTATTAATATAAAATACACGTATATTTTACGATGCATAATGGCTAAATACTTCATTGAATAAAAATTACAACATGATTTTGATCTTTTTAATCTGCAATTTTTATAAGAGTTAACTTCATCTTAATTTTTTAAAACAAAAAAATCTGCAGGATTAAATGATGAAACTCAAAAACTTTATAATTTTATCTTTATTAATGAAGTCTTAATGCTTATTAGCTTTTAAAATTAGTTACTGAGATTATTTCTTAAGTCACTGATGATTTCATTTGCTTAAAATTGAATACAAATATTTAAATACATCTGCCATTTGAATCTAAGCACTTTTCGGATCGCCTTCCATTATTATCAATTGCATTGGGTTTATATATAAGTATTTGTTATTTAAATAATAGAATTATACTTAACTATACTTACAAATTTGACTTAATTTTTGTAATGTCTTAAATGTAGGAGAGAAAAACGAATAAAAATGTTGAAAATTTAAATCGAATTACGTGATTTAACTATTTACATTAGAAAGCTGAAATTTCAATGGAAAATCGAGAAATCCTATTTATTTTGGTATAGGCTATATATGTTACCTATAAGAAAGAAACACACGACTGAAAACATTATTTGAATTAAAAGTAATGTATTCTAATTCGATTTTAGTTTGGATAAGTAAAACCGATGTTGTAGATGATATAAAATATGATGATCTCCTTTAGTTTGGTATAAATTGGGCCTCGAGATGAGAAGTTTTGGACTTAACAAAATCATTAATACAAGGTTTCTTCAACTGCTATTTTTTAACGTAAGTAGACATATCCATTAAAATTAAAGATGTCTCAGAACTGCTTTTGAAATAAGCCTATCCACTCTCAAACTACTACTGAATGTTAGCAATGTCATTTCCACAGCAACTTTTTGAACTAGTCTTGTATTTATAGTTAATTTCAAAATTGCTGTTAGTTAAATTGAGGAATGTAAGAAGCTGACAATTCGAAATTCTGCTATGATTTTTATAAAGGATGTCCCAAAAGGAAAGATCAATATTCTGGGCAATTCTAGTAACATTCTACGAAGTTATAGGAATCTGTGTCCCATTGCGAACGGTTTCCGAAATATAACTACAGTAGAACCTCATTATAACGGACTAATAGGGGCTGAAGGTTGTCCGTTTTAATGAAAGTCCGATTTATAACAATTATAATTCTTATACGGGTGTAATGCAGCATGATGTACATCAATGAAAGTACAATAGTTAACTACAGAAAGTGTTTATTATATTTCAAATAAAAAAACAGCCTTCTACATTGTAGGTTGAATTGAAAAAGATGTGTACGTATACACTGCATTAATCTTTAAAACATGTTGATCGCCTTGGTTCATGTTGATTGCTGACATTCATTGGTTTGAAAAAAATAATTTATTTTCTGCTGGGTTTGTTTGCTGCTTATTTCTTCAGTTAATAACTGACGAAGGTGCCGTAAGTTTCATAATATGCAAACATATTTTCATTTGCATCCTGTTTTATTATTAAAATTTTTTTTAAACTGTCCGTTATAAGCGACGTCCGTTATAATAGGGCCCGTTATAATGAGGTTCTACTGTATTTGAATATACAGTGTTTTAAATGGATATTAGAGCTCGCAGAAAAACATCAGGAACTTCTGAAACCAGCAACACATGCTCTTACACACGTAACAAAGTGCACTGTTATTGACGGTGGAATTTTTTTGAAAACTTATTATAAACTGCAACAAATTTCTCACTTGAACAATAAATATTAAAAACAGTTACGTAATATATATTTCCATCAATAGTTTCCCAACTCTACATCCAAATATCTCTCTATCTTAGAAACCATTATAAGACAGTCTTATAAACTTTTTTTATTCTTAGAATGACAGATAGTATGAACTCCCTCCTTTACCTATCCTTCTGGAATATTCTCTGTATGTGTGTCTGAAATTATGTTTTAATTTGTTTAATTCAGATTTGTAGGTATTATAAAAGTGAATAGTTATAAAACATAATAGCTGTGCAAGAAGACGTAGAAGTTTTCCAACTATACAGAAACCTGAATTCGCAACACCAAAAGATTTCTGTTTCTCAATTTTTAATATTTCAATTTTTTATATCTTTCTCTGAAGAATAACCTGATTTTTACATCAACAAAGAAATTTACAGTCGAGAAACGTTTTACAGACATAAACTTGAAATATCCTAAAAACATGCAAAAAAATCCAGAAAACTTCGCTGTTCTTCTACATAAGATATGCAGCAATTGAAGCGCTTAATTTGTTTTTACAGACCCATTGGAAAAAGGAAATCCAGTAGATTTCGTTTTCACTGCTTCTTCGACGATATTCCCAACACAAATTTCAACCAGAAATAAAAGTAATCTGCGCTTAACGACCATCCAAATGTCTAGTTTCAAAATAAAATACTTTTTTAACGCGTGTTTTATGGTTCTTAAAATTCATCTTAACATTACACGGTGGAAAATGAATTTTGGACAAGACATTTATTACGTTTCTTCAATGGTAAAATTCCGCTTAATTTCATCGTTACATCTAAAATTCCAAAAAGAAGAAAAATAAAAAAGAATATATATATATTGTAACGGTACCACGTGATAATTTTAGTCCTTCAGGGGTTGTTCGGGTATTTTGTTGGGCGCCAACCGAAAAGTCCGTTCGGTGAATTTTCTATCTACCCCCTCCAAAGTCGTTACATGGTATGCCCTGACTAATCCAATCCATTCGGAGCGTGGGGGAGCCACACTTCACGTTCACGCACAAAGAAGCACAACGCATTCACCACATTAATTTAAACTTAACCATTTTTATTCGACACTGCAAAATAATAATATGTCACAACACTGCAAGAATAATACTTTCGGCGAAGCTATGGCTTATAACTTCTTGAAGCATAAAGTTAAATTACGACGCATTGAAATTTCACTTACGAAGCACTAAATAACTAAATTACGAAGCACAACTTTTACTTTTGAAGCACTAAATAACTAAATTACGAAGCACAAATTTTCACTTACAAAGCACTAAGTAACTAAACTACGAAGCACAAATTTTACTTTCGAAGCACTAAATAACTAAATTACGAAGCACAAATTTTCACTTACGAAGCACTAAGTAACTTGGGGAATCCTGCACGGGTGTACACGTGCATTGGACACAGAATTTGCAAGCTTTATTTTGCAAATTAATTTCAGTAATGTTTCGCTCAAATAAATTGTAGGAATTGTAGGCTATCCACGGGTTGCCTATTCTAGCTAAAGATAACTTGAATTAACACGCCCTATCTCTAACAATCGCATCGAGAATTTGAGGCGCGGCTGCCAATACATCGTCCACGGCGATCGTCGAGGCCGGGTGCATTGTAACAAAGGTTAAGAGAGCGAAACTGCGGCGAGAGAGAGAGATCTAACTCGAACACCCCGTTTTATAAACTTTAAGAGCGCCGCTGTGTGACGTCACGCGTCGCACAGACCATACGGATAGCAGGATTGCACATCTGCCCAAATAAGGGAGATTACCTCATTATTACCTCACATGGAGTGATAATGCTAATTAACCAATAGAATTACTATGCTTACAACAATTCCAAATATGGAATGATGGCCACAAGGAAATTCCTAAGAATAGGAAATTTCCAAACTCAAATAAACTCAGCTTAATTAAAGCAAAAAGAAAATTAATTCCTTATTAAAATCCTTAAATTCAACTAATCTTAAATTACACAACTACTTAAAACACCTAAATTTCTAACACTAAATTGTATTAAATCCTAATAATTTACATTTAAAAGATTTATCTCCTAAAATCCTAAATTAAAATAAATTAAAGCCTAAACTAAAATAAAAATCACTGACAATAATTAAAACTGTCCCTAACGAAGTCTTTCGCCATTAGCTTTTACAAAATAATTACTTTGAAATTATTTTTCTCAATTGACATTTCCTTTGTCTTTACAATGATAATAATATTAATATTCTAATATTTTAATAGTTATAATAAATCGACATATGAGTATTGTCACATTACCCCCCTCAATATTTTTTTTTTTTCAATAAAAAAAAACAAATGTTTTATTTCAAAACAACCCTGTGACAAACTCACATTACAAAATAAAACGAAGCTTAAAAACTATTTACAAAGGCTCTTCTTGTTACTTCAAGGTGTCTTCTCTTGACTGATGTCTTCTTCAGAGTAAGGAATCAAAAATGTATGTATTAAACACAGTTCAAGGTTCACTGCTACAGGTTACAGTTCACAGTTTTACTGCATCGTCGCACAATTTAAAGTTCACTTCTACACACTATTCACACTATTTACAGTCCATTTTTTTTTTTTTTTTTTTCACCTGAGTGATATATTTAGAGTTCACTTTTTACACTGTTCACAGTCTAGAAGCACGGATTTTCAGTCTTACGCTATTGGTCCCCAGGTAGTCCATCAATTTCGTGACTAGTGCGTCCCTCACGTCCCGGGTCGATTACCCGAGTACAGGTCGGAAATCCCCGAAGTCGGTTACAAGTTGTTTTACGCTTTGCGCTTTTTATTTTTTTATTTATCACCTCCGTAATCAGGTGGATAACTTCACCTGCGGACTCGTCGGCTCGACCAGGTGCTCCTTACATTCGGGTGGGTTGGGGTATCCTCACAACCTCTAGCGCTCCTTTTTGGCACCCCCTCAGGCAACACCATGGCCACGTCGCGTTCATCGGTTTATTTGTCAAATGAACGGGCGCTGCTGACTTCTATCTGTAATGCTCCCATGGTGACAATTGGCACCTTTCTATCACACAAAGTGCTCTCTCTAGCACCTCCCCGGTCATCTTCTTTAAAAGACATTACCTAACACCAACCTCGGCAACTCCTTCACCATAATCAAGCAAATCGTCCGTACGCCAAGTCCGAACCACACGAATGAGGACTGCCCAGTGAACAAAAACGCTCGACTGTGTGTCCTTCTCGCCGAACGACACTAGTTTTTTCGTACCGTAGAACAACTCGCCCCTCCGTCTAATGCAATTGCTGTACGAAGATTTCTGCCCTCATCTAAGCCTCTTGAGGTCGACTGGCTATTTCTCCCTTCACTCGGTTCGTGATTCGTCCAACGATTTCCGCCGGTATCCCTTTGTATCGGTCTGTCTCGATCTGGGCTATGCTCTCCCGTTTTCATCGGGTTGCTTGGTGGAGACTCCGTCCGATCACTGTTTCTGCGGTAACCCGGTCCGTTACTCCTACTTGTAGGCGATGACACGCTGTTCACGTTTGCTTTCCTATCGGGCTGTGTGAAGCTTTCACTGGCGTGGTCGTAATTCCCTAGCATGAACTGAAATTTTTCGATGGTCATTGCGTCCACACTCATGAGCAGATTTCGTATGTGCACTGGAAAATGTCTCGTGAGTAAGCTTATAATGTCCTGCTCTGACATCGGCGGTTCACACTGCCTCAGCGCAGCTATCTTGTCCTCTGCGTAACCACGCATACTACCATCTCCTCTCCTCCAGTAGGAGTGCATGAGGTCGAATTTGAATTTGGCCTGTGCCTCCTTTCCCCAGAATCGAGCGAGAAATTTACTCTTAAACTCGTCCATGGTGGTGGGAAACGGGTCCAAGATATCCATCCACGTTTTCGCCGCTCCTTTTAGCATTTGGTAGATTATTCGCGGCTTCAGTGCCTCTCTGACATTCGTTAATGCGAAGTAATTTGTGACAGCCTTCATAAATGCACTGGGATGTTCGCCGGACGTCCCATTAAAGGTCAATGTGGGTGGTATATTGGTCAATGCCGTTGCCAGCGTTACAGGTGCTGTTGGTAGGCGTTCCATTTTGTCATTCATGTCCTTAACTCGTTCTTCTACGAGCTGTCGAACTTCCTGTACTTGTTGAACAACCACTGTTTGTACATGTGTGCTTAGCTGGGCATATTTGTCAACCGCGTCGCGGTGCACCTGTCCGACCTTCTCTGTTATTCCTATTATGCTCTGCTTGACTTCGCCAATTTGTCCATTGACTTGGCTGAGTTCGTCGGCTACTTTGCCTTCTAAGGTGTCGCACTTTTGCTGCACTGCTGATTCGACTTTGGCTATGCGACCGTCGAAGGTCGTTTTGAATTCACTGATTGTACGTTGGACGTCATCCTTAATATTCCGAAGACCTTGTTCAAGCCTCTCGGACAGCTTTACTTCTTGAGCATCGATTTTTGCACTTTGTTCACTTATTTTTGCATCTAATCTCTGCAGCGTTTCTCCAGTCTTTGCACCTAGCTC